>JAKOOJ010000067.1:1135000-1254197 GCA_022577455.1 Arizona elegans | reverse complement strand
GGCTAGAAAATGGGGGATTCCCCCCTCCCAGTTTTGGGCCAGTTTTATGAACCGTCTGGTTTCCAGTCCCAAACTTCTTTCAACTGGAACTCAGTAGCAAAATATAGTAAAATATTGGAAATTGGATTTTTCAAGCAGGCCGGTGCTGTCCTGTAATTCAGAAGTGATCTAAAGTAGGGGAGAAATGCAAGCTAGTTTCTTATCGCCAGATGCTGTGAAGGCGCCAACCAATAATTAACTTCCAGTTAATTAAGAGAGATGATGATGATTGATGATGATGATCCTACTCCATGAGATACATGGAGGTACACATAAATGCACTCTTGGGGAATCCCCAAAAAATTCTTTCTGTGCAAATTGGGTTAACAACAGTTTTTCCTACTTCTTTGTTTACAAACAAATGACGATTTTTGTATTAAGCACAGGATGTTAAACCTGAAGTTGGAGATAGCCGCTTGTCTAGCTGGGTGCTTGAGAAATATGTCAGCTATCTTTCTTTTGCATATTTTCTCAAAGTTCCACTCTTTTTAAAAAATATTATATGTATGTGTGTGTGTGTGTGAGAGAGAAAGGATTCCATCAGCAGCAACTTTTAATTCTCTGAATTGAAATAGGCTTCTATATCCTTAAGAGTCTTAAATGAAGGGCCTGAACGTTTAATATTATTCTGTTTCTTGGTGACTTCTGTCTAATTATATAAACTTTGCAAGTAGGAAAAAGTGAACGTTTGGACAGGAAATAAGGAAGGGATGGGGGAGCTAATTATCTTTTTTTTTATTTTAACTGGACATTTCATGTCGAGAAATATATATATGGTTTCATCTCTTGCAAAAAAAAAGAAAAAAGAAAAAAAACACCCGTAGAAAGTAGCTTCAACGCCACTCTTTGAATACAATCTGACCTTGATGAAGCTGCATATTAATCACCGAATAATATTCTGTTATTGATGGACGTGTCGATCGTCCCTTTCTGGCTGCAATGATTCCTTTGCAGAGGGGTCCCCAGTCCCGAAGGCGCATTCCTCGCCCCTTCCCAGTCCCACCTCCACCGTCTTTCCAATCGAAAACTATTTCTACCCTTTGATTAAGAATCGAAGGGGTACAAATATGGTTCCGCGTGGAACATTGTGGTGGCTGTTGGGCAGGACTCCTAGCCAAGAAGGAAGGCGAGAGGGAAAACGGTTTCTCTCCAAATATCTATATTTATATATAGATATTTGGAGAACTCCTTCTTTGCTAAAATTCGTGCAAAGGGGCAAAGCGAATCTCACGCGGGGCGGCGGAGATGACAGGTTGTGTCAGGACCTTTCCTGGGGGGGCGGTGGGAGGAGGAGGAGGAATACAAAGTTTGTAGTTCAGTACCCGTAAAGCTAGCCGGGCCCCTTCCTCGTTCATTTTGCACCCGCCGAAGGTTCCCAGGCAGTCGCACCTTTGAGGGATACGACCTCTCTTTTGCGTTTCTCGCTTTTCATCCCGAAAGGGCCAATAAACCGCCACGGTTGGGGCCTTTAAGGAGGATTTTTTTTAAAAAAAAATGGAATACTGCTTCTCTTTGAGTTTTTTCTCTTCGCAAGGCCCCGACCCACCGACCGACCGGCTGGCTGGCTGGCTGAGCGGGCAGCCTCTCGGCGGCTCCCCCTCTGGCAAAGAGAACCCCATCCATTCTGCAGCCAAATTCCTCCGAGGGGACTCCGAGGCGAGTCCCGAATTAGATCTATGCGGCTCCCGGAGGATGACCCAGAGCCCCCTCGGGATACTCCTCCTTGCCCATCGACTTCAAGGCACTCGGGCGCCGACCCCCCCCCTCCCCCCACGCGGCCGCTTGGAGCGAGATGTTGCTGGGGCCTGATTATGAATCATTGGGGAGGGGGTTTCCTTTTTAATAAGAAAACCCTTCGGGTTGGGGGACGGAGAAACGGGAAACGGAGCTTTCCCTTCCGAACCCACGTTCCTTGTTTTCTTTGCTTTTTTTTTTTTTTTAAATAGATTGGGTCGGAGCAAACGGTGGGGAAGGCGGTGTAAGTTAACGTTAAACTGACTTTGGGTGGCGGCTTGTTGTACCAGCCATTTTAAACAGGCCTTCGCGAGAGGCTGGGAAATGATCGCAGTCGCTGTAGTCTACGAGGCTTGGTGGATTGTTTTTTTTTTTTTTATTAAAGAATAATAAATGAAATAAAATAAAAATGAAACCCGCCTTTTCGGGTTTTTTTTTAATGCAACGGGGTTTTCCTTCCGCGTGTTTATAGATGGATACAAACTCAATTGATGTTTAGGATCTGATGTTCCTCCTCTGTTTCTAGCTAGCATAAGGGAGGCCTTAGAGAGAAGAGAAGAAAGGCGGTGGAGAGAGGGAGGGAGGGAGGGAGAGGGAGAGACAGAGAGAGACAGAGAGATGCATTAGGGTGCAAATTTTGAATTGACCCCTTGGCTCTACACCGCCTTCCAGCTACAAGAGAACATTTAAATGGGGGAGAGAGAGAAAAACACAACGCTCTCCGAACCCCCTGATTTAAGAGAGGTCCAAGTTGGTTTGGTAACTGACCCCCCCCCCAACCTCCATCACAACCTGCTTGCCTTTATTCCAGAAATTCTTCCGATTTTTTAAAAAAATAAGATAATAAAATAATCATCAGATTCGCATGTGGTGTTCAGATTTTTTTTAATATTATATATTATATAATATTATGTATTATCCATACATAGATACATATAGGTATAATTTAGATACCACCCATATCTTGTTCAGTCTTGTTTCCTTCCCTTCCTCCCTCTCTTCCTTTATTTCTTCCTCTTTTCCTTCCCTCTCTCCTCTCTCTCTCCTTCTTCCTCTCCTTTCCGTCTTTCGTGCCTTCCTTTTCCCTCCTCCCCTCCCTCCCTCTCTCCCTTCTTCCTCTCTCTTTCCCAAGACAAGCAGCCTGGGAGGAAGGCTCTTCCCTCCCCTTCCCAGCTTGCCTTTTTAGCTCCTTGAAATTCATTCTCTCTCTCTCTCTCTCTCTCTCTCTCTCTCTCTCTCTCTCTCTCTCTCTCTCTCTCTCTCTCTCTCTCTCTCTCTCTCCACTTCCCTTTGCCCGAGCCGCGCTAACCAGCTCTCGCCCAAACCTGTCACCTTGGAGCGCCACCTTGCCGCTGAAAAGCGAACTGCACTCCCCCTAGAGGAAGTTGAAAGAAACCGAGCTATTTATTGAACAAGCCGCGCTGGATTTTCCCACTTTTCTCACTCCTTTCTCCTCTCTCTCTCTCTCTCTCTCACACACACACACACCCCTCAAAGCCCCCACCACACACCACACACACCCCTCCCGCTCGCTCTCTTCATAATCAAAGAGAGTTAATAGCATGGGACACTTGAAGTGCCCCCTTTCACGAAGAGTTGAGGAGACATTGTAGCATCCGCGATATCTTCCGTAGTATCAGTTCGGGTTGGATGGACGTGTGAAGAAAGTGGAAAGGAAGGGGTGGGAAGCCAGGGGGGGGGAAGGGGGAGGGGGTGGGTGGGCAGAAAAAGACGAAACCAACCTGGGTGTCGCGTTTCGCCGAGAGGGGCCAGCGGTAACCTAAGCTGCGAGTTTTGAACGCGAGTCCGACAGTAAAACAGCTCGCTTTTCACACCTCGCCTAGAATTTAAAAGCCTTCCCAGCTTTTTCGCTTGCTTTCACTCTCTCTCTTTTTTTTTCTTTCTTTCTTTCTTTTTTTTTTTCTTCCTTAGCGTGTAGATTTAATTCCAAGCTGGAAGGTAACTGAACTCGCCTCTTCGGCGTCTTTAGCGAAAAAGAAAACTCTCAAGTTTCGTCCAGAATAAAATAAATAATAATCATAATAAAAAAGACTCAGCCGCAAATCATAACCAAGAAAAGAGAGACGGTGTGTGTGGGGGGGGGGGGGGGCGGCGGAATCGCGCTCATCTTTAAATTCTGAAAATCGAACCCCACTGAAGGTGGTCTCGGCTACCCGGCCGGAGGAAAGGGTCTCAAATGTGCCTTATAGACGCGGGCGAAGCTGCCATTTTTTCTATCCAGTCTTGGGAGCCCTTCTTCGCGAATCCGAGCCCTACATTTGAGGGCCTTGATCAAACCCTCTTCTCGTTTTTGTTTTGTTTTGTTTTTTTTCCTCCTTCCTCCTTTTCATTTGAAATCAACTCGAATTCAATAGCATTTTCCCCTCCGAAAAGATAAAGCGCCACTATTTCTTTAAACTTGGTGAGAGAAAATGGGGTGGGGGGGTGGGGGTGTTCTTTAGTATCATTTCTCGGAGTTTGTTTGTTTTGTTTTTTTAATATCCAGAAAACACACAATTTGCAAGAAGGGGAAGAAGAGTCGTGGTGAGGAACGACCCCAGACCGATAATGAAACGCCAGACCTTTCTCCCCCCCCGCCCCGAAATAATATACATTTTATCCCACATGTCGTGGGAAGAGGTTTTCGAGGCTAATATTTTAAAAGGTATAATTTGGGGAACCTGTACATGTGGTTAGCTCGAGTGCAAACCTTGCCTATTTCTACATTTATTTCCCTTGTTTAACCAAACAGACGATTGATTTCTCGATTGATTTGTCCCCACGGTCAATACAGAGAGTACTGGACTATAAAATAAATTGGGAGGCTGTTGATTCAAAAACCAGGACGTTATAGCTGGGATCTGGGGAGTCAGCAATATTAATCCTTCTACACCAAATCCAGTAGATGTTCTTGTTGTGTTTCAAATAAGCTTTGTGTTTCAAAGATTATTCACCTCCTCCTCTTCCTCCTCCTCTTCCTCCTTCCTCTTCCTCCGCCTTCTTCCTCTTCCTCTTCCTCATCCTCTTTTTCTTTTTCTTTTTCCTCTTATTTTTCTTTTTCTTCTTCCTCCTCTTTCCTTGTTATCCTTATCTTCTATTGCTACCCATCTTTAATTTACCAACCATGGGAAGAGTTGGTGTATAAGACAGGGGAAAAGAGAGACTCGAGCATAAACAGAATCTGATTTGAGAACAATAGAACCAAACAGCTGTGACAGGTGGATCCCCTTGATAATGGGGTGGCGGGTGGGAAGGGTAAGGAAGATTCTGCTTTGCCGTTTTGAGTATTAGAAGGGAGATAATGTGTAGGATCCACTTTCCTTAATAAAGAATTCAATAGACAGTCTGGTTAAGAGAGAAGCTTTGATCACATAAACTGAAAAGGGGTTGGGGGTGATTTTTGAAGGCATGAAATTTGGAGATCACTTGTGGGTATCTTTCTTTCTTTCTTTCTTTCTTTCTTTCTTTCTTTCTTTCTTTCTTTCCTTCCTTCCTTCCTTCCTTCCTTCTTGCATTAAAGTATTTCCCTTAGTTTCATAAAAAAGGAAGAGAAAGGAAAGAAAAGGGGATAAAAATAGGAATTTTTATCTTCCCCTCCTTCTTTTTCTTTTTCATCTCCTTCTTTCCTGGTCTTCCCTTTTCTCTTTCCAGAAATATGAAATATCGCAATTATGTCTCCTGCCACAAAGATGCAAAATAACCGGGTGGAATTTGTATTACAACCAGATCATAATGTTTCAGTGGTGGTAAACATGTAGCCAGAGGGTGTTGCTAATGATTCTTGGATTAGAGAGAAAGAGAGAGGAGATGAAGAAGCAAAGGGAGGGGTGGGGGGGGGGAGAAAGGGAGAAGGATTTCATCAAAAGGCAGCCTGAAATTTAACCATTAATCCGGAATATATCAAGCCATCCCTCAGATCACAGAGGCAGAAAGAAAATCTACCATTAGCTTGACACCTCACTCACTCAAATATTCACACACGGAATTCATAGCAGGCATTATTATTATTATTATTATTATTATTATTATTATTATTAGAAACTCAGTCATCTGAACATTTAAAAATGTATCATAAATATCATCATCGTTATTAGTGTTATTATTGTTGTTGTTATTGTTACAACCAGATCATAATAAACACTTTCTCTGGAGTTCTGGATGAAATGGAAGCAATAATAATAATAATAATAATAATAATAATAATAATAATAATAATAACAACAACAACAACAACAACAACAACAACAACAACAACAACAACAAAAAATTGAAGTTGAGCAATTATGGAAGGGGAAAAAATCAATGGTTGTACCAAGAGTAATAGGAGGCCTTGGAGCTAATACCCAAAGGGTTGCCTAGATACATGGAAATTTTGAACTTATTAGACCTGAATATTCTGACTTGGGGGAAAAAAAACATCAGCTTACTTGGAACTGCCTGTATACTCAGAGATTACCTTAACAGCTTTTAGGTCCTTGGTTAGGACTTGAACTGGTAAGTTTTCACCAGTCCCAGACTGTGAATCGAATTGAAAATTAAATCAATAATAACAATAATAACAACAACAACAATAACAACAGCAATAACAATAACAATACTTCATTGATATCTCGGATGCTGGATGCAACCCATATCAATCATCAGCGCCAGTCAATGATAATTGTGATACATTTTTAAATGTTCAGTTGACTGAGTTTCATGTTTAATGAATAAAAGAGATAAACAACAACAACAACAATCCTGTAGGAAACTAAGAGGTAATCATCCACTCTTCATTAGGAGCAATAGAATGGGGAGAAAATGGCACTGGAGGGGGACATGGAGAAAAAGACCCCACATACCCACACCCACCCACCCACACCCACTCAAACAGATGCACACATTCCTTTGGACATACTGGTGGCCATCTGAAACCCAGGTTGTAAACTGCCCAGAGTCATTTTAAGTCAGGTGGGCACTGTAGAAATTGAATGAATGAATGAATGAATGAATGAATGAATGAATGAATGAATAAATAAATGGGCCTGGTGGCTCAGCAGACTGATAGCATTGTGATTAACACCAGCTGTCTGCAATTACTGTAAGTTCGAATCTCACCAGGCTCAAGGTTGACTCAGCCTTCCATCCTTTCTAAAGTAGGTAAAATGAGGACCCAGTTGTGGGGGCAATAAGATGACTTTGTATAAAAATATACAAAAGTATGAAGGCTATTGCTTAACGCCTTGTAAACCGCCCTGAGTCTCCGGAGAAGGACGGCATATAAATCAAATAAAAAATAAAATAAAATAAAATAAATAAATAAAAAACACAAGCAAACAAAAGCAAGCAAGCTAAGGGACCTTGTTCATTTGGACGCAAGGGTAAAATGGGTGGGAAGGGGATGGGGCGCCGTTGCTTGCTAGGGCTCTGAAAAAGCATCTTCTTTCTGGGTTTTGGACCTTAGATCTCGGTCACCCTTTCCTCCTTGGGAAAAGGTTGCGCCTCTGAAGGAAGCACCTGACTGAAGCACCTCTGAAGGACTAAAGCATTGGACATAAAAAAGAAAGGAGGAGGAATTGTTCCCTTCACAGATTGTCCGTGTGTGTGTGTGTGTGTGTGGTGTGTGTGGTGGGGGGGTTTAGGAGATAACCCATATCTTCAGGACCTTAGATTATATGCTTAGGGTCGATATAAATGTTTTGTTGCCTGTGCACTTTTTTTTTAATTTGATTTATATGCCGCCCTTCTCCGGAGACTCAGGGCGGCTTACAATGCGTTAAGCAATAGCCTTCATCCTTTTTTGTATATTTATACAAAGTTAGCTTATTGCCCCCACAAACTGGGTCCTCATTTAACCTATCTTAGAAAGGATGGAAGGCTGAGTCAACCTTGAGCCTGGCGAAATTCGAACCTGCAGTAATTGCAGGCAGCTGGTCTTAATAACAGGGTGCTTTAGACCACTGTACTACCAAGGCTCTTTTTACCCAATACAAGTGTGAAAACAAGCAACCCTGATCTGATCAAGAGAAGATCGTCTTATCTAATCCTGTTCCTTCGCCCACCCCAAGATCAAAGACATTTCCACAGCATCCCTCCCCCTTATTTTTGCTAGAACCCCAAACTTAAGGAATACCACTGGACAAGGATGGCGGGGTGGGGGGAGGGATGCATGCCTTAAGTGAAGTTGGCAAGGAAAGCCAAAGACCCTTGGGTGATGGAAAGGTGCATCAACCAAGAGGGTAGGAGAAATGACTTGTATTCCAATTTAAAGGAAGAATTCCGGGTTTCCGGTTGTCTTTCTCCGATTAGAATAATTATATTCCATGTTGGAATATATGATTATGGTTGTCAGATGTTTAGGCTGGCTTGTGGTTTTTATCCACCTGTCAAGCCCTTCCCAAGGATTTTGAGACGGACACAGGTGTTCTTGCCTGGTGGTGTTAAAAAGGGACCATCTTCACAAGATGTCAGCTGTTGAGCTGCCTTTCGCAATTGACCAGTAGGAGATTTCTTTTTCTTTCTTTCTTTCTTTCTTTCTTTCTTTCTTTCTTTCTTTCTTTCTTTCTTTCTTTCTTTCTTTCTTTCTTTCTTTCTTTCTTTCGGTCAATGCTGCCCGATGCTCCAGAGGTTTTTGGGATTGAACCCAAAGGCGTCTATCGCTATGGCCACTATCTTTTTGCTTGCTTGTGCCACCAGTGGGTCCATTTTTAGTTAGTGCTATCATTATTTTACTACTTGATTCTTCCAGCTCTGCTCTTAGCTTACACACTCCTCCTATTTTTACGGCCACGGCGGGGGGGGCGGGTAGGAAGGCCTGGAGGCTGTTGGTCTTTCTCTGTCCTTCAGAAACAGGCAGTTTCTCATCGGTAGCGTCTTCTCTGAGCCCCGCCGTCTGTCATTCACTACGCAGAGGTGGACAGATTGAGTCCACCATCCTTGGTCAGCAAAGTGACTGGTAAACATAGTTGACAATTCTGCGGGGGCGCCCGCAGAACTAGCATGATAATAGACGGGGATGGTTCATCTCCATGTCTCTGGCTTTCTATGCTGCTTTCCAAGGATTACCCCCGCCCACCCACCACACACACACACACACACACACGTGCGCGTGCACCCACCCACAAACACAAACATATGTCTATGCCCACCTTTTTCTTAGTGGCTTCCACCTTTTATCATATCAATGAAAGCTTTCCGAGACAATATTTTCAGGAGTCACCCATTCTCTCTCCTGGGAGCCGCTGGCCATCTCAGAGGCAAGGGGGTGCCTACAAATCTCCAGCCACCTGTGAGCAACGAGGAGCCGCATTTTGCCAAAAAATGAAGTTAGTCCCGGCAATTCCATGGCGAGGAAAGTGTGTGTGTGTGTGTGTGTGTGTGTGTGTGCATACACCAGAGAAGCGGGCATATCCAATGAGCAGGACTCGCGATCTGCTCTATACTAATCCCAAAAAGTAAGTCTCCGTGAGTTCCGTGGGATTGATTCTAAAGGCTGTGGCGTGGTAAGGGAACACGCGTGGTAAAAAAGCGCCCAACGGCTTTTTTTTTTTTTTTTTTGGCGTGTGGGGTTAAAAAGGTAATGAACGAGGCTCTGATCCTCTTGAAAGCTTGGGCCATTCCGAGTGGGGGAATGGGATAAAAGGCAGGAGACCTCCTCGCCCCACCGCAAAACGCCTCGCCCTGGGCGCCAGAAAGGAGAAGCGAGTGTGGGAAGATGGGGCCTCCCAGGCCTGGATTATACAACCCTCACAAACCTGGTTGACTGCGGACCGGGTGTGATGGGTGTTGTAGTCCCAATCCGCCTTCAGGGTGGCCAAATTGCAGGAAGCTTTCTAACTCCCCCCGCCTTCTCTTTGAAGGTCGCAATGGGGCAGTGGCGGGGCAGGTGGGGGCAGGTGAGGGCAGGGGGAGAGGGGATCCCCCCCTCCCCAACTGGCATTTTCTCCTGCTCCTATACCAGTCACCAGAGCCCCCTTGAGAGAAGCGGTCAGCCAAGAGTTGTGTGGAGGCGCCTCTTAGGGTTACAGAAGAGAGACGGAGCCCGGGGGTTGGGGAGTTCCGGCGGGCCACTCCGCCCTGACGTCATCCATTTCAACCGAGAAAAGGGGGGCGGGGGGGGTTTCGAGGGAAAGGTGCCGCGAATTCCTGGCATCTGGCATAGAGCAGGGGTGAAATCCAGCAGGTTCTGATAGGTTCTGGAGAACCGGTAGCAGAAATTTTGAGTAGTTCAGCGAACCAGCAAAAGCCACCTCTGGCTGGCCCCAGAGTTGGGTGGGAATGGAGATTTTGCAATATCCTTCCCCCAGGAGTGGGAAAGAAATGGAGATTTTGCAGGATCCTTCCCCTGTCACGCGCACAAAGCCAAGCCACGCCCACAGAACCGGTAGTAAAAAAAATTGGATTTCACCACTGAAGTAGAGAGGCTTTTGGGAGGGCGGGGGGCAGGCGAAAAGACTGCGGGGTGGAGGGTCAAGATTACAGAATGAAGGCGTAGCAGTCAGGATGGGGGTGTGGGTGTGGGTGGGGCTTAATTCGGGTTCAGTTCGCTCCCGCGCGTGGAGTTCAAGAGCCATAAAAGTGGGGGGGGGAATGCATTCCCCACCTCAGCCAGAGATCTGAAGAAGATCCCCTAATGTAAGGTTCTCTCCAAATAAAGATCTGCTCACCCTAGTGATCCAGGATCCCCCCACCCTACCCCTCCCACAAATCTAGAATTGCTTAAATCCATGGGGAAGAAGGCCTGTGCTTTTTTCTGACTGCCGGCAGCCTCCCTTGGACGCTATTCGGCTCAGAAGCAATGAATAAAACATTCAGCCAGGCCAGTTTAGGTCATCATTAAGGTTTTTTTTTTCCCCTTTCTCTTTTCCTTTTCTTTCCTCCCCTGCTTCCTTCTCCCACCCTCCCTCCCTCCTTCTAGTCTTTTCCTCCCTCCTTCCCTCTTTTTCCCACCCCCAAAGATTAATTACCCCCACAATGTCATAAATCTGCCTATTTTCCATGCAGTCACTGAGATGAAGTCTACCAAACGTCCCCCCCCCCTCCACACACACACACAAAAAGTCTGGGATTTTACTATTTGTTTTACTCGAAGGACTGACTGGCAAGAGGTCGCCCAACCTAGTTTGATTCAACTTTTCAGTTCTACAGCCAGTATTTTGGGAGAAAAAAAAATGGAAAGGGATAATTGCAAAATAGTGAAACATTTGTCTAAAGAGGTTTTCTTTCTTTCTTTCTTTCTTTCTTTCTTTCTTTCTTTCTTTCTTTCTTTCTTCTCTTTCCCTTGCTTCCTTCTGCTTTTCTGCCTTTCTTTCTGCCTCTCTTTCTTGTTTCCACTCTTCCCTTTCCTCTCTTTTTGGGAATAAGCATACAAATGACACAGGAAGAGCAAGTGGAGAGGGGTGACAGATTCAGACACCTGGCCTGGCCTGAGCTGGGGAGAATAATTATTCTCTTTACTTTCTTTACTTGACTTTCCATCCTTGGTAAATTTTATGGCAGCCCTTTCTTAGCATGGTGATCCATATTAGCACCAACCAACCGCGAAAAGCACTTGAAAACCTTACTGATGCCAACGGGATTCAAGAACACCAGTTTAATCCTGCCCGCTTTAAACCCAGGAGTTTAAAACTATCTTACTATGACCAGCTCTTCGCCTGGAGCTATTGTAAACGCTCCGAATGTCTTTACTTACTCTCCTATTTTAAAACCACCCTTAAACCAAAGCTGGACTGGTAAGAGTCAATAGTATACCCAGCCTTAATGGTTTCTGTGAAGGACAGAATGAGGGGTGAGGGAGAGGGAGGGAGGGAGGGAAGGAGGGAGGAAAAAAAGGGAGGAAAAGGCAGGAAAAGGAGGGATGGAGCAAGCAAGGAAGAAAGGGATGAAGGGAGGGAGGGAGGGAGAAAATGAAAGGAATGAAAGAGGAAAGGGAAGGGAAGGGAGGAAGGAAGGAAAGAGGAAAGGGAAGGGAGGAAGGAAGGAAAGAGGAAAGGGAAGGGGAGGGGAGGGAGGAAGGGGAGGGAGGGAGGGAGGGAGGGAGGAAAAGGGAGGAAAAGGAGGGAGGGATGGAGCAAGGGAGGAAGGAAGGGAGGAAGGGAGAAAATGAAAGGAATGAAAGAGGGAAGGGAAGGGAAGGAACGGGAGGAAGGAAAGAACGAGGGAAGGGAAAGGAGGAAGGAAGGAAGGAAGGAAAGAGGGAAGGAAGGAAGGAAGGAACGGAAGGAAGGAAGGAAAAGGGTCGGTTTACTAGAGAAGTAAGTATAAAAGGAAGGTAGACTGAGTGAGTGGAAGGATTACACTTCATTGAAAGCAAACAAACGGCGAGGAAGAAGAGAAAAGTTCCCAATACACTGCAGAGTTTTAAGAGTGCCATTTTTTGAACCCCAGGAAGCAGAAGCTTTCCAAACCTTCTCCCCTCCCCTCCCCTGCTCCTTTTCGATCTCCCGATTCCTCGGGGAAGCCAAAGCCGAATGGGGAGGGGGGGGGCCGTGTATTGATAGAGGCGCCGAGAGAGAAATTAGCAACCGGAGGCTTGACGAGGCGGCCGCTGCCGCGCGGCGCGCTCGGCCCTCCCAGCTCCTGCTGCTCCACTTAATATAATTAAGATGAGAAAACTCAAGTGGCGTTAGAAGGAAACAGATATTAATGGATTGCAAGGGAGAGCATTCGGGGGCGGCCGCCGGGGCGAGGGCGGTAGCGGAGCGCTTCCCCCAGGCAACCCGGCGCGCAAAGCACCGCCACCGGCGCGCGACCTGGGGCGGGTAGAGGCGGCGGCGACGACAGACGCGATCCTTGGCACCTGCCCCGGTAGCGGCGGGGTCGCCAGGCTGTCCGAGCCATTTGGCCAAGGGGAGGCGTTTCTCTGGGCAGCTGCCTCCCTCCCTTCTTCCCCCCACCCCCCCAAGGCCTCTAACGCTGCTTGCCTGCCGGGCTAGCGAAGCGCCTTGGGAAGTGGGGGCGGGGGCGGGGGCGACACGATTTCAAAGCGCAGGCCGAGAAATCGCGCAGGCTTGCTCGCGTCGCTTCCTTTCTCCGTCCTCCTCCGTCCTCCTCTTCCTCTTCCTCCTCCTCCCTTAATTAGCTACAACCCACCGCCTGACACTTTCCCTTTGAACCCCGGGTTCACACTCGGAGTCCCCGCTCAGCCGAAGCCTTTTTTTAAAATAATAATAATAATAATAATAATAATGATGATGATGATGATGATGATGATGATGATGATGATGAATCGTAAATTCGAGCAGTTTCAGCTTTTCCTCTGGCGCGCATCTTATTCAGAGGAAAAAACCCGATCGACTCAAAACTGGCGGCGGGTTCGGTTAGCCAGCCAAGCTCAAAGGCTTCAAATTCCCAAACCTGAAAACATCTGGGTCCAGAAGAGGAAGGGAGGCGAAAGAGTTGGCATATAACGTGGACCCCCCCCCCGTGCTCTCTGAGCTTGGCGGTTTTTGTTTTTTTTTAAATTTGATTTATATGCCGCCCTTCTCCGGAGACTCAGGGCGGCTTACAATGCGCTAAGCAATAGCCTTCATCCTTTTGTATATTTATACAAAGTCAGTTTATTGCCCCCACAAACTGGGTCCTCATTTCACCTACCTTAGAAAGGATGGAAGGTTGAATCAACCTTGAGCCTTGGCGAGATTCGAACCTGCAGTAATTGCAGGCAGCTGGTTTTAGTAACAGGGTGCTTTAGACCACTGTACTACCAAGGCTCTTCTTTTGCAGAGACGTTTGCATGACCCAAACCAGGTAACATCACCAATGCTGTAGCTGTAATACTGATGATGTTACCTAGTTGGGTCATGCAACGTCTTCAAGAAAATCACCAAGCTCAGAGAGCACCAAGGACCCCCGCATGTCATCCCTGAAGTTTTATTAGATTTGGATTATTAAAGAGGGCTTGGGAAAAAAGCTATGGCTTGTATCTCTTCCTCACCCCACACCCCAGCTTGTCTGCATGAGCTTTTTAGAACGCCAAGAGTCCAGATCAAGTTTGGTTCCACCGACCCCGGGACCGAAGTTTTGGTTAACAAATGAAACCCAACAAAGTGGAGACCCCCCCACCCCCCAAAAAATAATTCCAAGTCAGCTCACTTAACGTAACCCCCGGCTTCAAAAATAAAATAAAATAAAATAAAAAATCAGCCTGGCCTGTAGAATACTCATCAGATCCATCAAAGTTGACAAATGAGAAATATTGGCGAGAAGGTGGCAATTTACAACTTCGTTATTAGTTAAGAATCGCTCTCCTTGTAAGAGTAATTAATAACTCTCTCGCAGGGCGACACGCTCAAGGCGAGGGCAGGGGGGGGGGGAGAGAGAGAGAGAGAGAGAGAGAGAAAGAGAGAGAGGGAGAGAGAGAGAGGGAGAGAGAGAGAGAGAAGACAAAACTCTGAAAGAACAAGAGAGAGACAGGAGCAGAAAGGGAGTGAATGGAGGGTGAGCGGAAGGAAGAAGGCACCCCTATCCCTTCTTCAAAAGAGAGAGAAGATGGATGGCTGTTTGGGGGGGTGGGGGGGAAATTATCCAGAGCGTGCAGGATTGTCTGGGCCTGCTTGGACGTACACACGTACAGTCTGCATGTGGTCCGGAATTATTTGTGTGCGTGTCACTCACGTGGGAAACCCAAAGATTAAATTTAAATATTTAAAGAGGGATACACGCGCTCTGATGTAGAAACCAGAAGCCAACAAGGTTTGTCCCTCTGGCTAAAAACTGTAGGTCTACGCCTGCTTCTATCTGTCGGTGCACAAACACACACTCACACACACCCGTGTCACAGAGGCTGTTGGTGCATGGGGTGTGTGGCTGTGGATGTAGACGCAGGGAGGTATACTTAAAGCAAAACCTACCTTCATTTCTAGACATACATTTTGAGGAAAAAGGGGGATAGAGCCAGTTTGCAGAAAATAGTCATAGCACCAGTAGACTTTATACGCCGCTCCCCAGAGTTTGACAGCATGCTCTGAGCGGTTTACAACATCAGCATATTGCTCCCCAACAATCCTCGTTTGGTGTAGAACTTTTTATTTATTTATTTATTTATTTATTTATTTACTTACTTACTTACTTACTTACTTACTTACTTACTTACTTTTTTATTTTATTTTATTTATTTTATTTTATTTTATTTTATTTTATTTTATTTTATTTTATTTTATTTTATTTTATTTTATTTTATTTTATTTTATTTTATTTTATTTTATTTTATTTTATTTTATTATTTTATTTTATTTATTTTTATACCGCCCTTCTCCCGAAGGACTCAGGGCGGTGTACAGCCTAATTAAAAACACAAAGACAGACAAAATTTAAAAATAATTAAAATTATTAAATAATAGGCCCAATTTATAAAACCCCAAATTTAAAATCCCATTCAGTTCCCCAAAACAACGTCCATCTCCCACCTCCTTTTTATTTTATTTTTTTTTATGCCCCCCTGGTTTTCAGTTCAGAAGAGGAACTAACTGCTTTACTGGAGTGTTACTCGAGACAAATGCCCTTTTTATCTTTTTATCTCTGCACCCTGCCGTCTTTTCCTTTTTTCACAGACACACACTCACTCACTCACTCACTCACACACAGACACACAAAACCTTCGCTAAGCTCCACCCCTCCAGAGGCGCCTCCAAGGTGGCTAGTTGCGACCCTCGTTCGACGCACAAGCTATAAATCGCGGCTGAACTTTCTAAGACAGGAGGAGGGGGGAAAAATAATAAATCTGCTTACTTTTTAAGCAAAAGGTCCAAGCTCTCCGGATTTCTCTCCAACCTCTTTCAAAAAAAAAACTTCCAACTCAAGGCCATGCACCGCTTCCATTTCCCCCCACCCCTCGGATGCAATTGGGAAGAAGGGATATGTATATATGCATATATAGCTCTGTAGGTACTGTATCCCTTCTTCTCAAGAACCTTGGCAGTGGCTGGCGGAGATGGCGGAGGGTGGGGTGGGGTGGGGTGGGGGGCTTGAGGCCTGAGGGATGGAGGCAAACTTTATCTCTTCTTTTCTTATAAACCGGGCCCGGAGCTTTGCCTCCGTTAAAACCCCCGTCTTGGCTCTACAAAAGGCAGTTCCCCCTCAGATTGAGATTTATTGGTCTCCAAATGAAAAGATCCGTTTGATATAAGAGGTTAATTCAAAGTTCCTTAAACCGTGACTGGCATTAGCAAAAGCTTTTTTTTTTCCCTTTTTCTTTTTTGCTAGCTCAGCACAAAGGCAGTTCAAAAGAGCCTTTAAAACACACACGCACGCATGCACGCACACACACACAAGTGGTCACACAGATACGCGCGCGCGCGGCCGCACACACACATACAAACATACCCCCACACTTGAGACTCAACTGCGTTTTTTTTTTTTCCCTTCCCCTTTTCACTTTTGTTTCTTTCTGCTTACAAAGGTCTCTCCGGCTGGGGCGTAAGTGGGTGCAAGGGTCTTTCTTCCCCCCCTCCTTTGCCTCCCCCTCCTGCTCCCCCCCCCGCAGTTGAACTTTGCCATTTTGGTGTTGACCAAGCTCTGCTCTCGCCCGTTCCCTCCTCTTTCCCCACCCCCCACCCCCAGTTTTTAGAACTAGTGAATGGAAAGATTGATTAATCAAGCCACCGGCAGTGGTGGAGAAAAGGGCGCAGGTAACTTTAGAGAAAGTTTTCCTTGGAAGGAAAACCGGGAGAGAAAAGGGGCGTGAAAGGGCGAAAGCAAAAAAACAAAAAAAAAAAATATTTCAGGAGGGGGATGAAGTTTTTTAAATATGAAAAAGAAAAAGGAGAAGGCAAGGCCTGGCTTTGAACGGCTTTATTTATTTGGTGGTGCTGGGTTTTATTGAAAAATGCAGCCCTGGGGCGGAGAGGGAGGGTGGGCTGAAAATGCCGGGAACGGTTGTGTGTGTTTGTATTTGTATTATACTTAAAAAAAAAAAGTTGTAGGCCGAGACCAAGCGGTGGTTGGTGCGTGGAAGGGTAGAGAAATGGGTGGCATCTTCGGGGAGAAATAGGACCCAACATTAACCCTTCTGTTTGTTGGCCGAGAGCCGGGAGAAGAACCGGGATTGGGGTGCGGGGGCGGGCAGAACTCACGCGGAAAGAGAGAGAAGCACGCAGACAAGAGGAGCTCCCGGTGGTGCCCTTTCCATCTTCAACAGGAAGGCCCAGTTCAAGGAAGGCGGTGGGTTAAAAAGACTACTCTGAGATACACCCCACCCCACACAGACAGACACACACCTTCTTCTCTCCCTTCACCCACAATCCCACCCTCCTATATTATCACGGGAAGGAGAGAGAGAGGGGGGGGGAGAGAGAGAGAGACTCTCAATCCATATCTTTTGAAAAGAACGAAAATATCAAATCCTCAGGCTTTTTCTAAACTCTCCGCTTCTTATCACTTTCTGGTGTGTGTGTGTGCCCCCCCGGCCCCCCCCCCGCCTCTGGTCAAACCCAGGCACGTGCACGCTCTCTCTCTCTCGTGCGCGCGCACTCTCTCCCAGGCCAGCTCTCTTTCGCGCGGCTTGAGCGAGAGCCACCCACCCACATAGGGCTGTTATTTCGAGACTCTTTTCTTGCCCAGCCTCACTCTCAGGAGGTGAACATCACAGAGAGGAGCGTGTGAAAACGCTGCGCCGCCGCCTCCCTTTTGTCTCCAGAGGGGTGGGGAGGGGGGGAGGTCTGTGGATGTGATGGAGAAGAGCGGAGGGGGGGATTTTTTAAATTTATTTATTTATATAAATATAAATATAAATAAATAATTATATATTATATATATATTGAACCCGGGTTAAGCAAAGCGGAGAAAATGTGCCTTTTCAGCGGGGCGCAATTGAGATCGCTAGGATATCACTTCCGGGCGGGGTGGAGGGGGGGATGGAAGAGAGGAGACGCCTTGCGTATGGCTGTCTCTGTGTCTGCGTGCGCGCGCCTGTGCCGCGTGTTTGGGGTGGGGGTGGGGGGGTTGTGTATAGGGCTGCTTGTCTTCCAAGTGAGACGTCAAGAAAGGGGAGGGGGGAAGCGGGAAAAAAAGGGGGGGAAGCATCCTGCTAGCAGGCCGGGTGGCGGGGACCAAATAAATAACAGTGGAACAATTAATGCGACGCGGGAGGGGGCGTTCGCGAGCGGGGGCGTGGAGGCCGGGGTGGAGAAAAGGGGGGGGGAACGGGCGCGCGCCCGTGAACCTGTCTGTGTGTGTGAGAGAGAGGGAGAGAGGGAGAGGGGGTCAGGCCTCTGTCAGGCGCAGCTCTTGACGAGAGCAGAAGCGAACGGGTAAAGGAAAGGAAAAAAAGGGGGGGTGGGATTTCGAGGATCAATAAGAGAGCCCAGGCGACGTTCAGCCCCCGCGCCCCGCGCATCTCACTCCGGTGGTCCTGCTGGCGAGCAAGCAGGCTGGAGGCAGCCAATTCCCCCCAGTTCCAGATCCTCGCCGGTTGGAAGGTTTGCCCCTGTCCGACCGGAGCCCCTAACCCATCTGCCTAACGACCCCCGACCCTCCCTCCCTTTCTTCTTCCTTTGGCAAAAATCCAATAAATAAAATAAAAAAATAAAATAAAATAAAATAAAATAAAATAAAATAATGAATATATAAAAGCATAATCTTTCCTCGAAAGTCGTAACCTTGCCGCCGTAGTTTTTTCTTTTCTGTTTTTGAAAAAGTGTGTGGGGGGGGGGGGGCTATGTAACGATGCTCCGCGAACGTGTAAACTCTGTGGCGTGTATGTATGTAGGTGTGTGCGCCCCCGAGCAGATTCAAGGCGCGCGTAGCTTCTCCCCGCTGTGTGTGAATCTGGGAACGAGCTGGACACGCGCCCCAAAGAGAAAGCCGGAGAGGAGGGTGGTTCAGGATCCGACCCCAATACGCGCCTTCTGTCCACCCGCAATCGCCCCTTCTAACCTTGTGCGCCTCCCTCTCTGTATGTGTGAGTGTGTGTCTACCTAAGTGGGTAATGCAGAAGGAAGGAGAGACGGAATAGACCCTAATCTGCCATGCTGGTTCAATGAGGGTTGGGAGATGAGATTGGTGTTAGTCGAGGGCTATCTATCGTGGCCTTGTGCGCCTTGTCGGGAGACCCTTCTCGACATATGCGTGTCCGGCGATTTAGCCCACGATTTCATTCACCCACGGAAGCCCCTTCGCCTCTCCAAGGCCCCCGTTCATAGAAGGAGTAGTGGGAAATAAGATGTCTTTTCCTCCCTCTGCAGAGATCCGAAGCGACGCGGCCTTGCTCAGCGGCCTATTAAGCGGCATTAAGGCAATAAAAGATTGAGCCGCGCCTCTCGTTCTTCCTTTAGGATCCATTACCTCTTAATCAGAAAGAGAGAGAGGTTTAGAACTAGGAATTCTGTAGGGAACCCTGCCCCACCCGCGCCCTTTCCTCTAGCGTGGGTTTCTTCCTTTTCCCTCTCCTTTCCTTTTTCTGTTTGGTTTCCTTTTGTTATGGTTTTCTTTTTGAGGATTTGATGTGTCTGGGAGATTATTTTTTTAAACCCAGTTTTTCCAAGCTTGTTCGAAAAGGGACGGTGGCATTTCTAGGGACTTAAAACCCGCAGAAGAAGAAGTGAAACCGACACGTTTGCTTAAAAAAAAAACATCCTGTTTCTTCCAGAAGTCCTGAGTTTTCTAAAAGTTTTCGCCCTGTTTCTCGGCTTCTTGTTGGAAGTGTGCTCTGCAGAGGGCAATTTACCCTCAACACTTCTTCCGATCCAGAACGTCAGGAATCGAATCGCAGAATCCAGTCCAAATCTATCCCGGGGGCCCATAATCATTTTATTGAATTTTCTTACACTATATAATATATATAATATAACACCATATAATATATACATACATTCTGTGTGTGTATATATGTATGTGTGTGTATGTGTGTGTATTATATATATATATATATATATATAATTAAATACATACATACAATATATACATATATATAGGAATTATATATATAATCCCTGGAGATCAAAATTATTCTAGCAACAAGAATTCCTACTTTGGACGGATGGACACCTGGAGTTGCAGGGGTGCCGAAAGGGGAATTCTTAGGAACCCTAAAATGTGAAGTTCTGATAAATTAATTATATTGATAATAATGCAGAGTAGCTAGACTGGGGTGCGAATGGGCAGCCGGAAAATCAATAGCCTTGGTGAGTGTAGTTAGATCCGTTGGAAAAAAGGGATCAGAAAGAAGCCAACGTGCCCTGGTAGATCTGCTTTCCCCTCCCACTGACCTGCACCTCGATCTTGGATCGATTCCCTGAGTTTTCTCTCCCCTGGAACGTAGTTACCTGAGAAAGCAGGTCAGGTAACTAAAGATCTATTCCGTGAGGACCTTCCAGGATATCCCAGCCCAGTATAAAACCTCTTACCTCGGGAGTAAATCCCCCTAAAATCAAACGTCTATAAATGGCATTGGCCCCCTGGAAAGGTACATAGCTGTGTATTCATCCCCGCCCCCCATTCCCCTTCTCGAAGAGTAAAGCAACATTATGCTTTAAGTCAAGTGCGTAGATGATGTGGGTCCTGAATTACTTGAAATCCAATCCTCGAGGGCCAGGAAAATCGATCTGTCTGTCTATCCATTTATCTTTGTCTGGAGGCCATTGCTTTCTACTGTTCTCACCCCATAGGTCCTTCCCATGAGTTTCCCTGATGGGCCTGCTCCAGTTCGGATGTGCGTAACAGACCAAGTTTGTTTATTGCTTTCTATAGAGGGGAGGTCCACGGGTGATAAAAGCAAGGCAGCCTTAGCTTGTGTCTCTGTGTGTCTCTCTGTGTCTGGAGGCACAAGCCTTCACCATCTAATCCAACAACCCCACCAGCTGAGGAGAAGGCCATCTATTCCAGCTAAAGAGATGAGAAAGGAAAGGGGTGGGTGGGGGAAAGGAATAAAACTTTAGGTTAGAAAGATGGCTCGCTTTCAAAATCCTGCTCCAGATCAAGGAATGGCCAGATTTCAAATCTGAGATATCTGTTTGGTGGTTGTCCCAGAACTTCAAGGCCCCACCTCAGAGAAGATCTACTTTAGACTTTAAAAAAAAGAAAAGAAAAAGAAAATATAAAAAGAAGCCCTGAAATACGTTTGGACCACAAACATGGAAAAGAGTCCATGCTATTTATCCCACCTCCGGGTTGTTTCATTCGGAGGAGGGGCTACGGGTAGGACCTTCTCAGGAGAACCTCTAGAGAGAGAAGCTGGGTCCTGATCTCTTGCAGAATTCAGCACTGTAGCAACAGTTCCTACTTCAGTTTTGTCCTGGGCATCATCAGACTTGGCGTGGGTGGGTGGGTGCCGTTTGGTACCGCCCCCCTCCAAAGGGTGACCTTTAATAGAGGAAGCATTTATTTAAGGTGGTTAATTGGCACCTGTGAATAATCTCCTTCTCTTTGCAGGTAAAGGTCTCTCAAATGCCAGCCGTGTGCCCAAATCAAAGAGGTTAGCTATTGACGTCATAGCTTCCTCCCTTCACCGTACTTGCTCTCTCCTCCTGCCTCCACAAAGCTCAACTTGGTTAGAAAGCTGGCTTTGTGTGTGTGGGGGGGGGGGGGGGGGGTTGGCCACAAGCAACCGGGGTGTTTCCTTGAAAGCAACTGGTTTTCTTCTATCTCCTCAGTCCCTCTCCCCTTTATTTGGTCTCTCCTTCTCTCTCTTTCGCCTTCTTTATTGAAACCAGAATAACACAAATCTGATTCTCTCCCCCGCCCCACTTTAATCCAAACCGGTCTCTCTGATTCCAACCCCTCCCCTCTCCAGTTTTCTTGGCTACCCCTTGGCCTAGATATCCCTTGAAGTGCCTGTATTGAAGCTTCGGGAGGTGTGTGTGTGGGGGGGGGGGTGTTTCCCAAGGTCTTTGGAGGTCTTCGGGAGCGACAGTACTTAGAATAGCTGGTAGATGGCAGAATTTTCTAACCTTTGGGAAGAAGCGAACAAGCTAGGAGCCAGAAGTCCATTTAAAAAGCCCTTTATTTTCAAGGAACAAAGATCAGTGACAACCACAGAACAGGAGACAACTCAATGAAATTTTTCGAGGAGAAAGCGGGCGGGGGGGGGGGGGGAGAGAGAGAGAGAGAGATTGCAAAAGACAGCCGCTGTGAATCCAAGGTCTTACTTTTATAATTAAAAGGAGAAAGAGAGACAGTATCAAACCAGTGCAAGATACGTTCAGAGCTATCTTTTTCCTTCCTTCCTTCCTTCCTTCCTTCCTTCCTTCCTTCCCTTTTATTTCCTTCCTTCGTCCCTTTTATTTCCTTCCTCCCCTCCCTTCCCTTCCATTTCCTTCCTTGCTTCCTCCCTCCCCTCCCCTTCCTTCCTTCCTTCCTTTTCTTCCTTCCTTCCTTCCTTCCTCCTTCCTTCCCTTCCCTTCTCTAAATTTTCCTTCTCTTCATTCTTTTTCTTTTCATTTTCCTTTTCTTCTGTTTTTTCTCATCTCCATTCTTCTTCCCTTCCCGCTTCCCTCCCTCCCTCCCTCCCCTCCCCTTCCTTCCCTTCCCTTTCCCTTTTCTCTTTTCTCTTCTTTTCTTTCTGCTTTGCAGTCAGTGTTGACTCCTAGTGACTGCTTGAACAAGACCTTATAGTTTCGTGCTTCAAGCACTACACCAACTGGCTTTCTAATATCTGCCTTTTTTAAAAAAAGGGGGGGGGGGACGGGATACAGCCTTTCAGAAGTTGCAGAGTACAGAAACGAGGCAAGGCAAGGAATATTTTGCTTAATACCTCATGATAAAAATAGTAGCAGGGGAAGCATTTTTTTTTAAAAGGTTGGGTTCAGAAAAGCTTGGACTAGGCAGACAGGTAGGTCAGGCAGCAGGGAGTTTAAAAGAGTGGAGATACATTCCCAGTTTAAGAGCAGAGACAGCCAGTAATCTATTTCTGGAGGGGAAAAAATCATTAATATATAGATATATATAAAACGGAGAGTTATACATGTGGCTTCAGAAAGATGGTGATGGGGATAAATAGATATATGTCAGCCCACCACACGCATACGGGCGCGCACCAACATTCATCCACCGACGCTACTATCAGTGGTTTACAGGAAAGATCCAAGCTGCGGTCTTATGATGAGGGAATCCAGTGGGCTTGACTCTTAACCAAGCTCCAACTTGAGGTCCAGGATCCTTGCTTGTAGAGTTTGAGGGCCCCAGAGGGCCCGATCCTCCTCCCGCGGACCCAGAAAGCGGATTCGGAGCGTCTTCTCAAGGAAGTTTCCCCCGTCTCTCTCCAGCAAACGAATTTACCCTCCCGACGGAAGCTTTGCTCTACCTCCCGCCTCAGGTGGTCTCTCTCTTCCCTACTAAGCCTCAGGTCTCTTCCTCCCTCTTTACAAATAGCTCTTGGCTGCTCCGTTGTTTCTCAGGGGTGGTAGAAGTCGGGGCGCTGAAGAACATCAAAGCAGGGTCTGGCCAATCTCCAGTCTGGATTCCAAAAAGGGTTTTAATTGAGGATTTGGGGAAAGGGAAGGGCAAAACATTTCTTTTAGACAGGGCAGGGAAAAAGTAACATTGCGGGCTCGAGAGTCAGAAACCTGAAGAAGAAAGGGTTGGTTACTTAATCCACAACCTGGAGAATGAAGGGAGAACATCACAAGAAGAATCCAGAAATAGTTGGCTGGGGAGGTAGGGAACATACATACATACATACATACATACATACATACATACAGACAGACAGACAGACAGACAGACAGACAGACAGACAGAGACAGAGACAGACAGACAGACAACATCCCAAGCGCGATCAAGTCTTAACTCGAGGTTAGAAATAGCAGCTCCAGAACGAAAAGCTTCACGTTCAAACCTTTACTCCCGTGTTGTGTACTTTAAAAAAAGAAAGGAAGGAAGGAAATGAAGGGGTTCCTCTCATTTTATTTCACATTAAACCCCCTACAAGTCTCGCTCTAATTATTTTAATTTTATTTTGGTTAGACTGTAGAAACCAAGGCAAAGCGGTTGATGATTTGTTAGACCCAAGTATTTTTCCCCCTTAGGTCTTTTCCCCGCGTTTGGAAGCGACCCGGCTCTTTGCTGCGTGGCTCCATTTAGTCGCGTTGAAGAAACCGGAGGGAGTAAAATATTCACCTTCCTTTGAAGCGTTTTTAATGGACATTTATTAAAGCGGTGTGTGTGTGGAGGTGGGGGAAGAGGGGCGGGAAGGAAGGCGAGACCGGGCTTCTCCGGGGTTACAGTTCAATTAGTGTGCAGAAAATGCGAAGGCGATGAAGAAAAGGAAACGGGGACCCTTCTTCTAGCTTGGGGTTTCTACCTCTGCCCCCAAGCGACCTCGCCAGACACGGTTGGAGCAAGTTAACCCAACACTTCGCTGCGGGGAGACCAGGAAGGAGAGCCAACGTTAAGGAAGAACAGCCCCGCGCGACCCCTTAAAACCAGCTTTGCATAAGTCCGACGGAAGGTCTCGGGCTTCTCTCCCTTTAGAGCGGCAAGTGCGTCCTTCGCGGAGAAATCCCAATATTTATCATGATGATTTTGCTCTGATGAGGCTCCCGCTTCGATCCGCCTCATTGGAGCTCCCTCCCTCCCTTCCCCGCGAGCTTTTCAACTCCAATTCTAGCCTCCTCCAAGTCAAACAAAACCACCAAAAAAAAAGGGTCAACAGGGAAGTTGTGAAAAACGGGGGAACTGGAGAGGTTTGGAAGGAGGGACGCAGGGATCGGACTCCGCAGTCTCTTTCTGGCGACCCTCAGCCTCACCTGAATTCAAGGGAAGAGTTCAATTCAAAAGCAAGCTCCAAAAATCTGGAACGGGGAAATCTATCTTTCTTTCTTTCTTTCTTTCTTTCTTTCTTTCTTTCTTTCTTTCTTTCTTTCTTTCTTTCTTTCTTTCTTTCTTTCTTTCCTTTTCCTTCCTTCCTTCCTTCCACACCATCTCTCAATTTCTTTCCTTCTTTTCCTTCCTTCCTTCTTTCCTTCCTTCCCCATTCCCGTCTTTCATACTTTCTCCCCCAAGAAAATAAACAGCTAAGGAGAAACGAGCAGCACAATCTCTCCCCCCCCCCAGTTTTTATTATGTGGGGGGGGGGGAGAGAGGAATAAGCCTTTTGATTCAATTGGTTTTATTCTCTTTTCATTTTGCCTTGAAATGCTGTTGTGAAAGTGGCTTCGGAGACAGACAAGGCAGGATTCCCTCTCCTGCTTCCGGGAGTTCTTGGGGCCCAATCATTTTTGGGGTCCACAAGAGAAGAAGAAGAAGAAAAAAGCCCAGGGATCTGATTCTGCATCCTCCTTTCGTCTCTCTTCACTGGGGTTGGGTTGTTTTTTTTTTTTGTTTTTTGGAGAGAGTTGAAGGATCTAATTGAGAAGGCAGAAGGAGGAGGTAGCCACAGTTGATAATAAGCCTTAGTCTAATAGGGTTACTTAGGATGACTCCTAACTTAAGAAGAGACAGGCCCAAACCCACCCACCCCCTAACCTTCCAATTCAACATGTCTATGGAAATTCTCAGTCATTCCCGGTCAGGGTTGTCGAAAAGGCAGTTGAACTTTCTTGGGTGCTGTTGTTGTTTTTTTTCTTGTTTGAAAACATTGTCATCCAAGAAAGTTCTGAAGAACTGAAAGAGCTCCTTGGATGAAAAGCGATTTTTTTTTAAAAAAAGAAACAACAGAGAAAGTCCAATTGCCCTTTGGGAAAAAAAAGCACCTTCCAGTTCAAAGTTCCTTATTTCTAAAAGAGCCATGATGATGAAGATGATGAAGATGAAGATGATAGTGGTAGCGCCCTTCCCCTATGGTTGTGGGAAAGAACTCTTACCACCTATAACTGCTACCATTTCATTCTGTGAAAAGGGGCCTTTCTATCTAATTCCTTAAGCTTCTTTCGAAGTTTGTGTAAGAGAAGAAGAGGGGAAAGAAATAAAATAAAACCAATAGGATTGACAGATAGTCTTTTTTGGGGGTGGGTGGGTGGAGGGAGGGAGGGTCTCATTAGTTTACTGTCCAAGCAAGTTAAGGCGTTCTTGGACTACAGCCAGCCTTCCCACCTGCCCTGTCATCCAGGGGCAAGTTTGATCCAAATTGATCCAAACCCCGCCAAGGTTGCCCACGCTGCTGCTGCTGCTGCCGCCCACTGGAGAAAGAAGAAGGGGGGAAAGGAAGCAAAGGCCGTGGGGATGTTGACACAGGAGGAGAAAGTCCTTTACATCTTCTTCTGCCTTTCTCCTCCATCCCATTATTCCCTCGAGAAGGCTGCTTGAAAAAGAGAAGTTATCTCCCGCGCGTGTGGAGGGGGGGAACCCCCCACTGGAGATCTTCCTTGCGCTTGGATGCTATCTTAAAACCACCTTGTTTCTCCTCCAACTTCCCCGCGCGTTTTTGTTTTCTCTTCGGGAGAAAAAAAATATCCCTTTAAAGAGGATATTTAAGTGGCCTCGTTTGGATAATTAACGGTGCCCCAAGAACCAAAAACAAGAGACTTGCTCAATCGTAAGACTCATATTGTAATATAATAATGAGGTTATACGGTTATAGTGCCTTGTCATATAAATCTGCCTCCTTCAAGTAACTTTAGCTGAAAACTTCTTTCCTTGGCGAACATATGTGACTTCTCCAATATACACACATACACACACCTTTTTTTAACATCTCAAATTCTGAAATAGCTGCTCTGAACTCAACTTCCTTCAATCCGAGTCTTCTTAAAGAAGATTATTCCTTTGTATTGCAATCTATTTCTCCATTATATTATTATTATTATTATTATTATTATTATTATTATTATTATTATTATTATTATTATTTCATTAAATATGAAACTCAAGTCAACTGAACATTCAAAAATGCATCACAGATACCATTGACTGGTGCTAATGGTTGATACGGGTTGCTGCCAGCGTCCTAGGTATCAACCAAGTATCTTCTTAAGATGTACGATGTTCTGGGTAGCATCATTATTATTATTATTATTATTATTATTATTATTATTATTATTATTATTATTATTATCGTCGTCATCATCATCATCATCGTTTTCTGGTGGGAAAAGAGAGGCAAAAAGAGGGAGAATCTTCTCCGTCTCTCTCTTTCATGCTCTCCCTGTATAAATATATAACCTTTTAATGGCACAACTGATGTATTAAATGAGGCAGTTTTACAATTGGGCTCGGCTGCGATGCTAACTGATTACAACCGCCTTATCAAAAGGGCCAGAGGATTTATAACTCGGCTTGGGCACGAGCCGGGATGACAGACAAACGGAGAGAAGCGGGGGGGGGGGAGGGGGATGTTGAAAAAAAATCTGGTTTGTATTAAGGGGAGATCTTAAAGACGGGACGGGGTTTGCTTGCGCGCCTCGTTTCGTGGCTGAGCCCCCACCTTTCCCCACCCACCCCAAAATCTCCTGCAAAGACACGAAGTTCCCAGGCCTGCCGAGCTGCCTTTCCGGCCCTTGCTAAAAAGTTGCTGATTCGGAGCAGGCGCGCCAGCCAGCCCCGGCGTTTGTCACCTCCTTAAGCAGAAAGTTATTTACAATCGGGATGCTAGCTGTTTATTCAAGAGGCCTGGCCTGGTCTCGCTGGGCGCTCGATCTCTTCCACCCGCATTCTTCCGGGTATTCGGTTCCCCCTCCCCCACCCCTTTGGGGAAATGGGGAAGGGAAGAAGGGCATCCTCCTAACTTGCTCTCTCTCCCCCCCCCCACACACACATTCACACTCACGCACTCACACACACCCAGAGACCTTCCGCTAAGGGTCTCGCCCTCTCCAGCGAGCCTGCTGGCTTAAAAAAAAAGAAAAGAAAAGAAAAAAATCGCATTTATTTACCTCTAAATAAATCTTTCCCCGCCGACGCCAAACGTGTCTAGGCGGATCGCCCTCGCCCTGCGTTCCGCTAGAATAACTCTTAAGGTAAAAGGTGCTCCCCGCACGATTGCCTTCTTTTTATTATTATTATTTTAAAGATTCCACCCACCTCCAGAAAACGATCGACTCGGAAAACTCTTTACGTCTGCAGGGGAGAAGATATGGGGGGCGGGGAGAGGGGGTCGCAGACATAGGAAAAATCAGAGCTGGGAGTATATATATATATATTGTTTTGAAAGGACCAGGTATAAACCTTTCCCTGCCTTTCACAGGACATCTGCATCTGCACGGTGAGAAGTTTAGTAGACCTGGGTGGGTTGAAGGTGCCTATGGGCGTGGGGTGGGGGGGTGGAGGCAGAGAAGGGTGGGGGTGGGAAGCTGGGGCAACCCAAGCCTTTGAGGAAGTAAGGTAACTTGGCCCAAAATCTCAGCCTAAAATAAGAGGCCACCAAGTTAGCGCTTCATTCTAGGAAGCCAGGATACAATGCAGAATTGAGGGTGGGTGGGTGGAAGGAGGGGGATGAGGGAGGGAGGGAGAGAGAGAGACGAGGCTCATTCGTCTCTCTGAAGAGAGTACACAGGTCTCGCACCCTTCTAATGAGCATCTTTCGTTCAGAGACGGGGGGGGGGAATATCATCACCCACCCACCCCCGACCCTTCGTCTCCTTGGCATTTGCTATTTTCTTTTAAAAGACACCACTCTGGTCCTTGCCTTGAGCTAAAACGCCTTTTCTTTGCAATGCGGGGGTCCTGACCCTTCTGCGCCCCCTCCTGAAAAATGGCTACCAAAGCCCAGGGTCCAGGGTCCCTCTTCTGGGCCCCCCTTCCTTTAAGACGGTCCTTCTCGTGTTCCCATCGAAAGCTACAACAACAACAAAAACAAAAAACCGGACCCTGCCCGGAGGCGCAGGCGCTCTCGCCCCAACCCCTACGATCCCAGCAGCAACCTTAGATATTTGGGAAGCGGGGTGTCGGTCGGTCGGTTGGGAGGGAGGAAGGGAGGGAGGGAGAGAAAGACACATGTCTTTCAAATTGTCAGCCGGGTGCTTCCTCTTTCATCATAGTAAGAAAATCAAGGCTTGGGGTAAGGAGCCTCGGTTTGATCAAACCGGCGTAATTCAGCCTGGATATTTTTTTTTATTTTTTTTCCCGAGATTCAGCGGAGCCTCACTCGGAATTTTTTTTCCGGGGACCCGAAATAACAGAAGGAATAAAGGAGTTCAGTAGAAGAAGACAAGAGCAGAGGGGCATCTCTAAAGCGCAAAACCGCCCCCCTCTCTCTCCCTCCCTCCCCATCGTCCCACTTCATCCCTGGGATGGGGTTGATGGTGGCTTTGGCTATTCGCATCTTCCCAAATTGGGAAAGCCAGGCTTCTCTTCTGGCAGCGGAGCGTCCTCCTCCAAAGGATGAAAAGAAGAAACGCCCCCAGCCCCTTTTTCCCACCCCGAGCCAGCGTGCAACAAGCCGTGTCCTTCGCTTGCTACCAAGGCCCATCTCTGTTTGGCCTGGCCTGGCCTTAGACTGGGCTCTAAGTAGGCTGGAAACTGCCCGCAGCTCCCAGCTTTGATGTCCATCCCCGTCGGGGAAAGGGGGAAAAGACCCCGTCCTCCTTTTGACAAGGATGCGGGGTGGTGGTGGGGTGGAAGCAGGAGAAAAGCTTAGCTTTCTTTTTTGCAACGCCAGGCCAGCGGCTCTCTCTGCCGCCTTCGGATTCCTTAAGCAGACCTCCGGGCTCTTTCTCTGCAAGGCCCTTTGGGGGGGGGAGACGCCATGTTGGGGCAGTCCCCCCCCCACAGCAGGGTGTTTCGCATCGCCTCACTCCGAGTCTCCCCACCCCCAACCCCGGCTCCTGAAAGGATGCCCCGAGCGCTCTCGATTGCTAGCGAGGTCAAGTTGCCCGAAGATGCCTTTGGAACTCCTAAGCGCCAGGCCTGCGGGGTAGGAGGTATGTGTGTGGGGGATTGGGGTGAGTGGGGGGTTTGGAGTGCTTGGCCAAGGCTAGGTTTCCCCCTTCCCCTGACCTTTCGGCTTTAGCGGGAAGGGATCTGAGCTGTCTCTAACTCGCCCCTCTCCCCTTCTTTGTGCCGCGGAACTATTGGATGGGGCCGAAGGGAAAGGGGTCCGAATGTAGGGGGGTGGGGTCGTGGGGAGGAAGAACAAGTGCAAAATAAGGGTTTCTTTTTACTATGGAGGAAAAGGAGGAGGAAGGAGGAGAAGAAAAATAATGAGGAGAAGGAGGAGAAGGAGAAGGAGAAGGAGAAGGAGGAGAAGGAGAAGGAGAAGGAGAAGGAGAAGGAGAAGGAGAAGGAGAAGGAGAAGGAGAAGGAGAAGGAGAAGGAGAAGGAGAAGAAGAAGAAGAAGAAGAAGAAGAAGAAGAAGAAGAAGAAGAAGAAGAAGAAGAAGAATAGAGGAAGAGGAGGAGGAGGGGGAGGAGGAAAGAAGTGCTTTAAAACATCCTGCTTAAAGCTGCTTCTATCCTTTGCTTCTTTCTCCCTCCTTCTCAAAGTGAATTGCTGCCTTCATTTTCTCTTTCATGCAAAACGTAAGTTCAAAGAGGGGGGGAGAGAAAATGTTGTCTCTAGGGGAGAGAAAATGTTGTCTCTATTTGCCAACCTTTTAAAAAAAATCTTCCTCAATTTCAACAACCCCCTCCCCCCCTTCAAGCAATGCTTTAGGCATCTCTACCCAACTCTCCATCGTTCAGGTCAATTTCTTGGGATTGGTCACTTGGGGGTCTGGCTTTTGCCCCAGATCCCAGCAAGCTAAGGAAAACTTTCCTTAAACTGCCCTCAAATGCCCTTTCTCCAGTGTGGGTCAAAACCAAGGTGGATCCACCTTAGAGGTTTCTGATTGGCAGGGGACGGATGGCAGAAGAGATGTTCTCATTGGAGAAGCGGTTTAAACCCTTGCCAAGGCCCTTCTTCCATGCCTCTTTCAGCCCAAATAACTGGTTTTAAAACTCAGCTTGGAGAGGGGAAGCCAAGAGGGTTTACAACCTCCAAGACACAGAAGTTTGGAGACCAGGGAAGGAAAGGAAGAGAAGAGTTTGTATGGGGTTGGCTTGAGTTGAGAGGGCCTTCTCCCTTCTTAAATTAGAGGAAGGCCAAGAAGAAAACTTTGCAAGCAAGGTCTTGGGGGGGGGGGGGGGAAACGGGCATCAGATCACCAAGGAATGCAAAAAAGCCCAGCTTCTGAAAATGATGCTAAACCACCAGCTCCTTTACTAAATACCCCCCAAAGTAGCCCCGTTTTGGAACGGAGGTGGGGTGGTGGTGGAGAGAAATCTTAGAAAAAGAATCTGGCTTCACCAGCTGCCCCTTCAGAATCAGGCACAAAGAAGTGCCATCCACCACAACAATATGAAAAAAAGAAAAAAAGAGAAAAGAGAAATAGAGAAAGCGCTTTTAAAGGCCATCGGATCAGAAGGGAAGGAAGGGATCGGGGCGGGGTGGGGGTGGGGGGTTGATATTAGAACTAGCGGCCTAATCAAGCAGAAAATTTGGCAGGCTGGTTCAAAAGGCCACAGGGCTATATAGGAAAAGCCCCCCCCCCCCTCTTTCTGAAACACATCCCATTAAGTTCAATGCTCACACTGGAGGTTAAGAGGCGTCCTTAAGTACCCTGTTTTGCAGACCCTTCTAGACGGGTTTTTAAAAACACTGTATACCTTTCTCTCTTCCTTACCAAAAAAAAAGGGGGGGGAAGGGGGAGAAGTTGAACCTATACAAATATTCTCTCCATTGGAAGAACAATTTCACACCTTAAAATGACCACAAACAATTCCAGACAATGCAGCCCCCATCGCTTTGCTTCAACCGGATCCGATTAGTTCTACAATTCACATCCATCCTAATATTGTGATCTTTCTCAATTAAATAATAAAACATAATCTAGAGTGACATTTCCTATTTTTTACACTTCAGGGAAAGAAGTAACTTTTCTTTCTTCTTCTTCTCCCTACTCATTCTGTGAAATTAAATTATTTGTGATGACAGAAGAGGGGAGGGAGGGAGGGAGACTGGCTAAATATGCTCCAGGCAACATTTTGGACATTTAATTTTTTTTGTTTTGTTTTGTTTTGGAAAAAAAAATCTGACTGGTAGAGCTGAATCTCCCTGCCATCACCAATATTTCCTTCCATTCTGCAAATTAAAATAGAACTGCGATCCAAGCTCCCTTTTGACACTGATTTTTGACCAGATCTAAGTAATCCAAAGTATATCAAGAGAAGTAAAAACAGTGGCACGCTTAAATCACCCATTCCCCACCAGGAGAGTTAGGAGAGTCATACAAATGGTCAGATATCAAATAATATTTTAATTTCTGAATACTTTCAATTTTTTTCCTTGGAATATAACACACAAAGACTGGACCAAACAGTTTTCAGTTATTATAACTTTTACAGTATACAGAAATGTTGCACTTAAAAAAAACCTTCCGTTTTTTTTTTCTTTAAAACACAAAAAACTGTAAACTCTAAGGTACTGAATCAACCACATTATCTATAAGTGCCAACAGTAGTGTTATTTTTTTTTTGTCATGCTGAATTCAATGGTTTTTTTTCTTTTTCTTTAAAAAAAGGGAAAATATCAACAAGTATTATAATACAAAGAGCTTGCAAATATACAAACAGATAGAGGAACTCGGACAACTAGGCAGAACCCAATTTCATTCAAATTACAAAAAAGTTAACTTTGTGATGAGTCTCTCTGGAATTTCTGTGTACATACATGTATGCATGTTTTTTTTTTTCTTTACCAAAACCATCTTGTGTCTTGGACACAATCTCCCTCCAAAAAAAAATAGCCAATTCCCTTCCAAAAATCATATTTTGCCATATATGCATTTATGTGTTTTTGTGTGTATATGTGTGTGCATTGTATATACATAACACACATACACATCACACAGTTGACACATTCATCTCCAAGCAGGTTGATCGTGGTTCACTTAAAAAAAAAACCGCTATAATTATAGTTGTTGTAGCTTGAAGCTAAATTTTTGGCTGACCGGATTTAAGTGCGCTTCCATCTTTCTAGAATTAATTTTTTTGGGGGTGAGGGGTGTCTTTATTCCCAATTTTATGATCTTCTCAGAAACCTTTCCAAGACAGTTTTAATTCTTTCAGAACATATACTTTTTAAAGGATACACAGTTCTTTTAAAAAAAAGAAAGAAAAAAAGAAAGAAAAGAAAAATGAAACCAAGATTATATCAAAATTATTATAGAACCACAGAATAAACTGGTTTGGAACCAGGATTTCTTTTTTTTTCTTTTTTTTTAAAAAAACCCCAAAACAAAATCCTATAGGTACACAGACAATGTTGGACAAATCAATAATCTGGAGAGAGAGAGAGAGAGGGAGGGAGGGAGGGAGGGAGGGAGGGAGGGAGAGGGTGTGTGTGTGAGAGAGACAGAGAGAGAAACAGAGAGGAAGAAAGAGATTTTTTCCCATTATGTTAATTTTCTACAGGTTTGCTTTTTAAAAAATGCACTTTTAGTGAGAGGTTGCATTTCGAAGTTTTAACACCCCCTCAAAGAAAGAAAGAAAGAAAGAAAGAAAGAAAGAAAGAAAGAAAGAAAGAAAGAAAGAAAGAAAGAAAGAAAGAAAGAGATTTTTTCAAAAGAGAGAGAGAAAGAGAGAGAGAGAGAAATAGTAACTTGTGAAAGACAAGGGAATTTTAATGCATTGTGTAAAAAGTCCATTGAACAAGTCTCTCTTTTTTTTAAAAAAAATCCATAGTCCATTCAAATTATTCTCCTCTCTTCTTTTAGCCAAGATATGACATCCTTGCTTAACCGAAGGACGTTTACACAACCGCCAGACCCCAATGTCACTCGCCATTCCTCTGTTCCAAATTTTCCATATATATTTTTTTTACTTTTTGCTTTTGTTTTGCTTTGTCCAAATTCTCTGATTTGCGGAATTACATGTTTTATTTATTTTTATTTTTCCTCTCTCCAACATATTATTTTTTTCCCCCTTTTTCCGCCCCCCTCTTATTGGATGGCCATATACGGCCAGTTAAAACTGCTTCCGGATAGTAGCATATCTCTGATAAGGGTTTCTATGGGGGTTTTACCTACCAAACGGACGAAAAACAATTGCTCTATGACCGAGGAAGAGACGGTGCGAAGAGAGGGGAGACGTAACAACAGTTTCCCAAAACGGGTGGGCTGGTTTGGATACTGACTCCTGACGTACTCTTCCAGAGCGCACTGGGACTTCTCTTGTAAACTTTCAACGTGGGCAACATCGGATAGACCACACGCATCTAGAAGAAACGGGAGTTCAAAGAAAAAGAGAGTGGGGAGGGAAGCCATCATCAGTGTTAAATAAGACACGGGTTTTCTTTTAACAAATGGACACACAGAGACACACCCCCCCCCAAATCTTTGCCACCAATGCAAGCGGTGCTGAATTGACTGCAGTGCCCAGTTGCTATCCTTGTAGGCCCCTGTTCAAAATTGGCCACCTTACACCCTGGTTAAAAAGAGGCTTAGGCCAAAGGCCTGAAGATTTTCTCTGGCCTTGGGTTCCAGGCTCATTTCAGCCCCCAGATCCTTTTGCACTGGCCGGCCCAGATGAGCTTCCCGCACCCCACCCCACCCCGGCCCTCTCACCCTTCCTCCCTTCCACACACCATCCAGCCCCAATCCATTCCAGCTGCACCTGCAATTCCCCCCACCACCCCCGCCGGAACAATCACGGGACTTTCTCCCGAGGAAACCTGTTTTTGAAGCAAGCCAGCTTGCTTTCTTTGAGTGTTTAAAATCGTCCCTCTGTCTGTCTGTGTGTGCTTGATTGAGGAAGACAGCACGCTAAGCACGTGCTGAAGCCCCCCTCCCGGCAGGGTTGCCGAGGTTTCTAAGTCTTAATTGCCCCCTCCATTCTGAAATTCTGGGGTTGGGGGGAGGAGGGCGGGGAGTCCGTCGCCCTCTCCCCGAACCTGCACAGATTTTTTTTAAAAAAAATTTGCATGGTGTTGGGAAAAGGGAAGATGAAAAAAAAAAAAAACCCCAACCATATTGAGAAAAATAAATGATGATCGACAGAATATGAGAGTTTTTAAAAAGGTAGGTTCAGAAATTCGCTGTGCTCAGCTCCAGAGAACTGAGAAGAAAGAAAGAAAGAAAGAAAGAAAGAAAGAAAGAAAGAAAGAAAGAAAGAAAGAAAGAAAGAAAGAAGCGATTCCCCGTAAAAGAGATACCGCAGTTTCTCCTCAGTCTTTGAAAGTGATTTAAGTGGTCCTTTAAAACTGATCTTGTCAGTTTAGCTTATTCAAAGGCAGCCAAGCAGAATCTGATCTCTCTCTTCATTAGAACTGTTTTCTCCCTCTTCCCCTCTGCTGGCTTTAACACACACACACACACACACTCACACACAGACACACACACAAATATACTCACCACATATAATATATATATAAATAAAATAAATACGGTTCCACATTTGACAAGCTAAAAAACAAGGAAAGCCCCCTTTTAATCAAAAGCTGCCTTGAGACTCAGGTTGTGACCTTAGCTGGCTGGGTAAAGTACCAACACATGCATATTTTGAAAGACATTAGAATCCCTGTCCAAGATCTATAGAAAAGGCCCAGGAAGGGAGAAAAAAAAGGGACAGAAAGAAAGAAAAAAGAAAGAAAAAATCAGATGCCTCTCTGCGGGCTTTCAAATACATGCCAGGCCCTGCGGTATATTAGGGCATCTGAATTGGTCAGTCCCGCATCCGTTTCCGCCCCCTCCTCGTTTTATAACTCCACAAAATCAGATAACAGAAGTTTTTATCTACCTTGCAAAGGCAATTTACATACAGATCCGCATTTTGCAAACAGTCATAAATCTCGCACTTTAAGAGCAAATCCTGCCTTGAAGTGTTTCCCCGGAAAGGGGAACAATATTAATAGCACTAATTGCAATCATAATCATAAATGCGGAAGATAAATTTCTTTGAAGTCATTTTTTTTTTGAGAAGGAGAAAGGTAGAGTTTGAAGGGAAAGCCCTAAGATACTTCTCCCTCTCTTAAAAGACACAGAGAGATCCACAGGCAGAGAGAGACACTAACTCCACAAACACATCATCACACAGACACACAAACACAACACACAGGCTTCGTTTCTAGAATTGTTTCTGACAACCAGCCACGTTTAGAGCACAACTGATTTGGGTGGGGAACCAAGATTTGAACAGGGGGAAAAAATGCAATTATGGAAAGCAATAATATATAAAAGGAAGTTCAGGTCATGACCTAAATTTTGGACAAAGTCCAGAAAGGCACTTGGTTTCTCCCAGATCTCCCTTAACACAACAAAAATCTGAATTGTGAGAGTTTATTTTCTCATATAAACTGCGCTTAGCCAGGCCAGTTTCCTGATAGTTTGGTTATTTCTATATATATGTGTATGCATTTTCACAAGCCTTGCCTGCATGTATACAGGAGTGAACATTTTTCCTAGGATTATTTGCTATTTAGGAAAGAAGACATTTTCAGATATGACTTCAAACTGCTTTCGCTTGACTATCAGGCAAACATTACAGACCTGATCTCGTGAATTGTTGTTATTATTATTATTATTATATTACTCCGTGTAGTATAAAAGAAAGGGATGATTTGAAATATTTGAGATGTCTTACTCAACCAGGTCCAACCATGGGGCTTATTAGATTTCATCATACCTCCCATTGTTGTTTTATAACTGTAACACTATTTTTATACAGGAGAAAGTTGACACAGAAATATATTCACTCCCTAGTTCGAATTTCCACCCCAGCCCCATGTTTGATAGTTCAAATGGCCTATTTTTCTGGTTTTATGACTTGCTGAAACGGAGAGAGGGAAGCCCTGCCATTTCTGAATTACAGTGGCCTTATTATTATATATTGCAGATATTAATGAAAAAAAAATATGATTAGGAAGATTCGATTCATAGCGAGCTGCGGTTTGGGAAAACAGCAGTTTCAAGACGTGTGTCACATAGGCTCACACGTTACATTTTGAAGGTATCATATTTTCTAAATTAAGGACAAAACCTGTCTCATTGTTTAGACACGGTTAGTTTAGACACGGTTAGTAGGCCAACCGTTGTTATAGTGGACTCCTAACCACATCTAGGATCGGATCAGGTTTGCTTATGGCAGTCGATGATGGCGGTTGTTGTTATTATTATTAAGCTCAGCGGTCTATCTCCTGGCTTGGCGATCTTATTTTGTTTTTGATTTTTTTTAAAATGGAAGCAAGTTTGTATCATTGTCCCTTTTTTTTTTTTTTTTTTTTTTTGCATTCGGCTGACCATTGTCGTTTAGCAGCTTGCCGTCTTTTCAATGGTCTCAAAATATGAAGCTGGGGGTTCTGCCTACTGGCACAAAAGGCAGTTTTCTCTGAGCTCAGTGAGACAACTCTAGCGAGTATATGTCCACACATCCAGGACAGACACACTTCCCATTCAACAGCCAGCCATTCAGAGGGGCTCCATTAAAAAAAAAAACAAACAAACAAACAAAAAAAAAACAGGGCCCTGGAGTAGACCCCACGTCCCTACAATTTATCCCCTTCTCCCACTCTTCGCAATATATACTTTCTCGACTTCTTCCTGCTCTCTCTCTCTCTTTTTTAAATTCTCTTCTAATGAAACAGAAGATAACTTTCCAAACTTTAACCTTAGGCCTGCACAGCTGACACAGATACAGCAGGACGTGTCTCCCCGTCAAGCCATAGCTCTAATCCCCCTGTCTCTCCCCCCCCAACCCACAACAAAACGCCCCAGAGTGCTCCCTCTCTCTCCCCCTCCCTCTCCCCTTTTCCATTTCTTCCAGGAAAATGGAGAAGAAGGGGGAAAGAGGAAGCGGGTGGGGTATGTGGGGAAAGAAGGCTGGTTTCTGAGGCCCGAATCCCACTGCCCACCAGCACTGGAAGAACCCCCCCCCACACACACACAACCAAGGCAGAGACAATCACACACACACCCAGCCCCCAGCAGAGGCCGCCCCCTACCTGAGGTGAAGAGGACAATCGCCTTCAAGCAGCTGTATTCCGCCGAATCCACGTGTAGGGCTTTCAGCTTCTCCACCTGCTCTTGGAAAATGCGTATGTGGTCCATAAAGGCGACCACGCGGTCGGCGGACATGGGCGACGCGTGGAGGCCGGCGGCTGCCAAGAGCGGGGCGACGTGGAGAGGCATGGAGCACTGGGCGGCGTTGAGGACAAACAACTCACTCCAGGTGAGCCTCAGGAGAGCCACCTGGTCGGTGATCTGGAGGTCGGGGAAGAAAGGAATGTTCCGAGCCCATTCCACGGCGCTGAAAAGCATCCGAGCGGCCAACTCACAAATGTTCTCGATGCCCATAATGTTGTTCGGCTGCATGCACTGGCTGCCGAAGCGAGAGGTCGGGTAAGGCTCTGCCCGCAGCAAGAGAGAAATATATCCGGAGAGGTACGAGTGACAGTTCAGGGGGTCCCCGTTGGTTAAGGCGAACTGGCCGTGGGTCGGCTGTGTAGGCGGCATTCTGCCCCGCTGGACGGCTGCAGTAAATAAAAAAGAAACTACAGCAATTAATACCTGCATTGCTAAGGAAGGCTGAGGGTGAGGATGAGGATGGTGGTGGTGCTATCAGAACTACAGCTGGCTGGTTTTCTGGGGAGGGGGCAGCAGGCGGGAGATGGAGGGGAGGGGGAATCAAAGGGAAAGGTCAAGACATGAGACACCCCCTTCTTCCATCGGCTGGAAGTAGAAACCTTCACATAGTTGTGTGATAGCTGGTGGGGGGAAAGGAGAGATATCTGGGCGTGGAAGGGGGTCTAAGAATTTTTAGGGTTTCACCCGAGGGGGTGCAAGGCTACGAGGATGACCCTCCCCTCCCCCCCATCAAGATCCAAACAGCAGCTATTTGGAAACGGCCTCGGGTGAAATTGTCCCACGTTTCCAACCTCCAGCTTTCCTCCTGAAACCTTTTCTCGGCCTTGGCCTTCCTAAGCAGCCCTTTCCTTGCACTTATATATAAAATATATATTTTAAAAATAACCATAATAAAACAAAAACAAAAAAAGGGGGGGGGGAGGGAGAAAGATTCGCCAGGCCGAGAGAGAGAGAGAGAGAGATAAAAGAAAGAAAGAAAGGGAAGAGAAGCGAGAGCCATCTCCAGCGCGGCTTTCGCACTCTCTCTTTCTCAAAACAGGCCGGAGGGAAGGGAGGGGAGGGGGGGAAAAAAAGAAAAGAAAGAAAGCAAAATAAATACAATCAAATAAACAATTGCCGGCGGACCGCGGGGGGGGGAGGGGGAAGGGAGGAGTGGGGAGAAATATAGGTCCTCCAGATCTTATTGTTGTACATTTTTCTCCGCTGCTCCCAGCCGAGGGCGAGAGAAAGCGAGGGGGGCTGCCTGCTGGAAAGCCCGGGGAAGCCCTACAGAAAGTGGGCCTTTGGTTTTGTTCATAAATTTACGTGGCGGTGTCAGAGACAGAGAGACAGAGACAGAGGCAGAGAGAGAGAGAGAGAGAAAAAATGAAAAAAAGCCGAGATTCACGGCAAAGAAAGCCGAATCGAGGCAGGCTAAGCGTGGGGTGGGAAGGGGGGGGCTTGCCTGCAGCCTGACCCCCGAAGCTTTCCCAAAGCCGCCAAGACCCTCTTCGAAGGTGCTTTCACACACACACAAACCCCCCAAAAACAAAAAAGAAACACCCAACCCCGGGCGCCTGAGAAGAGTGGAAGAGGGCGCGCTACGCCATTAAAACAAGAAACCCGCGGCTCGCCTTTCGCTCGCCGAGCTTTCTCGCCGCGGCGCTCCATCTTGCGAAAAAGAAACAGAAACCGAGAATAAAAATAACAATCAGCATCAGCAGCCTCGTACAAATCAAAATAAAAATCCCCGCCCCCGATGCTTCGATCCCCTTTCAGGCTTTTCAAGGCTGCCGAGGTCTTGGTTTCCTTTCCAGAGCTTCGCGTCTTTCATTCCCACCTCCCCCAAAACACACTCCGACCCCGGCTCCTGCAACGCCTCCCCTCCGCTTCCGAACCAGAGACAGAAAAAAAAGCGCTATTTCTTAAGCAAGAGAAACGGGGTGGGGGGAAACCTTTTTAAGGGTCATCTTCCCAAGGCCGAAAAAAGGACCTCGTGGAAGCAAAGCGAGACCTCCTCCCAAACTCCGGGGAGAGCCGAGGAAAAGCGAGTGGAACCTGCCGGAATTCCGAACGGAAGAAGCCCCGATCGGAAAGCTCTCCGGCGCGTGGATCGATCGATCTCGGGATTTTATTTATGGGTTAGGGTTATTTACAGAGCAGGAACCGAAAGGAAGAAGGCTGATGGGGAAGGGAAGGAGGGAAGGGGTGTTGTGTGTGTGTGTGTGAGAGAGAGAGAGAGAGAGAAAACAAGGGAAAGAAGTTTAGGTAGCTGAGATTTTCCGGAGCTCCCTGTGTTGGGGAGACTGAGCACCCCCCTCTTTCTCAGCCTTTTTTTTTAATAAAAAAAACTGGTTTCCTTTCCCGGGATCTATCCCAGCTACGGGAGACCCCCGACCCATTTCGAGGAGGATGGGAAGCGGGAAGAGAGCGCGGAGAGAGGAAAGTTGTTTTGGTTTAGGGTCGGGAGTCTAAGGAAAGCCATTTTAGTCCTTCCAACACCCCCCTCCCACCCTCGAACCCAGAAACTCAAGGCGGTTTTCTCACCCCTCGCCTCATTTCCTCCCACTCAGGAGAACAAATGAAGCCCAGACCAGGGCTTTTTAAAAAAAAAGAAGGAAAGAAGGAAGGAGGGAAGGAAGGAAGGAAGGAAGGAAGGAAGAAAGAAAGAAAGAAAGAAAGAAAGAAAGAAAGAAAGAAAGAAAGAAAGAAAGAAAGAAAGAACTACCAGCACCTCGACTTTGTCCGCCAAAACAAAATATAGTTTTCTTTTTTTAAAAAAAAATCAAGCCTCCAGACCTCCCTCCGCAGGCTGGATTTCAGTTTTTAGGGGACCCTTCATACCGGGAGGGGCTACTATCCCTGCCTCGACTGCCCTCCCCGCCGACGGGTGAGAAATGGAAAACAAATGAAATTCCAATACCTTCCCGTCTCATGCCAACCTTCAGGCATTTCTTGAGGCGACAATATTGGCATTGGTTGCGGTGATGCTGGTCAATGGGGCAGTTCCGGTTCGCGCGGCACGTGTAGCTGAGGTTCCTCCGGACGCTCCGCTTGAAGAAACTCTTGCAGCCTTCACACGTAAATTGCCCGTAGTGTTTGCCGCTGGATTTGTCCCCGCACACCACGCACTCGATGTGCTGTTGCTGTTGTTGTTTCTCTCCTTGGTTTTGCTGGCTGCCCGGGGTGGTTTGAGCCGGGGTGCTGGGGGGCCCACCTTGGCCCGGCGTCTGTGGGGTGTGTGGGGTGCCCGTGGGGGCTCCCGGCACAGGGGGAGCTTGCGAAGGCTGCGTTCCTTGCGGGCCGGTCACATCGTCCTGCGGGTCTCGCCAGGCGCCCACTACCATTGCCATATCTAAGGGACACCGTGGCCAAATCGCGCGCCCCCCCGTCGCTTCCTGTGGCCGCCGGATCCGCTCCTCCGGCCGGTTGCGCCTGCCGTTGGAGACGGAGCGAGCTGTGGCGGTCTAAAAAGAAAAAGTGGGAGGGGGTGTTGTCCACTTTTATATTAGTTTATTTGCTCTCCCCCTCCAGCCTTTATTCCCCTCTCTCTCGCAGTTCACGTTGGCAAGTTGTTCTTGATTTTTCTTGGCTTGGGAAGTTGCTCTGGAGGAGAAGGCAGCGCGTCGTCAATCGGCGATGGTGATGGTTTTCTTTTAAATTTTCCCCTCTCTCGCTCTCTGGTTGGGCTCTTCCCCCCTTCCTTTTGCCGGTCCTTTCGTTCAGTTTAATTTAATGCTTTGGATGGAAGGAGAAGGGGGGGATGGTAGGAAAAAAAAATCTCGGACGGCTCTTCCCCCCCCCTCCCGGTACAATTGCAAAAATAGTAAATAAAATGCGGGAAGCAGACACGCACGCACGCACGCAGCAGGCAGGCAAGGCAGGCACCCGAAAGTGGGGTTGAGAAAAGGAAAGGGGGGAAAAGAAAAGAAGAAAAAGAAGAAAAAAGAGGCGAGGAGGAGGAGGAAGAGGAGGAAAGCGCGAGGCGATTGTCTGTTAGCAAAAGAGGAAGAAAAGTAAAAAAAAATTACAAAAGGGGAACGGCTGGGGAGAGAGAGAGAAGAGAGAGAGAGAGAGAGAGAGAGAGAGAGAGAGCGGTTCCCTTCAAAGATCTCTCCCTCCCTCTCTCTCTTGAAGCCGACCCGAGTTGCAAGAACAGAGGCGGGGGTCTGGGGGCCAGATCCAGCGAAGCCCGCAGTCAGCCATTCAGAAAAGCCATGGAAAGCAAAGCTAGGCGAAAGCCACCAGCAGCAGCTCGCAGGAGGCGCAGGCGAGCCCAGAAAGAAATCCCACGCTCGGCACGCCGGCCCGCGGACCCGGCCTGGCTCCTGCTCCTGGCGGGGTTTCGATCAGATGCCCCGCTCGGAGTTTGGCGAAGCTGTAGAAACATCAACCGGGGAAGAGAAGAAGGAGGAGGAGGAGGAGGAGGAGGAGGAGGAGGAGGAGGAGGAGGAGGAGAGAGAGAGGGAGCGAGAGGGAGACGGGGCGGGGGGGGAGTGGGGGGGACTGAAAGGAACCAAACAAAAACCACACGCGCGCGCGCTCCCACTCACACACGCACCCTCCACGCGCTCACGCACCCGCGCGCGCTCTCAGCCCCACACACACACTCACACAGACACGCATCCCCTCTTCCTCCCTCCCTTCCCTTCCCCAAAAATCGGAAGTCTCTCCCGGCGTCTTCTCTCTCTCTCTCTCCTGCGCTCGGCTTCGCTCCTTTTTTTTTTTTTTTTTTGCCGTCGGCTGCTTCCCCTTCTTCTTCTCTTTTCTTTCTCCTCCTCCCGGTTCTTCTTTCTTTCCTTTTTCCTCGCCTCTTTCCTTTCCTCCTCCTCCTCCTTTTCCTCCGCGGCTACGGCTACTTCGGCTCTCGTTCCCTTTTCCTCCTCCTCCTCCTTCCTCCTCCTTCTTTTTCTCCTCCTCCTCCTCCTCCTCCTCCTCCTCCTCCTCCTCCTCCTCCTCTTTTCCCTGCTGCCGCGGCCGCCGCTGCTGTCGTCGCCGCCGCCGCCGCTTTGCCCGCGCCTTATGCTACTCCCGTTTCTTTCGCAAGTGGGTCTCTTTAGCAAATCTGCTTCCTCGCACAACACATGGGGCGATAAGGGGAGGAGGAGGAGGAGAGGGAAGGGGGGAGGGTGAGAGGGCGGGAGGCGGCGGGGCTGGAGGCGGAGGAGGAGGAGGAGGAGGAGTGAGGATCGGGGGAGGGATCCAGCCGGCTAAGGGGGGCAAACCGGCGTGAACTCTCTCCCAGGCTTAGAAACCCCCCAGCCGGGGAGAGAGAGACCGATAAAAAGACGGCAGGAGGAAGAGGCGAGGGGGCTGGACTCGGGTGCCGAGGGCGGGGCGGGGCGGGGAGGGGGGAGCACCCCAGAGAGGAGGAAGGGAGGAGAAAAGAGGCAGAAAGGGGGGGGGGTTAATAATAAATAGCAAGGGGCAATATGTATAGCTCTCTATGCACCGGGGTTTGGCATGCATGTGAAAGTAGGAATCGCGGGGTGGGGAAGGTGGCCGGGTTGGGGTGAGTGGGGGGTGGGGGGGCGGAGAGAAAGAGAGCAGGAAGACAAGAGATTGCAAAAGCGGGGAGGGGAAAGAGAGAGAGGGGGGGGAGAGAGGGAGGAGGGGGGGCGATTGCACAGCCCCTCCGAGCAATACCAGCGACAGAGGCGATTTTTAATAATAATAATAATAATAATAATAATAATAATAATAATAATAATAATAATAATAATAATAATAATAATAATAATAAAAGAGGGAGGGGAGGAAAGAGGAAAGAGGGAGAAGAACAAAAAAAGACAGAGAGAGAGAAAGAAAGAAAGAGAAAAAAGAGGAGGGGGAGGCCAGAATCCCAGGGATGCAATATGCGGGAGAGGAGGAAGAAGGGAGGAGGAGGAGAGGAGGAAGGGGGGGAGTTAAAGGAGTGAATGCGATTGATAGGAGACCGGCTGGGGCGAGCGGCGGAGGCTTTTCTCCGCGCTCAGCTCACCCAGCTCTCTATATAGTGAACTTTGACACCGCGGCTGCAACTTAGCACACGTTGCCATGGCGACCGCTCGCCTTATAAGGCAAGAGGCTGCCTTTGACTGGTCAAAAGCTCGCGGACCTCCCCTCGCCCCTCATTGGGCAGTTTAGCCTTGTGCGGGGCTGGGGGGTGGGTGGGGGGAATGGCTTGGGAAGGCCCCGGCAAAAGTCCGCGCGGTCCTAAAGCGAGTCCTTTTCGGCTCCATCCCTCGACATTCTCACTCTCTCCCGCCTCCCTTCCCTCTCTCTCCCCCCCCCCGCTTTTCCATCCATCGCTCTGAACCGTCTCCGTCTGTTTGTCTGTTTGTCTGACTTCGTTTTTTCTTTCTTTCTTTTTCTTTTAATTTTTTCCCCCCTTCCCTTTCCTTCCTCTTTCCATCCATTCCAACTCCTTCTTCCCAATTTTTTAAAGTTAGATATTGGAACAACAGTTAAGATGATGAGAGTGCATCATCATTATTATTAGTGGTAGTAGTAGTATCACAGTAGGACATGATCCCTCTTTTATGGTCACGCGGATTGTTTTTGTGGAGACACTGAACTTGGTTTTGAAGCTGGGATTTGAACACAGGTGCGTGTGCCTTAAGGCAAATTTGCAGCCCTCTTTGGAAGATAATGTTGTTGTTAGATCAGGGGTTGCGGTCCTCACGTCTTGAGGCTGAACGGCGGGGGGGGGGAAGATGGGGAATTTTGGGAATATTGGAGGGGGGGATGAGAATCCCATTTGGGCTACAGTGGGAATTTAATTATACCTGGGAAAAAAGGATTTGAATCAACATTTTGCACCACTAAGAATCACTTCAATGCTGAAATCCCCCATTCAGATCCATTGCGGATTACAGTTCTACAGGTAACAGAGGGTGAACTTTTGAATCACCTGACACCTCCCAGGGTAACGATAATAATCATAATGCAACCAACCATAGTGATAATAACACGGGCCCGACCTCTTTAATAAGTCGAAACACTTATAAGTCTCTTTAATTCTCACGGCTGATCTTGCGGTTTGCCCAGACTTTAAAAAAAAATGTCTAACTTGATCTCACTGTCTGAGCCAAGCAGTTTAAAACTGGATTTCCAAGCTTGAACATTTTACGAAATTCTTCCTCTCTTAGGTTAAAGCTCTGCTTTCTTTTTAAACTCTGGAACAAGATTGATCCTTCCCTAAAGGTAGAGAAACTCAACACAGAGAGAATCGGAGAGAGGCGATGGTGGCGGCCAACTTTAGAACAGTGACCTTAAACTTCAGGGTTCTCGTGAGATCCCAGCCATTCTTCTCTGCCACACCGATAATGATGATGATGATGGTGATGATGATGATGATGATGATGATCTCTAACTTTTATGACTTTTGCTCCACGTTTCTTTCTCTCTCACACACACATGAGAATGCCTTAGTAACAAAAATGCCTGCACCCATTTCAAGGGGCTGCTAAAGAAGAGGTTTCATACCCAGATACCTGTCCTGGGCCAAGGCAAGGAGAACAGAAGGGGGAAAAAATAGGACCAAGGAGGATTTTACTCCCAAGAAAACACGCTTAAAAATCACAGAAGGGGCAAAAATTTCAAAGATGCGTCCCTTGTCTCCTGTTCACACGATTCCATTTCTGCCTCTTAACCAAGTCGCCTTTATTTTTAAGTCGCCACAAAAACCCAGAGCAAACAAAAATCTCCGCACCGAAAGGAAGCACCTCAGTGTTACGAGGGATGTCCAGAACAACTCAATTAGTTGTTTAAAAAAATTTAATTTAATTTTATAGTCTGAGTTGAAGGGAACCATTCCAACCTCCCAGCGATCCGTAGAAATCCAGACCTAAGAAGGGACATGGATCCAGTTTACCAATCTCGGCAAAGAAACCCCTTTTTCCGAGAAGGCAAACAAACCAATAAGTAAATAAAAAAGTCTATATAGGGTTAGCATTGGACCGGAAAAGAGAGGATAAACCCCCCTGTATAAATATATAACCTGTGCAATGCGGTGCATAGGGATGCGGGCGGACGTGATGGATACCTACACACATACAAACACACGGAGAGCAATCTGTACGAACATATTTCTGTGTGTTTGTGTGTCTGCTGAATATACTATATAAATGTCTGTGTATTTGGAGAAACGGAGGTAAGTTACACGCGTTCGAAGGGAGCAACAAAATCTCGAGAGTTCGGGGTCCCGCAAGGACACTCCGCATTTGTCCCTAATGCAATCTTACGACCTCATTTCCTCTTTCATAATACACCTTTTTGGGGGGGTGATGGAGAGAGGACAGCAGAAAGAAAGGCTGCTGTTAAAGAGCTGGCAGGTGTGTGGAGGGAAGTCAGGAAAAATGGCAATATGAACCTGTGTTCGCTTTCTGGCCCAGTTGGAAATTCCGCCATGCTTGGCCCTTTCCTCTGATCAATTTCGAGGCGAGGGTGAAAAGCCCACCCACCCCCCTCTCTCTCCCCGGTGCAAAATCGCCGAGCCGTCGGGTGGCGCCTAGTGCCTGGGCCCTCTTTCCCGACCTCTCAGCGCACATAAGAAACACGGCTGCTTCTATGCGCGCACACAGGTTGCGTTCACACAACAAGTTTAAAGCAGGTCAGAGAGAGATTAGCGGCTGGGCTGGGGCATATGAGGGGCTAACTTGTGTTAACCTTGTATGCGCGGGGAGGGGTGGGAGTGGGGGCACGGCCGGGGCGAACCCAGACCGCTGGGTTAGGGAATACCCAGGGCCGATTCCTCCAGCGGGTTAACTTCAGTCGCCAGGTGGACCTGTTGCCGATGAACCCGGCCAGCGAGAAGCCGCAGTAACCGAGCTGGGGAAGGTCCCCGGTCTCTCGCAACCTCTGCGAGGAAGGGTCTGGATTTCCCTCGCGCGACTTCTTGCAGGCAGGATCGGCCCGAAGAAGCCAGCAGGGGGGAAATGAACAGCACACCGAGAGCCGGGTATCTTTTTCCCCCAGCACAAAGGGAACGAGAGAAAGAAAAAGTGGGGGGGGGGGAGAGCGAGAGAGGGAACGGGAGAGACGGGCTAGGGAGAAGGGCGGCGTTCGGCTTTGTCCCGTGTGGAGTTTTTCTGGACCCGCGGAGAAGAGAAACGCATTTACCACGGAAAGGGGACGCGCGGAGAAAAAGGGAGCTGCCAAGCAGATCCAGCGACGGAGCGCCGATCCCTTTCCCTTCTCTTCCAAAGCGCTGTCGGTGTTGCCGCCGGCCGAGGATGTTGGCCCGGCGCAGCGGCGGCTGGAATACCTAGCCGGCGGGCGGGGGAGGGGGGTTTAGGGCTAGCCGCAGGTAGCCCGCGTGGCATGTGAAAGGAGACTCGTCCGAGCGCGCAGAAATCAGGGATAACTCAGTTATCTGGGATCCTCGAGGAACCGGCTGAACCCGGGTCCTCGAAGGCTGACCGTTGCAAGGAAGGAAACTAAGTTCGTGGCCGCGACCCCCGCTTTTACGTTCCACCCTGAGGATGTTCTAGAAGGCGGACTATTAGTACTAACTTTGGGTGGTGGTGCCAGGCGACGAACGCCGGCAGTTGGAGTAAAGAAGAAGTACGTTCATCTGCCCGTTTGAAAAACTGGGGTTCGGGGCCGGAGAAATGGAAGGTGGGGGGGGGGGGGTTTCTGATAACAAACTGAACCAAGACGAAATGGGGGAGAGAGAGGGGCAGAGACAGGAGAAAGGAACAAAGCCAAACTAAAGCAAAGCCAAAGAAGAAGAAGAAGAAGAAAAAGTTGAGAAGGGGGAAATCTCTTTCTCTTTGTTTCGGGCCTTTTCTCCTTCTTTCTCTCCCCTGCCGGGCCTGTATGTGGGTGGTAATTCGGAGCGGTCCCGTCCTTCTCGGCCGTTCTTTTTTGGGGGGCAGGTCTAGCTGGAAGAAGGCTGCTTCCTCCTTGGCCCTCTGGCCGTTTCCCTTTCCCTCCCAGCTTCACCCGAAAGACCCTCGAAGGGTATGTGAGTGTGAAAGTGGCCCACCCTGCGTAGCTCTGATCTTTCAAGTCTATGTAATTATTTTTAAAAACGTTGGGCTAGCTAGTGGCACTTTTTTGGGGGGGTTGAAACCCCCCAAGGACTGCCAAAGCGGGACTTTTTGGAAAAAATTACAGTGCGAAATTAGAACATATGCTGGCAAGAGAGCGAGAAGGGACGGCGAGGGAGAAAGGACGCGCCCGAGAAGGGGAGAGAGGGAGGGAGGGAGAGAGAAAGAGAGAAAGATGGAGGGGGAGAGAAAAGAGGGAAAGAGAAAGGATAGATATTGGGGAGGGGGGGGCAAAGAAGCTGGCTGAGAGACACCAGAAGTACAGTATGCGCCTGCCCCCTAGCGAAAGTCTATCCCTGGCATTAAAAAAAAAAAAAAACAACCCTCAACTTTCAAAAAAAGACGCGGCTCTTAAAGTGAAAGGTGCTTGTTGGGGTGGGGGGTGGGGGTGAATTTGCCCGCGGAGCCTGGCTAACTAGACAGACGGACGGACGTGGGGGGAGGGCAGAGTAAGAGGAGCAGAGGAGCCGCGGCAGAGAAACTTGTCGAGTTTTTAAACCTCTCCTTGGTTTCTCTGCTCATCCCCTCCCTTCGCCACCCCACCCCCACCCCCACCCCCACAGGACCTTGAATTTATCCAGGGCAGGTTGCGTTGACCCTCCGGACTTCGATCGAGCTTTCTTGCAGCTTCTGGGGAAAAAAAGCCTTTTCTTTTAAAGGGAGGGGCGAGGGGTGAGAAGGGATGAGTGCGGGGATATCCCCCCCACCCCCCACCCCGTTCCTTTTACAGGCAGAAGGGGAGGATGAGTGTGTATTTCTTGGCTGCAGGGCAGGGTGTCTCTTTTCCAAGCCGTATTTTTTGTTTGTTTGTTTGTTTAAAGTGACACCGGCGTGATGGTGATTTTTAATTCCTGCCCCCCCCCCCCCGAGTTCCACGCAGCACGCAGACGCGCGCCCAAGACTCACACGCGCGCACACGCGCACACCCAGAGTTGGAAGGGGCCAAACAAAACTTTGCGCCCGAATCTTGGACCCAAGCACGGATTCCTGCTGGCGACGGTGAGTACCCCCTATTCGTGATATTATCAGAAACTCTAAGCGAGGGAGGGGTGTCGGCTGGGGTTTGGGGAAAGCAACTTGTTGGGGGTGCGGGGAGGAATAAAATAAAACCAAAGCTATTCCTGCAAAAAAAAAAAAAAAAGGAAAACAACAACAACAATTCCCCAGCTCAGCCTGCACGTGGTTACAATCTGGGAGACGAATTCTTGCCTTCGGATTCCCTCCACCCCACCCCATCCCACCCCCGCCCCAGGCGCTCCTCTTCGTTCAAATCTTCGCTCAAACCCCACATTATCCATCTCCCCGGTGGTTGCTTGGATTCAGCTCCCCTCCGAACTCTCTCGCACGATTGGCAGTAGGGTTCGGGGAGCGGAGAGGTGGGGTGCCGCTACTTGTCTTTAAGGAGCCTTCTCACGACAGGTCGCCCCGTGCACCGGCTTCTTTCTCGGGGTAACGTCGGGACCAGAAGCCCGTCCAGCTCGCCCTATCCCGCGTAAACCTTTTGCAAAAAGGTTTCCAGCTTTCCTCTGCTCTGCTCCGGGGGTGGGGGGGCGGGGGGGCGTTGACTTAGGAAGGCAAAGCCCCGGGTGGGATAGTAGCCCATAAGCAAGGAGTAAGCTTCAGAGTGCAACACAAAAAGCTCAACACCATCACACGTCATAATAATAATAATAATAATAATAATAATAATAATAATAATAATAATAATAATAATAATAATAATAATAATAATATAGAAAAGTAGAGAAAGAGAGAAGCACTCCCACCGCCCCCCCAAAACGCGTTCGCAAGGAAGGGGATGGGGGTGGGTGGGAGAGAGATAGAGAGAGAGAGAGACAGAAAGAGAGAAAGATTTAAAACGAGAATTAAACATACCCAAAGTATATTTGCTTTGTTCAAGATCCCAAATCGCTTGCATCTTCTTCTTTAGTTAGGCAGCGGTTGGCAAAATTGCTTTTAATTGTTATTATTATGATTATTGTTTGCCCCTCCCTCCCTTAGACTGCGAAGACGTATCTTCTTGGTGTTTATCTAGGCGGTTGTGCAAACTGGTTTTTTTTTGTGTGTTTTCTTTTAAGCGAGGGGAGGTGTGGGGGGGGAGAGAGAGAGAGAAAAGGAAGAGAAGGGGGAAAAATTACAAGGGAGGAAAGACGAAAGGCTGAGATGTTTCTTAGTCTAGGAAGAAACCTGTCCCCTGTATTCTTCTCGTTAAGAATTTTTTTTTTTAAAAAGGGGGGGGGGTCGTGGTGGAATTATATAAATATATACAGACACAATCTAAGTTTAAGTGGGGGGGGGGAGGTGAGCTTCTCCACGGTAGTGGAGGAATGTAATAAGCCTTTAAAAAAAATAGAGGATGGGATAGAGAGAGAGGAAAGAGCCCCCCCCACCCAAATGTTAAAAGATCTATGGCTCTTCTCACTCCTTAGAAGGAAGAACGTCTGGTTACACCGTGTTTGGGGCTGGAAAGACGAGACTTTGGGAACATACACACACACACACACACAAACACACACACACCCCGACAGACACGCATGCACACACCCCTCCCCCAATGGAAAAGGAGAAAGAGGAGGGGAAAAAAAGAGGCTTCCAAATTAAATGTGTATTGTAGAAAGGTGGAAAAACAGATGCTTAGGCGTTTGGGTGAAAACGAGAGTAGGGTAGGAAAAAAAACAACCACCAAAATCACAGCAACAACAAACCACATTCAAGACCTGAATTGCAGCTGTCTGGGGGGTGGGGAGTGGGGGGTGGTAAAGTCCCAAGCTCCAAATTCTAGGTATTATTATTATTATTATTATTATTATTATTATTATTATTATTATTATTATTATTATTATTTTGGGGGGGCTTCCTTTCCTCCCCTAGTCCTCCCCTCTTCGGCTGCATTCACACAACACGCTCTCCGAGCCCCCCCCTCCCCACAACCCGGGTTACTGCTCTCCGGGTTCGGATGGACTTCAAAGGCTAAGGTAGCTCAAAAGCCGCCCCCCCCTCCGAGAAAAGCATTAAGCGAAGACAAGAACCGATCAAGCTTAACTTGTCCTAGGAATGCAGGCAAGGCTTTAGAGGAGCGGGGTTCGGCGGGGCCTCGCCAGCATGGCCGTTTGCTCCCCGCTGCAGGATCGTCCAAATTGACACCCACTCCCCACAACATTTGCCTCCCTCGGTTCTTCGGGCTGAAAGCAAGGCAGACTAACAGCTCTCCTTCACCCCCCCCCCCACCCACTCTGTAAGCGAGGGCTTGGTGCCTGGAAGCGGGGAAGGGAGAGGGCCGGGGGTGGGGGGCGCGAATGTTCGGTGGGAAACCCCTGGCTTGTCCTGCTGCCTTCGGAACAGCCGGGTGGGTGGAAAGTGATGGGCCAGGTTTTTTTTGTTAGTTCGCGCTAAGATTTCCAATGACTACAGAGTCGCTTTCTCTACACGCCCCCCCACGCCCCCCCCGGCGTTTCCCCCCTTTTGCAGAAAAAGGGTTGTTTGAAAAGATAATTTTAAGGCAATAATTGATGGGGGGGGGAGAGAGAGAGGGGGGGGAGGGAGGGAGGGATGGGGGTAATCAGTCGCAGTAGTTGGTGAAAACAATTTGTCCCCAATTGGTAAAAGCTTCCCCCCTTAATTTTTGTTAAGATTCGTTTTCCGGTATTCCCACTCCAGATCTTGAAAAGGAAAGCACGAGATCCCACCGTCTTCCCCAGCGTTAATTGAGCTTTTACAAGGCAAATGAAATTTACAAATGGATTTGCCCCAATAATTGCACACACATCACATCACATCACACTTAATTACGTTCATCTAAAAAAAAGGGTGGCTTTTGGATGGTGGGATAACGCGGGTGTATTTGAAGGGGGGGAGGGAAAAAAGGGGCTGGGGGTCTTTCTTTCATGGGTCATCCAACGTCCACGTTACAGGCCTGGTAAAAACCTTCAATCTTGGAACTGCGGTAAAAGATGTAAAAAAAATGGCTTAGAAGGACGCTTTGCCTTCGGATGGTTTTATGGCCGGTGAAGGAGGGGGGGGTAAAGGACTTCAACCTATAGCCCCTTCCCCCCCTCCCTCAAAACCCACCAAATAATCCACACACCCCTAATTCTCTCTTCCCCTCCCACCCCTACCCGTGGGCCACTTTCTTCCTTCCCCTCCACTTCCAGAGATTTCCTTGAAGGGGGTGGGATGGGGTGTTAGGATTTGTTTGTATTTATCTCTGTGAGTAATGGGGCAAGAAGGAAAACAGCCAGCTTGAGAATTCAGCTTTGCATCTTTTAGAAAGATTAATACTTCGAAAATCGTAGCCCTAAGAATCCATATGCAGGTTCTCTGTTGGCAGAAAGAGAAGCCAAAGGCAGAAAAAGACCTAGGAAATTATTTGGAGGATGTTAGTGGCACTAAAAAACAATCCATTTAGGAATGGTTTCAATCTCAAACTTAGATGTTCTCTCTTTCTCTCACACTTTCTTTCTTTCTTTCTTTCTTTCTTTCTTTCTTTCTTTCTTTCTTTCTTTTTCTTTCTTCCTTCCTATCTATCTATCTATCTATCTATCTATCTATCTATCTATTTTTCTTTCGTTTTCTTCCTTCCTTTCTATCATCTACCTATCTATCTATCTATCTTTCTATCTTTCTATCTATTTTTCTTTCTTTCTTTCTTTCTTTTTCTTCCTTCCTATCTATCTATCTATCTATTTATTTTTCTTTCTTTCTTTCTTTCATTCTTTCTTTTTCTTCCTTCCTATCTATCTATCTATCTATCTATCTATCTATCTATCTATTTTTCTTTCTTTCTTTCTTTCTTTCATTCATTCTTTCTTTTTCTTCCTTCCTTTCTATCATCTATCTATCTATCTTTCTTTCGTTCTTTCTTTTTCTTCCTTCCTTTCTATCTTTCTTTCTTTCTTTCTTTCTTTCTTTCTTTCTTTCTTTCTTTTTCTTTCTGTCTCTCTTTCTCTCTCTTTCTCTGTCTCTTCCCTTCTCTTTTTACAAAGCTGGCCTGCAGTTGGGAGGTTAGCCTAGAGGCGTTGGGATGAAAGGGGTCAGAGGTGAGAGTTACATTAACCCTAAACGCGAGGAAGGAGCCTGGCAGGCCTTCGCCTGCCCACCAACTCGAGCTGGTTGGCTGGCGTGGGCTTGGAGATAAATTCCCCTGACATACCAAGCCGAACAAAGGGTGGGTTGGATTTTGACGCCCCCTCCTCTCCAAACGGACCCTTTGAACTCAAGGAATTTGGGAGGAATATGAAGGAGGGCCCTCTCTCTCTCTCCCGTCCCCCCCTCTCTCTCCTTTCCTTAGTTGGTGTCTCCCTTCGCATTTTTCCAAGGGTTTTGTCTCCAAGAAAGTGTGCGTGAATGAGGGTGAATAGCGTGAAAGGGTCGGAGGAGAGAAGGTCCCCAGCAAATCGCTTTTTCTGCCCCCACACCCCACCCCCGCTCTTCTGTCTTTTCGGATCAGCGCCTTTCAATGGGCGGAGAGGTGCTCCCTCTGCCCCAACACCAAGGCTTCCCCACCCTGCTTTCTTCTCCGGCCACGGAAAAAAAAAAAGGCCTCTAATTAAATTGTTTGCTACGGTCCCGAGCAAGCGGGACGATTCGGGAGAACTGGCTTTGAAAGAGAAGGTTGCTTGGGCCAAGGGATGAAGATGGGAGGGAGACGGAAAAAGCCCCCCCCCCAATAAAACGCGCGGGGGGGGGAAAGGAAAGGTGTCGGGGTTGCCTCTTCCTCCCTCCCGGACACCCCCAGGGCCGATTTCACCTGGACCAAGCCGAGGCAGTTTGCCTTCTCTTTCTAAAAAGGTGTCTTAATGTGTGTGTGTGTGTGTGTGTGTGTGTGTGTTTTTAATATAGCAACCAAGGGCTGCGGGGCGCGCGAGGCCGGGCGCTCTCTGCGGGGAAACTCTGGGGTTTTCTCCCGTGCAGTCCGGAGAAAAACCGGAGCGCCTGTGTCGCAGTGGAAAAGGCCTCCCCGAGTTGCAAATTTGGGGTAGGGCTGCTGCGGTTGCCCCCACCTCTTCTGGACGGTTCATTTGTGAGAGTCTTTCTCCTTCTTTCTGGGTGGTGGTACGTCTCGAAATGACCTCGTTCTGAGAAGGGGAAGTGGAAGCGGGGGGAAGAGATGCCTCTAATTGCACCCGAGAGTTATTCCTCCGTGTGAATGATGGGAGGGATCTAGGAATCGTAGCCACCGCGAGGTTTGTTTATGTTTGTTTTAGAGACGCTCGCGTCCTTCTGTTATTCCAGACGCACATCTGTCAGCTGGGAGAACGCGCGTTCGTCCCTACACCAGAGGGAGGGAGGGAGGGAGGGAGAGAGAGAGGGAGAGAGGGAGAGGGAGAGGGAGAACTGCGCCTGGCAACGTTCCCCAACCGGGCGCCCTCCAGATGTCTGCCCTTTTCCAACTTTTCCTCGCCCTGCAACCCCGGTCTCCGAATTGGGTGGGGCTGGTAGGAATCGCGGTGCAACACAGCTGCAGGGCATATTAGACACTTGCTGTCTGCCAGTCTGAGGGTGGGGGAGGAGGAGAAGGGAAAGGAAGAAACACACGGGTTCGGAGGGGGAGAAACATCAGGATGCGGGGGGGGGGGCTGGAGAAGAAATACCAGGGTGTGGAAACATCTGCTGGGTGGGCAAGATCCAGATGCTTTCAGAGAGTAAGCCTTCCTGATTTCCGACGGATCTGCTGGCAGGAAATTTTTCTGCCAGCCAATCTTCAACGCTCTTAAAACTTTTTTCTTTTCTTTTTTTTTAATAATCCCTCCATCCAGAATTCTAGCAGACCGGAAAATTGCCTGCTCTTAGCCTGGATCCCCTCGCTCCGTGACTAGGGGGACAGATGAACACGCAAATGTTCGAATCTGACTCCATTCACACGACCTGTTTGATCTCCAGAGACCCCAAAGGGGGTGGGGTGGGATGGGGAGGAAAACCCCTTTATTTTCGGAAACGGGAAGCGAGGCTGGCCAATGCCGACTATGGGTTCGGCTCCCTCTGTGCCTCCCAACACTTTTCTAACCCAACACGGGTCCGGCTGTCCAGTTGGGTGAATGAAATGGCCTTATCCATCACACCAACTTTGGTCCAGGTTTATCTGTCTGCCCGGCAATTTACGCCTCCAGCTAATTGGAAGCGTGGGAATGGGTGATGGACGGAGAAGCAGGTGTCAAGATGGGTTCGAAGAGAGGAATCCTAAGCCAACGGGGAAACCTGCGCTTCTCTGGAGCTGATTTTGTTGCGGTCCCACAGCAGAAGGCCCGCATCGCCTTACTTGCATACCTTTCCTAAGTGTGTATTGTATGAGTTCTCTGCAGACTTTTAACCCGGTGGGACCGATGTAGCAGGAAACCAATAGCAACCGGAAGAGCAGAGTCTTCCTCCGCGCTGCTCCCCTGCTCCCTCTTTCTCCCTCTTTCCTTTTCTTCCCTTCTTCTTCTAGAGAACCATCCTACGATCCAACCAACGCCATTGGGGGTCATTTTGGCACCTCCACCTCTTCCATTTAAATTGAGGCGTTCTTTTGATTTCTCGGGAAGCTCCTTTCTCCCTTTCCACCCCCCCCTTCCCCATCTTCTAGAGAACCATCCTACGTCCAAGAGGGTGTGTGGGGGGATCATTTTGGCACTCCCCTTCCATCCCTTCAGTCCAAAATTGAAGGGCTCTTTTGATTTCTGGGGAAGCTTTCTCTAGCTTTTAACCGCCCGGGGCGGAAACGCTCTGCTTGAAACGCGCGGGTGCTTAAAACTGGCCGCTGCACGCAGAATCCCCACCTGGGCGCCGAAATTTAGGAAACGCCTGATTAATGAGGAATGGACGACGGTGTTTGACTGGGACACCGGGTGGGGAGGAGAGGGAGGGAGAGGGAGAGACAGAGAGAGGGAGGGAGGGAGGGAGGGAGGGAGGGAGGGAGAGAGAGAGAGAGAGAGAGAGAGAGAGAGAGAGAGAGAGAGAGAGAGAGAGAGAGAGAGAGGAAGGAGAGAAGAGAGGGAGAGAATTATTCGAGCAAATTAATCCATCTTCCTTCGGCTGCCTCTGGGTTGCTTGAAAGGCGTCAGAGAGGTTTCCTGCGGCGGGAGAACAAACTTGCAAATTTAGGTCGGAAGTTAAAGCGGAGAGGAGAGGAGAGGGCGCTATGGGGAGGATGGGGACCACGGGATGAGGTGTGTGTGGTGGGGAGGAGATGCAAATGAGAAGTTTAAAAACAGGGGAGGGGGAATGAGTAGGAGGGAGAAAAGCGATTAGTAGTGACCTCCCAGCTCCAGGGAGCGCTTTTTTTTTCTTTCCACGCGCGTGCTTTTCTCGCGCCGCGCATTTTCCGCGCGCCGAGTTCCTGGGAGAGACTAAATTGATGGAGAAGTTTGAACTCCTATGCTATAAGTTACTCCCTTCCTCTCTTTTCCTCCCTCCTCCCGGTGGGTTCTTTCTCTCGGCCACTTCTGGATAACAATATAATCTCGCCCCCCCACCCCCTCCCACCCCCGGCCGGTCTTTGCTCCGCTTGGGCAGAGATCTATTGATTCCAGAGGAGGCGCTTGGAGCTATCCAGAAGGCTTAAAGATTTACCTATGCCCCCCCCCCGCTCCCCCCCATTGGCATGTTATTCGTAAAGATCCTTCCCTTTCTTCCGACAGAAGGAAGGGGGAAAACCGTTTTTATTCGTGCTTCTAAAAAAACACAAAAAACAAACAAAAGAAACCGATCACAGGGAGGAATGTTTTCAGACGCGCCTTTTGCGGGATGGAAAAGAGGTTCGCTAAATCGATGCGGAACGATTATTAGCCGCTTCCTGGGGTGGAAAACGAGAGGAAAGGGGGGTGGCGGCGGCGGCGGCCAGGCAGGCAGGCGGGAAAGTTCGGGATTTTCTTGCGTTTGGTTATCGTGCCAGGATTAAAGAGACTCGCGTCCTCTTACGCCTGGAACTATCCGGGCCGAGATTTTCGAGGGAAGGTGCCCACTCCTCTCTTCCTTTGGCAGAGAAGAATTAAAAATCCACAGGGGTGAATGGAGGGGAAGGGGGAATACTCCCCCCCCCATCCTCTGAGATTGCCAGCGCCTTTTTCTCTCTTCGGAGGAAGATGAGAGAATGCAGCAGACTGCGCGGAATCCAAGGCTGGAAACTGCCATACGTAGTTCCAACGTCTCTTTAATTCTTGCTTCCGCCCTTGTAGTTATGAATCATTCCCCTCGCGCTTCACACGGGTCGTGGAAGTGCCTGGTGAGGAGAGAGAGAGAAAAAAAAAGCAGAGAGAGAGAGATTGAGAAACACGGCGAGGTGAGAGATTCCTGCAGCGGCCCGGGATCCTTTGCTCCATTTGCGCGAACTCCGAGGGAGGCCTCTTTTGAGCGACTGTCTCAATCCGCATCCATTGATCCGAGGTTATGAAAATCTTTAGGGAAGCGTTGATACCCGCCGTCGACCAAGACCCTCTTCAATTCCCGAAGTTTCTTCAATATAGGGAGTAAAGCAGCCGGGCGGGGGAGAGGCAACGTTTGAAAATTTTGCTGGAATAAACTTTTCCGCCCCCACTCCCCCCTTTCCTTCTGATCTCCGATGCGATTAGGGGTGAGTTCTCCTTTTCCAAACACACTCGACCAGGGTTTTTTTTTTCCCTCCTTCCCGAAAGGAAGAGTGAAAGAGATAAAATGAAACAAAAGTGACACTGTTCGAATGTTTTGGGATTTCCCAAGAAACTCCTGGAAAGAAAGAAAGAAAGAAAGAAAGAAAGAAAGAAAGAAAGAAAGAAAGAAAGAAAGAAAGAAAGAAAGAAAGAAAGAAAGAAAGAAAGAAAGAAGAAGAGAAAGAAAGATCTAAGAAAAGTAAATGAGAGACACGTTAAAAAAACATACACCCATCCACTTAGTAAATCCCTCAATTATCTAAGAAGTTTCATCCTCACTTGTGTTTTCATTTCAGTTTAGGAGATGAAGGTGGGGTGGGGGGAGAAGGGTCTTATCCCTGCAGCTTGAAATGCACAAAATTTCATCATAAAGATAAAACAACGGGTGCCCTGATCATACAGGTTTGTCCTCTCCATTATTCACTCATTGTAGAAGGGGACAAAACAGAAGGTACAACAATCGCCATTGATTAGAGGCAAAATCTCTCCCCAAAGGTGGGCAGGTTAGCTGAGAGGTTTTTAAGAGCTAAGTCTCTCTATTTCTCCCTTTCTTTGGACAAACAAACAAACAAACAAACAAGCAAACTTTTGGAATTTGGAACCAGAAGGATACTAGATACCAGATTCCTTAAAAAATAATAACAACAACCTTCCCATCAGCCTTTTGAGTTAAACTGTTGTTTCTCCTTGAAACTCAGTTTTGCATTGGATGGAAGATGCATTTGTTAAGCTAAAATAAACCACAGATTCCCCAGTTCATCTAAGTTACCTCATATTTCCTGGTAACTCTAGTTCAAGCAACTTACTCAATGAAGCGGGCAACTTTCTTCCTAGGAATATTGCAGTGTGATCAGACGAATTATTTTTTTTAAAAAGGGGGGGTGAGGAAGAAGAGGCATGATGTTAATTTATCCTGTAATCTAATAACTTTTTTGCTTAATTTTTGGGGGCCGTGGATAAAATAATTCTTTGGACCCTGCAAAAGGACAGAAGCAACAAATTTTATTAACTCTTGCAGTCCTGAGCAGAACTACATTGAACAGAAAGCTAAAAGATGGAGGTGTGAATGCAAGAAGAGGACAGGACAGGATTCTCTCTCTCTCTCTCTCTCTCTCCTCTCTCTCTCTCTCTCTCTCTCTCTCTCTCTCTCTCTCTCTCTCTCTCTCTGTGTGTGTGTGTGTGTGTGTGTGTGTTTTAAATAAAAGCTGGATAGGGATTATTATTCTGTGTGGTTGCAATTTCCCGATTTTTGAACGGTGTGTATGGATGTAAGATATCCAACCCCCATTGTAAGAGTATGTAAACATTTACCTGCTTTGAATAATATTTGTAGAGTAGTTTAACTATTCTAATTCCAGAATTAATTGCTGGATTGCCATTTCATTAAACGAGCAGGAGACATATTTTAATCCAGCAGCAGTTCTATGCTACCAAAAAAAATCAATTTAAAAACATGCCCCCTAAAAAACAAACTCCAGAGGAGAAAAAAAACACCCTCTCATTTGCATATTTTAATAGGTTTGTTTCCCAACTGAGAAGGCAGACAGAGATCAACGTAGAATTGCATGCCATTGTGTGTATAAATAAAATGTGTGTGCATGTATTTGTGCATATGCATATCACCTATACGATAAATAGATAGATATATTCAGGTTTCCTATTTTGGAGAGAAACATGTCAAGAAAACATGACTTGAAAAAAAAAGCAGTTTGGAAAACAAAACCCTGAATAATTACAATGACTGTTTTTTTTAAAAAACACACACACATATTTCCCCCAGTAATCTGACAATAATTAAGGAGTGCAATTACAGTCTCTTTTAGTGATGGCATTTTTCTCTTTCCCCTCATTTCCACCCTCCCCTTCTTTTTGTCAGACCCCAAATGAAAGATAAAAAAGCATTAAAAGAAACATGAGGACCATGCTTCTTTTAGAAAATTATTTTGGAACTCCAAATTGCCTTTAGCTCTTCTGCACATATTATCATTCCTAGGTAATATTAAACAAATAGGAGCCCACATTAATTAAACAGGCCGCTCCATTGTTTCCGATGACTTCTGTTAAGTATTATCTACTTAAGAGAGAGGGAGGGAGGGAGGGAGAGAGAGAGAGAGAGAGAGAGAGAAAGACACACACAGAGAGAGAGGATTCAAAAGAGAACCTTTAAAAAAAAGGTCTAAGAAAAACCCACTCTGAGTTTGCAGGACTGCAGAGGATGGTTTTTTTTTTTTTAAAAAAGAGAAACAATCAACAGTAACCCATACTACATTATGTACTCCTGTAATGATTACTACATCCTTATTTCTTTTTTCCTGAAAGGGTTTGGCACATCCTTACAAACATTTTAAGTGGCTCTTTTGAGACTGAGACTCCTTCAAATGAATGAAGATCAGTAGCCATAAACACTGTTAAAGACCTGATTCGAAGAGGAAGTTAAGAATTCACTTATCTCTAATTCCTTCCCCCTCTCCCTATTTGTCTTCTCTCTTCCTAGTCTTCTGCTAAAGCTCACTTTCATATCATTTTCTTATTGACATGTCTGTTCTTTCTCGCCCTCTTGCTTTCAAAGCTTAATCCGGAACAGTATTTGCCTGTTGGTATCCAGTAAAGAGAAATATATTTAAGAATGTCAGCCACAAGTAATGAAGAGGGAAAATGCATTGAAAAGTTTATAATGATCCATATTTTGAGAGGGGCGAAAAAGTTTTAAACATTTCTGATATTCCTTTCGCTCATAATTTGAGGATTTTGCTTCACAGGCATTCTGCCAGTCTCTTTCTTGTTATATTCACCAGTTTAGATCAACTAGATAAACTTCATGCATGCTATGGAGCAGTTGCAGAATCCAGAATCCGCTAATCAGCTGTCTTTCCATCCAGCATAATTCTCCAAAATCAAAAGGAAAGGGGGAAAAAAAACCCAAACCCTTCATTTTTTGAGAAACATGAGTATCCTGAACTTGCAGTCCTGTTGATTAAAAGTGATCCTTCCTTTAGTTAATTAATTAAGCAATTAAACCAATATTCCAATTAAAGCATGCACACGGTCTGGTAAAATAATCCAGGGGGGGCAACCTTACTGATGTAACCCAAGCCACTTTGTTATAGCATCCTTCATTGTTTTTGTACCCATTTTTCCCCTCCACTGATATGATCTTCCCAACGTTTTTTTTTTATTATTGTTGTTCATTCAAATGCGATTCGTGAGGAAGTATTTTTTGGAGGAAGGGGCAAGGGATGCCAACTGCTCAGTTTGGAAAGAGAGCTATTTGAGTGGGTAGGTGAGTGTGGGGGGAGGACTCTAGAAATTGGGCATTTTACTCATATGGACTTGAAATAACTTTTGAGTTCGATAAGGTTTAGTCCTGAGTGAACAGACATATGATTATAAACTTCAAATTAAAGACTAGCATTTTATGTTTCATTAACTCAAGGGTGGACTTGGCCCCCCCACCCATATATTTTTCTTCTTTCATCGGTATCTTCTTATTTTCAAATCTTGATTTGCTTTAAGCCTGTGAGAATAATTTGTATGATACTATTATTTAATACTTCTTCCTCTTCTTGTTTCTCTCCCTCCTCTTCCTTTTCTTCTTATTTCTTCCACTCCTTCCTCCTCCTCCTCTCTTTCTATTATAGCATACTGTGGGGTTTGAGTCTATAATTTACACTTTGGAAAATCTACAGTTTTGCCTTGTGCTGCAAAAAACTTTGAGGTTGATGTCATTTTTTAAAAAAAAAGTTGTTACAATTGTTTTAACAGAATTTTGCAGTTTCTCATGCTTATTAGCCAATTGCTAGTTCATAGTTTTGAAGACGATCGTTGTTATTGAAATAAACAAAGGGGACCAAAAGGCATATTCATCCTAGACATTATTTTTCCAAACAAAAATATATGTTATTCATACATACTCAGTAGCAACTGTAATAATGTTAGGAGATGAGGGATTGTATGTTTTTGTTTCATACTTCTGAATTTTAAAAAAAACCCTCTTATTTTAAATATGATTTGAATTATGGATTTATAATTCTGTTGTCATTGATGGTATGGTAAGAATAATTTCCTGAACACATAACATCAAAAGCAAGATCTGTATTTTTAGGCAGTTGTATGGTCTGTTATTATACTAAAAAACCTTGATATTGATAAGGTTACTAAGAGGCTAACACTAGCTCTGCAAAATAATCAAAAATGTTTGTCACAAGTTTTTGTTTCAAATTTGGGAGGGAGAGGGAGGGAGGGAGAAAAAAACTGATTGTGCAAAACCAGAACATTGATTTAAACCCCAGTTCAGCTGACTATTAATTGTGCAAATCCAGCTAATGCTTGAACGTGGCTAGAACAAGGAATTTATCTTTTAACTTTCTGTTCACTTCCAGGCTGCATATAATCTCCCTTCCTCCTGAAAGTTCCCCATTATAAATCATAGAAGATAAGGTACATTAATGTTTCAATATCTCAGCAACCCAGCAACAAGAACAAACAATAAAAACTAACAACAAACCAGGCAGAAAAACAAACAAACATAGGAGAAGCATCCAATCACTGGAGAAGAGAAGAAAAGAAAGAAAGAAACATGATTTTTTCTCTTCTTTGAGATTTTGAAAGTGCATCCAAAATAACATTTCTCCTTTTGGGTCATCAACTGTAGGTCCATCTGAAGGAGTATCAAGTTAAACCATTGTGAACGTCATTGCAACAGACTCAAATCTTCTGAGTAGTCTATCCCAACATGGATTAGAGGCTTCAGTAGCAAAATAATGATGTCATAATTATGGTTCATATCTACAGGCGGATAAATGTTCAGTTCAAATGGATGACAATGTAAAACAGGACATTCCTGTATATCTTTGGCTACTTCTGTTCTAAAAGAAACTAATACAGGAGAGAATCAACCTAGAACTAAGGAGACATTTCTTGACAGTGAGAACAATTAACGAGTGGAACGACTTGCTTCCAGAAGTTGTAGGTGCTCCATCAGTGGAAGATTTTAAGAAGAACTGAACAGCCATCCAGAATGGTATTGTCAAACACAAGGCCCGCAGGCCAGATGTGGCCCGTGATGTGGTCAGATCTGGCCCACAGGGCCGTCCTGGAAAATGTAAGGGGCTGGCCAGCATGGCTTCAGTCCGGTTTACCCAATGCAAAGAGGAAACATACCAGCAGTTTGCGCAGTGGGGTCAAGCTGGCCATGCCCACCCAGTCAGCCATGCCCAGTGAGGGGTATCAATCTGACCATGCCCACTCAGTCGGCCACACCCACGCAGTCGGCAACGCTCCACCCTCACCCCGAGGTCAACCACAATCTTGATGCGGTCCTCAATGAAATTTGGAGTTTGACACCCCTGGTGCAGAGGTGGGTTTCAGCAGGTTCTGACCAGTTCTGGAGAACCGGTAGGGGAAATTTTGAGTAGTTCGGAGAACCGGTAGTAAAACTTCTGACTGGCCCCGCCCCCATCTATTCTCTGCCTCCCGAGTCCCAGCTGATTGGGAAGAAATGGGGATTTTGCAGTACCCTACCGCTGGAGTGGGTTGGGAATGGAGATTTTACAGCATCTTTCCCCTGCCACGCCCACCAAGCCACACCCACCAAGCCATGCCCACAGAACCGATAGTAAAAAATTTTGTAACCCACCACTGCCCTGGTGTAGGATCTATTGCTTGTATAGGTGGTTGGACTAGAAGACTTCCAAGCTCCCTTCCGACTGTTATTCTGTTAAATCTCAAAACTCTGGACTCCATCATGAGAACGGCTCAGATTTTTAAAAACATTTCTTTGGAAGACATTCCAGGAACAAGTTTTTATCTCCTCTAATGGAATGAGAACTGGGATTTAAACATCGAAGATATTTAATTTGCCAGGCTGTAATTGAATGGCCCTTGCTGCTGGCACTGAGTGGAGTCTGATTTTTTTTTTTTTTTATGTGATCGCTCTTTGTTTTCAACAAAAGGATTCATACCCTTTTTTTCTATGCACAGGATAGAGAAGACACAGAACAGGAAGGACGTTCTGTCATCTGTTTACTGTATTAGGGATTTGACACTTTAACATCATCCTGAATGACCAAATTCCTGTACAGCTTCGTGATGGCCCATTTTTTTTCTAACTACACTTGTAGAGAAAGAGAAGCAGTCATGTAACTGCTCTCTAATGATATTATTGCTATGGTTTTCAGCGATAAAAAAAGCCTTAATGGGATTCACAGCAATGATTCGATCTTTCATGCTGGTTTTCCCCAGCCCTTGTTGAGAATTATTGAGAGTTGAAGTCCATACTTCCAGACATTGTCAGCAGTGGGAAACCCACTTCAGACCCACTCTGTAACAACTCTTATAGTTGATAGTTTACTTTATTGTCATTGCACATGGTACAACGAAATTAAATGCCGTCTTCAGTGTACATTACAACTATAAAAATAAAAAAAACCACAAACATACATCCTTTACATTCTATATAATTGAAATTGAAAACCCGATATTGCACTATACCATAGAATTCAATATGGTTATTGCCCTGGGATAGAAGCTGTTTTTCAGCCTATTTGTCCTTGTTTTTATTGCCCTGTACCGTCTGCCAGATGGTAATAGTTAAAAAAAAAAAAAGGGTGAAATCCAGGATGAGATGGATCTTTAAGAATGTTTTGAACTTTCTTAAGGCAACGGGAGCTTCCAAGGAGGGGAGAGGGCAACCAGTGATCCTCTGGGCTATGACCCAAAAAGCACCTTTAGTTGGTCGAAAGGTGCTTTTTCAAGTGGCAAGTGGACTTCTGGTTTTTCTTTGAACCTGAAGAAGCTTCTTGGATGAGAAGCGAAACGTCTTCAAAGATAAAAGCCAGAAAGTCCAGTTGCCTCTAGAGAAAAAGCACCTTTGGGACAACCATGATGACCGGATGACTGAGAATCTCCATAAACAAACTCTTTGTTGAGCCTCTTAAAAATCAGTATCTAGTGTCTAGTATTAGGGCTTCTGTTCTTCTGTCTGATGGATGGATCAGTTGGTCAAGTTTGTGTGCCACTGGCTTCCCTACGACCCTGCCTTCTGAAGGTATGCCCTTAAGCAGCAGTCACCAACTGGTGATCCTCAGACCACTGGTGGTCCGCGAGAAAATTTTGGTGGTCTGCAGAAAAGTTATTTGCATTTTTTATATTGCACTAATTTTTTTTTTAATTTGATTTATATGCCGCCCTTCTCCGAAGACTCAGGGCGGCTTACAATGTGCTCAGCAATAGCCTTCATTCTTTTGTATATTTATACAAAGTCAGCTTAGTGCCCCCACAAACTGGGTCCTCATTTAACCTACCTTAGAAAGGATGGAAGGCTGAGTCAACCTTGAGCCTGGTGAGATTCGAACCTGCAGTAATTCCAGGCAGCTGGTCTTAATAACCAGCTTAATAACAGGGTGCCTTAGACCACTGTACTACCAAGGCTCTTCAGGGGTCCTCAAACTATGCCCCCTGGGCCGGATATGTACAATGAATGTTTGTGTTGCTGCAGAGACTCTCCCTCTTTGGGATCTTTTTGTGCGGGTTGGAGGGGGGCAGAAATTCCAACTCAAGGTCTGCTTCAGCCTCCTGGTGTGGGGTTTTGGGCGAAGGCTGGAGGGAAGTGCCGCTGGTGGCGAAGAGCCAGAGGAGCCTTGTTCCAGTAGGACTGCATCATGACCTGGAACTGGCTGACCATCTCATCCCGCTGAGCCTCCAGACGCCGGTACCTGGCCTTGCACTCCCGCAGGTCTTCCCCCTGCTTGGAAAGCCTATGCTTGTAGACCTCAGTGAGGTGCTTCTGCTGAGCCTCCTTCTAGGTCAGATCCAATTTGAAATGAGCCAGCTGTTTTGCCAACTCTTTCTCATGGTGGCTGCTTAGCTCCAACAACTGCTTCCTTTTGGGGCCCTAAAGAGCCCGGGCTGGCAGGCGAGGAATGGCTGGGAGCAGAGGGGTGAGTAGAGGCTGATGAGGCGTCCCTTGACATGAGTGACATTGAGTTGGCCACACCCACTCAGTCACATGACCACCTAGCCACCCCCCCCCAGCCAGTCATTAGGCAGATCATATTAGTGGTCCGCGGGATTTAAAATTATGAATTTAGTGGTCCCTGAGGGCCGAAAGGTTGGGGACCCCTGCCCTTAAGGATACAGCATCCAAATGCAAGGGGGCACCTGCAGGAAAAATCCAATAGTTAAACTGGGCCTGGTGGCTCAGCAGACTAAAAGCATTGTGATTAACACCAGCTGTCTGCAATTACTGTAAGTTCGAATCTCTCCAAGGCTCAAGGTTGACTCAGCCTTCCATCCTTTCTAAGGTAGGTAAATTGAGGACCCAGTTTGTGGGGACAATAAGCTGACTTTGTATAAAATATACAAGAGGTTGAAGGCTATTGCTTAACGCATTGTAAGCCTCCCTAGGTCTCCGGAGAAGGGCGGCATATAAATCAAATTTAAAAAAAAAACTGGCAAGAAGAACTGTGCAGTGGAAGCCCTGATCCTTTAAATATGCACTGCGTGTTTAGGTGTATACAGGTAGTCATAGACATAGACATCGAATAATAGAGCTCGTAAGGGACCTTGGAGGTCTTCTAGTCCAACTCCCGGCTTCAAGCAGGAAACCATATACCATTCAAGATAAATGGTTATCCGGTCTGTTTTTGAAAGCTTCCAGCAATGGAGCACCCACAACTTCTGAGGGCAAGCTATTCCGTTGATTGATAGCTCTTGCCGTTGACTTACAGCCACAATGGAGCCCCAACATCCTGAAGCTAAGCAAGACAGTTATCAAGTGTGTTTTGCCCCATTTTATGTCTTTCTTGCCGCCGTTGTTAAGTGAATCACTGCCGTTCTTAAATTAGTCACAGGGTTGTAAAGCGAATCTGGCTTCCTCATGGACTTTATCAGAAGGTCACAAATGGGGAGCACAGGATCTCCTGGACACTGCAACAAATGCATACCATTTATGAGCCGTGGCGGTGCGGTAGTTAGAGTGCAGTACTGCAGGCTACTTCTGCCGCCTGCCGGCTGCCTGCAATTTGGCAGTTCGAATCCCACCAGGCTCAAGGTTGACTCAGCCTTCCATCCTTCCGAGGTGGATAAAATGAGAACCTAGATTGTTGGGGGAAAGAGGCTGATTCTGTAAACCGCTTTGAGAGGGCTGTAAAAGCACTGTGAAGTGATATATAAGTCTAAATGCTATTGCTATTCCTTCCTTCCTTCCTTCCTTCCTTCCTTCCTTCCTTCCTTCCTTCCTTTCTTCCTTCCTCCCTCCCTCCCTCCTTCCCTCCCTCTCTTATTCCTTTTCTCCTTTTCCTTCCTGGTACCACAGTGGTTAGAATGCAGTATTGCAGGCTAATTCTGCCCACTGCCAGGAGTTCGATCCTGACTGGCTCAAAGTTGACTTAGCCTTCCATCCTTCCGAGGTGGGTAAAATGAGGATTGTTGGGGGCAAGAGGCTGATTTTGTAAAACCACTTAGAGACGGCTGTAAAGCCCTTTAAAGCAGTATATAAGTCTACGGGCTATTGCTATACCAGTTGCCAGGTGTTCAAAATTTTGATCATGTGACCATGGGGGATGCTGCAATGGTCGTAAGTGTAACAAATAGCCATAAGTCACTGTTCAGTGCAACTTGGAATGTCCACTAAACCAATGTTTGTAAGTCAAGGGCTACCTGTATGCCCTCAAGTCAGTTTTGACCCCAGTAGTTTTCCTGACAAAGTTTTTCAGAAGTAGTTTGCCATTGTCTCTTTCTTTGGGCTGACAGAAAATGACTGGCCCAAGGTCACCTGGCTGGCCATTCCTACAGCAGGAACTAGGGCTTATAGCCTCCTAGTTTCTAGCCTTGTGTTTTGATCGCTAAACTAAACTGGTTTTCTAACATGCCTTACGACTCATGTGAAAAGGAGGAGGGGTTTTAATCACCCACTCGTGACCGCCATCCTGACTTTTTTGACCGCCCTGTGGATGGCCCTGTCTGTATACGTGCCTGAGTTTGTAGGAAAGAGAGAAACAGATGCTGAAGCAAGCCTTGACCATCCAAACATAAAAACACTGAGATTTCCCTCCCTCCAGAAGAGGTTAAAAAGAAGAAGAGGACTTATGAAAGATGATGGAGCATTACTTGCCTGGTTTATCTATTTTGTTTCTATTTGGAAAGGTAAACTACCTTAGTTGGGGGCAGAAGACTCTCAAATAGTTGTCTCTCTCTTGAATTATGGAGTACTTGATGCTCTCTGAGCTTGTTGGTTTGAAGACATTTCATTACGCAACCAGGTAATATCATCAGTGCCCATCAGTTCATCATCAGGGCACTGATCTTACCTAGTTGAGTAATGAAACGTCTGTAAACAATAAGCTCAGAAGCACAAAAGACTCTGTCTGTCTATCTGCCTATCTATCTTTCTATTATCTCTCTTGCTCTCTCCTATCTCTCTCTCTCCCATTCTCTCTCTATTTCTCTCTCTCTCTCTCCATCCATCTATCGTCTGTCTATCTAGATAATCTATCTATCTATCTATCTTCTATCTATCTTCTATCTATCTATTTATCTATTGATCTATCTAGCTATCTATCTATCTACCCATCCATATCTATCTATCTACTGAATCTATCTATCTATCTATCTATCTATTTATCTATCTATCTATCTATCATCTATCTATTTACCCATCCATATCTATCTATCTATCTATTTATCTATCTATCTATTTACCCATATCTATCTATCTATCTATCTATCTATCTATCTATCTATCTATCTATCTATCTATTTACCCATATCTATCTATCTATCTATCTATCTATCTATCTATCTTCTATCTATCTATTTATCTATTGATCTATCTATCTATCTATCTATCTATCTATCTATCTATCTACCCATCCATATCTATCTATCTACTGAATCTATCTATCTATCTATCTATCTATTGATCTATCTATCTATCTATCTACCCATCCATATCTATCTATCTACTGAATCTATCTATCTATCTATCTATCTATCTATCTATCTATCTATCTATCTATCATCTATCTATTTACCCATCCATAACTATCTATCTATCTATCTATCTATCTATCTATCTATCTATCTATCTATCTATCTATTATCTATCTATTTACCCATCCATATCTATCTATCTATCTATCTATCTATCTATCTATCTATCTATCTATCTATCATCTATTTATTTACCCATCCATATCTATCTATCTATCTATCTATCTATCTATCTATCTATCTATCTACCTATCTATTTATCTATCTATCTACCCATCCATATCTATCTATCTATCTATCTATCTATCTATCTATCTATCTATCTATCTCTATCCATCATCTATCTATCATCTATTTACCCATCCCTCCCTCCCTCCCTCCCTCTCTATCTATCTATCCATTCATCCATCCATCCATCCATTCACCCATCATCTATCTATATCTCTATCTATCTATCTATCTATCTATCTATCTATCTATCTATCTATCTATCTATCTATCTTTCTATCTATCTATCTATCCTACCTATCATCTGTCATCTCTCTTTCTCTCTCCCCCCTCTCTTTCTTTCATATATCCATCTATATTTCCCTTCTTTTCAAGGCATTGCTTACTTTTATAATGTTTCTTCCCTTCTATTCCTTCTTTTTTTTTTAAACTATCTGCCTTTGTGCCTTCAGGGGCAGTGAAAGAAGACTGCCGATTCTAGATTGCTTTCAGAGTTTAGTTTGCTGATGATGGATTACCATGTCAATTTAAACGGCATAGGATTAATTTGTTTCAATGATTTCTCTTTAGGCTGAATGCCAGGCCTCCCCCCCCCCCCTTCTTCCCTGTGCTTTCTATCTCTCTCCTTGGTCTTCAGAATAAGAATAAGAATGAAAGGGGGAGAGAAAAAAAATACCTTCTCCTCATCACCAAACCGCTTTTGATATCTCCTTTTTGAAAAGACCATAATAAGAAAAGACAAGTTCGGTGTAAAGTTGCAATGCAGGCTCAAATCTGAGTGTTTTTTTAAATCTCATTTGCAAAGGCCGAAGTCTGCTGTCAGTCACATTAAAATGAAATTGGATCTAACATTTATTCAATAAATACTTCTCTTGTAGGTAATCCAGCAACGAGAGCTTTTGACACATAAGGACTTAATTTGTCTTGGATAAGAAGTTATTAATATGGCACATTTAAACTTGCCACCTACAATAAGGTCATTGAGATCTTTACATGATTTGGAGAATGGATTTGAGGGTGCTTGAAGGAAATATGAAGCAAAGTCTGAGATGGCATTCAAAGGAGAGAAAGCGTGTGGGAACAGCAATTCATCCGATGGAAACATCGTTTCCCTGGGCTAAAATACCCCTGGATTTTAAAGCTTTATCTTAGCTGGAATTCTTTCTTTTTTTCCTTTTTTTAATAAGTTTTTTATTTTTTTTTACAAACATATCAAATCAATGCATGAACAGTGTGGCACTTGAGATCCTACATTCTAATGCAAATAAAACTAGTAAAATTAATCATAGTTACTACATTCAATCAACTTATATATTTCTAATAATGATACACAATTATAATAAGATGACATTATTCAATTATTCCGTATTTTCTTATTGTTACCTTATTTTATTATATAAAAGTGTCTACACTAACATTTCACCTTCTCTTATTTCTATCACTTATTCTAACTTTTAATCATGTCACCTTTTACTGCAAAACATTTTCTTTCTATCCTCTTTAACTTCTAGTGTCACCTATCTAAAAGAAAAAAGAAAAAAAAAAGAAAAGAGAGAGAGAAAAGAAAAAGCAAATCAGAACAACAACAAAGAAGAGAGATCATCTATCCATCGTCTCTTGCCCGCTTCATCACTTCAGTTGCTATGTTTTTTTTAAAAAATTGTCTCCCACTATCCTCTCTGGGATCTTTATTTCTATCTATAACTGCTCCTTGACTATTCAAAATTCTGGAATTCTTTCGACAAACCGTGGCTTGATGGTACCTCAGTTTTCCATTGGGAAACTGGCAATGAAGAAAAGCAATGATTGAGAAGAATAGCAATGATTTTTGAATTATTATAATGTGGATTTTAAACATGATAACTATTTAAACATTATATAAAGGCACTGAGACTTTGGAAAAAAGTTCAGAAAAGAGCAACTAAGATGATTAAGGGCCTGGTGACTACAACATATGAAGAATGGTTGCAGGCATTGAGTTCTGACTAGTTTAGTGAAAAGAAGGGCTAGGAGTGACATGGCAGCAGTGTCATGTATCTCTGGGTTGTGTGATCCCCGTTTGCGACCTTCTGACAAGCCAAGTCAATGGGGAATCCAGATTCATTTAACAACCGTGTGACTAGCTTAACAACTGCAATGATTTGCTGAACAGCCTTGGCGAGAAAGGTCATAAAAGGGGGCAAAACCCATTTAACAACTGTCTCACTTAGCCACATAAATTTTTGGGCTCAGTTGTGGTTGTACATTGAGGATTATCTGTATAAATGATAGCTGAAACCAGGGATGCTATTCAGCAGGTTCTGACAGGTTCTGGGGAACCGGTAGCAGAAATTTTGAGTAGTTCGGAGAACCAGCAAATACCACCTCTGACTGGCCCCAGAGTGGGGAGGGAATGGAGATTTTGCAGTATCCTTCCCCTGCCATGCCCACCGAGCCATGCCCACCAAGCCACACTCACAGAACTGGTAGTAAAAAAATTTGAATTCCACCACTGGCTGAAACCCTTAATATTCATGCTTGGATATTTTGACCATGGCCCTGTAAGATTAGCAAGTGTTTCTGGGGCTACTGTATGTTGGTCAGAGGGGTTGAAGAACGGTAGACCTGCTTCAGAGATAAATTCCTGAATTGGTACTAGAGGTCAGGCATGAAAAATACCTTCTTGGTTCACCCTTCTATCTCATGCACAGTGGGAAGGCAATCCTGCTGAGTTTACTCATGCAGAGTTCTTTGTAACTGCCTTCAACAGCACACTTCACCTGATTACTGAATTAACCTATTTTGGGGTGTATGTGATACATTGAACCATAAACAAACCCAGAAGGCTGGATTTGATCAACGTCTAGGCTAATAAAGCTTGTAGATATATCTGCTAGGGTTTGGCATGGTCCGTTTCAAGGCATTTTGTGAACATGGCCATTCAAAGTATTGAAAGATGGAACATTACCATAGGAAAAAAGTAGCATTGAATTCATTTAAGGAAAGAAGGAAGGAAGGAAGGAAGGAAGGAAGGAAGGAAGGAAGGAAGGAAGGAAGGAAGGAAGGAAGGAAGGAAGGTCCCCCTGCTTTTGGCACGTGATGGCAAAAAGGTTAGCCATCACTGACTTATACCATCTCAGACAAGTGACTGTCCAGTCTCTTCTTAAAAACCTCCAGTGATGGAGCGCCCACAATTTCTGGAGGCAAGCTGTTCCACTGGTTAATTGTCCTCACTGTTAGGAAGTTTCTCCTTAATTCCATGTTGCTTCTCTCTTTGATTAGTTTCCAATCATTATTTCTTGTCCTGGCCTCTGATGCTTTGGAGAATATTCTTTCTTTCTTTCTTTCTTTCTTTCTTTCTTTCTTTCTTTCTTTCTTTCTTTCTTTCTTTCTTCTTCTTCCTTCCTTCCTTCCTTCCTTCCTTCCTTCCTTCCTTCCTTCCTTCCTTTCCTATTTATTTTTAATTTGTATTTGGAATATAACTAGGTAGATCACATTTCATCTGTAAATATTTTCTCTGGTTTTATGTTCTTTGAAAGAAATTTCAGGAACAATTTCCCTTTGATCCAACAGAATGACAAGAGGAAAAAAAAGCGCAGGTGAAATTTTCCACTCAAAACAAGAAGAAATTACAATAAATCTGAAGTTTGCCCATTCCTTCTTAGATTTAATGCGTCGAGACAAGAGGGATGCTACTGAAGCCCTGTCTTTTTATTGTAGGAATCCCTCAAAGTGGTTTGGATGGAAGTACTCAGTGATGAACACACCTACATTCTGGAAACAGGACAAAGAAGAACAGCTGAAAAACTTCTCAAGATGATGGTGGAACACTGGCCAGTTCCATAAATAAAAGGTAAGGCTTGCAATTGTTTCCATGAATCAAGGGCTAAATGTCATCTAGGATTAGGCAGGGCACATATGATTTCCACATATTCATTCCACTGACCCACCCACAATGAGTTGCCTGCTGCTCGTGAGAACCTGGGTGGTCCTTAAAGGACATTGCCATGTGGCCTATAAAATGGACTTTTGAACTCTCCCTGTCTCCCTCTTTCTCAGGCACCTGTGAATGTCATTACTAAAGCATGAAATGCCACATGCGTTCCAGTCAGAAATGCCTAAGAAGTGCAAAAATACAAAAAACAACAACTTCATCACTTGTGCAATGAAGACCAGGGCGAACACATTCCTATATCTGCGATTTATGGAATGCAGATTCTGGAAAGGGGGAAAAAAAAAGTAATCATGGGGAGAATGAAGATATCTCTGCATCTATTAATAATAGCCGATCTGCTTAGATACCTGGATGTGAGTTTGACTCACCATAGGGAACTAGATAAGTGCAGGGGTGGGACTGAAAAATTTCAGCAACTGGTTCGCTGCCCAGTTGCTGGGTAGGCGCTCTGGAGGCTTTCCTGGAGCCTCAAGAAGGGCGAAAATGACCTCCCCTGGGCTCTGCAAGCCATCCAGAGGCCGGAAATGGGTCCATTTCTGGACTTCTGATACTTCTGGTAGGCCCATTTTTCACCCTCCCCAGGCTCCAGAGGCTTTCCTTGAGCCCCCAGGAGAGCGAAAATGGCCTCCCCCAGGGCTCCGGAAATCGTCCGGAGGCCCATTTTTCACCCTCCCAGAGCCTCTGCACGTGCCCTGCACTTACCTGGCATCCAAAACAGACTGTGTGGAGACTCCTGGGATGGGTGGGGTGAGGTTGGCGGGGTCAGCCAGTCCTTGGAAGAACCGGTTCAGCGAACCAGATTAAAACTAACATCCGGCTTGCCTGAAACGGTCTGAACTGGCTGAATCCCACCGCTGGGTAAGTGGCATTTTATCAGCTGACAATTAGCTATTACTTGTTTCAGTTTCTAGATGGAGGTAAAACCACAAAAAATATGATCATACATGCACAGTGGTAAGATCGGACATAAAATCGTTATTATATTTATTAAATTTATGTGTTGCCCAACTCACTTTCAAGTGATTCTGGGTGGCTGAAAACGTTGCCCCTGCTCCCTGTTTATTTTTTCCTGTCTATGTTTGAGTGATCATTAGAATAAAATTGTTATTCATAACATAATAGCATAACAACAGAGCAGGCAGGGACCTTTGAGGTCTTCTAGTCTAACCCCCTGTTCAGTCAGGAAACCCTATCCATTCCGGACAAGTGGCTGTCCAGTCTCATCTTTAAAAAAATTACAATGATGGAGCAACTCGTGGAGGCAAGCTGTTCCACTGATAAATTGTTCTAACTTTTCTCCTTAGTTCTATAAAATTCTATAACAAATTGAAATTAGCCTGACCCAGTTTGTGGGGGCAATAAGCTGACTTTGTATAAAATATACACAAGTATGAAGCCTATTGCTTAATGCATTGTAAGCCGCTCTGAGTCTCCGGAGAAGGGCGGCATATAAATCAAATTAAAAAAAAAAAGCCTGAAACACTGTGAATCTCCCCAAATTCACTTTGGATTTACCATATGGTAAGTCTAGCAGATTCAAATACCTAATTGCATGAGTTGCAACAATTCAGGGGGAAAAAAAAGGATTTATGCTAATAACGCATCGAATCTGTGAATTGACTCAAAGGCGCCAATTCTGATGCATTAAAACCAATCTGAGGATTTTCATTCAACAGGATAATACCATATTTCTGTTCTGCCAGCCAAGTACTTCAGCTACTCATGATCGCATTTAAATTCCAAGCAGCCCTTTGGCACACCACACACACACACACACACACACACACACACACACAGAGAGAGAGAGAGAGAGAGAGAGAGGGAGGGAGGGAGGGAGGGAGGGAGGGAGGGAGGGAGACTGCATCCATCTCCTTTGCCTGCTGCAAGGGACCCCAGAGTTAATCCATCTTTAAATATTACATAGAACTAATTTGACAGAGCAATATTTGTTCACGCTTTGGTAGCTAATGTGTGATAGGGGGACAAAGAGGGTCCCAGGAGGTATATCATGGTCCTTGGGTCTCAAATGCCATTTGGGTGATGTGTGTTCAAGATGGATCAAGCTGGAAGAGAAGGTTTTGATTGCTCCATGCTGTCGTTGCCATTGCACAACAACACACAATCATGGCGTGTGCCTGATCTTCTCCCATACCTCCCCCACCAAAGCTACATGAAGAATGACCTAAGGGAGGGAACCTGGATTTGGGCAGGAGAATTGGGCCAAATCTGGATAGATTAAGTTTATTTTGGGGTCATCCTGTTCGCAAATTTTGCAAGTTAAAAGTTGAAACCTACAGTTTAATTGAACGGTTCAGAATTATACATCCAGTCCAGTCCGTTATATATATATATATATATATATATATATATATATATATATATATATATATATATATATATATATATATATATATATATATATATATATATATATAATGTGTATGTGTATTTTGTGTGTGTGTGTGCTTGTGTGTGTGTGTGTGAGAGAGAGAGAGCACTGCAGTTTTGGCAGTGAGTTCTTATAATAGAGTGGCTTGCCATTTATAGCAATAGACTTATATACCGCTTCACAATGCTTTACAGCCCTCTCTAAACTGTTTACAGGGTCAGCATAGTGCCCCCAAACTATCAAGGTCCTCATTTTACCGGCCTCAGAAGAATAGAAAGCTGGATCAACCCTGAGCTGGTCAGGATCGAAATGCTGGCAGTGGGCAGAGTTAGACTGCAATACTACATTCTAACCACTGCGCCATCAAACACCATGGTAGTAGAGGAGGTCACTCACAAGATGTTCAATGGTGTTTACATATTAGCATTGCTGTCTTCCTGCTTAATGTCTCCCTGATCATGATTCCAGCTTATTAAAAAAAAAAAAAAGGCCATCCCCCCCCCCATTTTTAAATGAAAATCCCGTGAAGATAAGGATAAGGATAATTTTATTTCTATACCGCCCCTCTCCCGAGGGACTCGGGGCGGTGTAAAGCCAGGTAAAACACAATACAAATATCACAATTTAAATTTAAAAATTCTTAAAAATATTACATTTAAGGCCAAAATTAGCTAAAAAACCCAAAAAATTTAAGAACTCAGAATTTAAAACTCAATTATGAAGCTAGCCCTGCCTGTCAGAAGAGCAGGGTCTTAAGAGCACAGAGGAAAACTCGGAGGTCAGAGATCTTGCGTATGTCTGGGGGCAGTTCATTCCAAAGGGCAGGGGCTCCCACAGAGAAGGCTCTCCCCCTGGGTGTTGCCAGCCAACATAATTTGGCCAACGGCACCCTGAGGAGTCCCTCTCTGTGGGAGCGAACTGGTCGGTGGGAGGCTATTGGTGGCAGAAGACGGTCTCGTAAGTACCCAGCTCCTGAGCCATGGAGCGCTTTAAAGGTGGTAACCAACACCTTGAATCACACCTGGAAGACCACTGGGAGCCAGTGCAGCTCGCGCAGGAGAGGTGTTACCTGGGCATAACAAGTTGCACCCATAATTACCCGCGCGGCTGCATTCTGGACCAGTTGGAGCCTCCGAGTGCTCTTCAAGGGGAGCCCCATGTATAGAGCATTACAGTAGTCCAGCCGGGAGGTAACAAGGGCATGAGTGACTGTGTGCAAGGCGTCCCAGTCCAGAAAGGGATGCAACTGGCAAATCAGGCGAACCTGATAGAAAGTCCCCCTGGCCACGGCCGTCATATGCTCTTCTAAAACAGCCATGCATCCAGGAGGATGCCCAGATTGTGAGCCCTCTCTGTGGGGGGTAGAGATTCACCCCCTATAGACAGCGATGGCATCAGATGAACTATACCGGGATGCTGGTAACCACAGCCACTTGGTCTTGGAAGGGTTGAGTCTGAGCCTATTTCTCCCCATCCAGACCCGTATGGCCTCTAGGCAGTGGGACATCACGTCAAGGGCATCATTGGGGTGGTCTGGGGTGGATGGTATCAAAAGCCGCTGAGAGATCTAATAGGACCAGAACAGAGGAACAACCTCTGTCCCGAGCCCTCCAGAGATCAAGAGAGAGAGATGATCAAATTTCTCACAGGGAGGGTGTTCTCAAGAGCATGTGTAACAATACTAAAACACGATGTGAACCGCGTTCCCCCTTTCCTTGCAAAAGAAGATCACTAGCAGGTTTTCCACATATCTCAGTTGGAACTGGTTGAAAAAATTGATCCTAGAGATCATGGGTGGGAATCAGCTGGTTCTGTCCGGTTTGCACAAACTGGTAGTGGCGATTGTGGGAGGCTCCGCCCACCTGACCGGATGTAATGCGCAACTACTGCACATACCCAGAAGGCCGTGCGCATGCGCAAAGCTGAGGAGCCAGATTGTTGGGATGTGTGCTCACATTTGCAAACTGGTAGGGAAGGTAAGTGAATCCTACCTCTACTGGAGATGTCTCCAACTCAAGTCATGGGGATATAGTACTAGCAACAGCACTTGGACTTATAAACTGCTTCACAGTGCTTTGCAGCCCTCTCTAAGCGGTTTACAGAGTCAGCGTCTTGCTCCCAACAATCTGGCTCCTAATTTTACCGACCTTGGAAGAAGGAAAGGCTGAGTCTTCATTTCCCTAGATCTTCTTCTGGGATGACTAAATAGGAAAAATGGATTGAATGACTAGTTTAGATCAGGGATCTCCAACCTTGGCAACTTTAAGCCTGGCGGACTTTGACTCCCCGAATTCCACAGCCAGCTTTGCTTTACAGTCAGAACCGTAGGACAATCTAAATTGGGGTCTCCAACCTTGGCAACTTTAGGGTGACGTTAGGGTAAATAAAAAACATGTATTACTCCATGGCCATTTAATATGTGTAAGCTGGGTATGGCAAGGGATAGAATCCCAAGCATTTATGGGTGGCAGTTTACAAAAGGGCTGATATAACTCAATGGGTTGCCCCTTCAGAAAAAGGAATATTTTCCTTTCCAGGTTGGGTTGAAGAGAGTTATCCAGGAGTGACAAAAGACTAAATGGACAGGGAGGATTAAAAAACCCTCCATCCTAAGAAAGTCCCCTCTTCCCTCCTTCTCTCCTTGTGGAATCTGAAATAAAGGCATCTCTCGGTCTCTGGCAACACTCAGAGTCTTTAGATGAAGGGCTGAGATGGAGACACCTATTGAAATGTGTCTGAAGAAGATTAATAGGACTTGTCAGGGATGGGAAAGCTCTGGCTTTGCGGTAAATTTCTACCACGAGAAGATGAATTACGGATGAATGCCGAGTTATCAACCCCATCACAATCATTCGACACTAAATCAAATTGAGCGGTTATCTGCAATCAGAAATCCTCCTCCTCCTCCTTTTTCTTTTTCTTCTTCTTCTTCTTCTTCTTCTTCTTCTTTTAAAAAAGAAAGGTAATGTGCATGTTTTGGCTTAAGTCTTTTTTTTTTAATCTATAAAAACATGGCAGGCGATCATGTTTTCTCTGCCTTAAGCATGAGCGAAAGGGGACTGATTTTAAGCAGTGGGCAGAATCATTCTTTTCCATGGCCTATTTTAAGAAGCAGAAGGATGGGAGCTAATCAAGGGGAAAAAACAACCATCCTAGAAATAAGGGAGAAATATCCTGACAGTGAGAACAATTAACCAGTGGAACAGCTTGTCTTCAGAAGTTGTGGGTGCTCCAATGCTCCATCACTGGAGGTTTTTAAGAAGAGATTGACAGCCATTTGTTTGAAATGATATAGGGCAGTGTTGGCGAACCTTTTTGGCACCAAGTGCTGAAACGGGAGCGCGTGTGGGGTGGAGCACCAGAAACCAGAAGAGCAGTTCCCTGGCACGCTGGTCACCTGGTCTTCCTGTTTCTGGTATGCATTTGTGCGCAAAGACCAGCTGACTGGCACACATCCGCACACTGGAAACCAGAAGCTCAGCTTCCTGGCATGTGCATGCATGACAGGGAGCTGCTCTTCCAGTTTCCGGCACTCCCACATGCATGAAGTCCAGTTGGCCAGCGGGCATGTGCGCGCTGGAACCCAGAAGAGCAACAGGTGATGGCTGGCATGCCCGGAGAGATGGCTCTGTGTGCCACTTGCGGCACACATGCCATAGGTTCGTCAACATGGATATAGGGTCTCCTGTTTGAATAGAGGGTTGGATTAGAAGACTTCTAAGGTCCCTTCCAACTCTGTTATTCTGAAAGAGAGTCTCTGGGATGGGGGTCAGCAACCTGTGGCTCCGGAGCTGCATGTGGCTCTTTGGGACCTCTGCTGTGGCTCCTGTCAGCATTCTGATGCTGCCATAAAAAGGAGGAGACAAGGCTTGACTTTTCACCTACTTATTTTCTCTGTAGATAATATCCCCTAGGAAATGGGATGGGAGGGGGAACATTCCTGTGGGGTGAGGTCAGAAGCTGGGGAGACTGACTTGGAAGATGGCCAGTGAGAAGATGAGAATTGGGAAATGGAAAGGGAAGGGTTTGGGGGTCAGAGGGTTAGTATCGGCTACGACGAAGTCGGGACCAGATCTGTCGTACTCAATAAATGGAATATTTCAGCAAAGATTAATTGTTTGGGTGTGCAATTTATTTGAGATGACATTGAAACCTGACAGCTCCCTGTTGGGTGATCCCACCACTGGCTGGCCCAGCCTCTCGCCCTCAACTTCCAGTCATTCTTTGCCTGGCCTGAGAAGGTAAGGTCGATGACAGGGGATGAAGAAGGCGATGGGTGGGGCAGAGACAGAGAGATACAGAGAGAGGGGGAGGGAGGGAGGGAGGGAGAGAGATTAAAAGGGTTTTGTGGTTCCTGGTGTTTTTTAACAACCGGTTTTCTGCCCTAATGGGTAGGCATGGCTAGGGGGTTATGTGACTGGTGGAAGTGAGTGATGTCAAGTTGGCCACGCCCACCCAGGTTTTGTGGCCCCCGGTGTTTTCTTTTCTGTGGGAAACGGGTCCAAATGGCTCTTTGAGTGTTTAAGGTTGCAGACCCCTGCTCTGGGAGATGACGTGCCCCAGACAATATTGTCTCACAGCACAACGGTGAGAAATCTCTGCTTGTGTTCTGATGGCCTTTCCTTCCTTTTCAGAGAACTGGCTAAAATAATGTTCTTTGGGAAAAGAAATAAAAATTCACCAAGACCAGCCTTCAGCGTCTAACCCAGATGTGTCTTTTTTTTAATTTGATTTATATGCTGCCCTTCTCCGGAGACTCAGGGCGGCTTACAATGCGTTAAGCAATAGCCTTCATTCTTTTGTATATTTATCCAAAGTCAGTTTATTGCCCCCACAAACTGAGTCCCCATTTCACCTACCTTAGAAAGGATGGAAGGCTGAGTCAATCTTGAGCCTGGAGAGATTCGAACTTACAGTAATTGCAGACAGCTGGTGTTAATCACAATGCTTTTAGTCTGCTGAGCCACCAGGTTTCAGAAGACTGTTGGTGGGAATGAAAATTTACACATTGACTTGTCCATCAGCACAAGTCAATCAAACGGTATATAATTTCTAGCTCTGAAGGTTTAACTGACATGGCCATTAGTTGTTAATATACCTAATCTCTGTTAATTTATCTAAATATCCTAAAATACCTAAAAAAGTGACAATTTGCCAGAAGAAAGAATCATCTTCTCTACCCTGTCTCTACCGCCAATTAATTTTAACTCCAAAATCCAGATCAGGAGTGGGCAAACTGTACACATGAGATGCTTTTGACTTCTTTAGATCCTTGATTGGAATTCTGGAACTTCCTTTGCCTCGCTGAAAGGAATCACGAAAGAAATCTGCAGAACAGATGCGATAATCAGATCAGGCTTCATCTGAATAAATTGATTCACAACCATTTGTGGGTGCCTATGTTTAAAAAGGGTCTACTGAAATCAGCAGAGGGATTTGAAGGCTCCTTGATCTAACTCAGCAAGTCAACTCAATCAGCGAACGCCTGGGATTCAAATGGGCGATTCCATCGAATGGACTTAAAAAATGAACCTTCAGATGGAAGCCGCTGCATGACGCAAGGGCTGGTTATTTGAAAAGAAAAGAAGGTCATAAACAAAGAAGTTGACGAAGGAGGATGATCCACGATGGCGTACATGTAAGAATTAGGAGTTAATTTTGCGTAACATTAACTTCTGAAGTGTTGTGGAATTTCTGGTTCCTTATTTCAACGTTTAGCATGCAGAAGAGAGAAAGAGAGTTTTCCAGCATGGCATTGTAGTTTAGATGTTGGACTAGAACTGGGGAAACCCATCTTCAGTCTTGAAGGCTCACTGAGTGACTTTGAGAAAGAGAGTCAGTTTCTCTCTCTCTCTCTCTCTCTCCCTCCCTCCCTCCCACCTTCCTTCTTTCCCTCCCTCTCTCTCTCTTTCTCTCTCACCAAGGGTTACTGTTATGAGTGTAAATGGTAGCAGGAAATTCTGTTCCTCACCTTAAGTTCCTGAAGGTCTCTCTCCCTTTCCCTCTCCCTCTCCCCTCTCTCTCCCCATCCCCCTTCCTCTCTCTCCCCCACTCTCTCTCCCTCCCTCCCTCTCCCTCTCCTCCCTGATTGAAGGACTGGAGAAACCGTGCCACTTTGATCCAGCAACAAACAATCTTGGGTGCACACAATCATGTAGTAATGGTGGCCAACCAGCTTCGATCAAGTGAGTCAACCAGCTTCAAATTTTCCTTCAAAACCTCCAAGCAGAATCATCTGCTTATTTGAACAGGAGCGGTGCTTTGAATTTGCCTGTGGTAGGCTTAATTCCAAGTGAGGCTGAGGCTGTATAACAGTGGAGATAATTTATTTAATTTCTTTTTAATAATAAAACAATCCATGCCATTGATTTTATGTACTTTTAAACATTCACATGTTTGCCGGTTGGCTTTGAAAGTGTCCCCAAATAGATAAAATTTGGCAGGTTGCCATCCAGAGGCAACTACAGTGGAGAACAAGGAAGGGCCAAAGCAAGAAGGGAGTAGTATTTTGCTTAATTTATTTATTTTTTCTACCATCTTCCATGCCTTTCCTAGCCATTAGTGGGAGATATGCATAGTAACTAGTGGGAATTAAAATATTATAAAATAATACTATAACATAAGTCATCTGTGGTGATCTCAGGGGTTACCGTATCTACACTTTGGGTTGCCATATCTAAAATTTTTGGATGGCACTTAGAAAACCTTTGCCATCTGTCAATTTCCATCTGTCAATTACAAAAGGCTTGGATATGCAAATATACAATGTCGATACAATACAACATCTTAGGTTCTTGGAAGAATTCAACATGTTTGAAAACTAATACCAGCTAAAGAACGAATAGCTGCGATTTCTTCTGGAGCACCATTTGAACACCCATCGGCATTGACAAAATCACCATCAGTCAATTTCAAAGGGCTTTGCTTGGAACAGCTTACATCCTGCAATAAAACCTTTAACACCATCGAACAACCATATCTGCCTCTCCCAGGTCCTTGCTATGGACTCAATAGGTAGATTAAAAATGCCAGATCCAGTCTAAACATCTGATTGACTGTGCAACAAACCATCATACCTTTTCTCTCTTGTTTCATCTGGCTGTTCCCTTTTTTCTTCCTTTTCAATTTTTCTCACAATGCAGGACCAGAAGATCTGATGGCCTCTTTGCCTGGAAAGAAGTTATGAAAATCAGTGTCTCCCAGGGGTGGGTTCTACTTACCTTTACTACCGGTTCGCAACTGAATTGTGCACACACGTTCACTTTGCTTGTGCACACGCCTTGCTTCTGCACATGCCCAGATCGCTTCTCATGGTCAGGGTCAGTGGGCGGAGCCTCCCGACGGTTTTACTACCGGTTCTATAGAACCGGTCCGAACTGGGGGCAACCCACCGCTGGTGTCTCCCCTTTGAAAATGGTTTCTCATACTAGTGTTAGTGAAGATATGGACATGATCATCGTGGCCAAATATTTATTTATTAAATTTATACCTACCTGTTCTGCCCCAGCTACGGACCCCAAAGAATACAGCACACACAAAGTTTGTACAAAACTTAATTTACTAAAATAACTCAGTCTTTTTCAAAGCAAAGGCTGTTAAGAAACTTTCTTAACAGCCTACAAGAAACCAAAGATAAAGTAATCACAATCTTACTAAGGTTGGCAGAAAGCCCAGAAGCAATTTGCAGAGAATCCAGACGCGAAGTAGAGTGAACTAAAGTTGTTCCCTACAAATTGCTTCAGTTGGCGTTCCTCCTTAAATAGGTTAAGGGAGTAGCCAATTAGCCCCAAGCCTTACTCTCGAGGAGGCCTTCTCCTGAGGAGCCACTCCTGCCTTTTGGCCGCTCTGCACGCCCGTGCATCGAGAAGAGGCTCCGTCCTCTTCACTTAAAGGAGCTTCTGGAGGTTCTGAAGGCCCTGGCTGAATCCCCACCTCTGGCACCACATCTTCTCCAGCCTCCTCATTGTCTGACTCGAGTGCCAGCTGCACAGGCTGCTGGCGCAACACCACACCAGCCTCCTCGCTGTCAGAGTCAGCTACAATCCACACAGGCCACTGACGGGCCACAACACTACCCTGTTTCCCCAAAAATAAGACATCCCCTGATAATAAGCCCAATTGGGCTTTTGAGCACATGGCAATAAGGCCAAGCACTTATTTCAGGGTTCAAAAAAATATAAGACAGGTTAGGGTTATTTTCAGGGAAACCTGGGTAAAGCATTCCCTTTTATATTTTTCTCCCCAACATCTGAAGGGGGTAGGTGGGGCTCAGACGGAAAGATGAGGCTAAAGTCAACCAGTGAGCTTCCAAAATGAGGGTGGATTAGAACCCAAGTCTCCCATTTCTGTTCAAGCACCTTTTCAACTACTCTCCATTAACTATTGGGCTGAGAAGAAGAGACTAGCCCCCCAAGTCATCCAGGATAACCGGGTCAAAGGAGAACTTAGAACCCGATTCTTCTTTTGCCTAGTCCAATATCTTCAACATTATGCCATGCTGATCTCCAGTATGACCTTCTTTGAATGTCTACGGTAGTGGCCAAAATTGTGGAAACCTTTTGGGAAAAGTGTATTTTCTAAAACTAGCTAATAACACCACTTTTTTGGGAGTAGTACCATAAAATTATATATCAATGGAAAGATAATTTAAGCTTTTTTTTTTTTTTTTGCTTTTTTAAATTTATATGCCGCCCTTCTCCGGAGACTCAGGGCGGCTTACAATGCGCTAAGCAATAGCCTTCATACTTTTGTATATTTATACAAAGTCAGCTTATTGCCCCCACAATCTGGGTCCTCATTTTACCTACCTTTGAAAGGATGGAAGGCTGAGTCAACCTTGAGCCTGGTGGGATTTGAACTTGCAGTAATTGCAAGCAGCAGATGTTAATAACACTGCAAGAATGTAATGGAATAACTTTTATGAAGGATTTGCTATTAGAATAGCATTTACAGTATAAAGAAGAAAAGTGAAACACGTAGAAAAAAACAAGATATACAAAAATAATCCCCATGTCATTTAATACTTAGTTGGGTAACCTTTAGCATGAATGACGGCCTTACAACGTCTTTCCATGGAGTGAACCAAGTCTTTTAGTTCTGCACCTGTTCTAATGTGAAACCAAGATTGAATGATGGCTTCTATTAACTGGGTTTTATTGCTGGGTCGCTTCTGACTAGCAAGTTTCTTTAGTCGGCTCCATAGATTTTCAATTGGGTTAAGGTCTGGGCTATTTCCAGGCCATTCCAGGAGCGGAATAGGATTATCTTGAAACTCCCCCCCCCCAAAAAAGTGGTGTTATTAGCCATCAAACCTCAAAAATACACTTTCCCCAAAAAGTTTCCACAATTTTGCTCACTACTGTATAAACTACATTAGTCTTCTCCAAACTTTCCAACTCCCAATTGTATATCTAGAAGGCATTAGACTGGGAAAACCTGGTCACGGAGCTGCAATTCAATAGAAGACTACATACCCAGTTTCCCCTAAAATAAGACATCTCCTGATAATAAGCCCAATCGGGCTTTTGAGTGCATGCACTAAAATAAGCCCTCCTCTGAAAATAAGCCCTCCCTGAAAATATTTAAACACATGCGCAGCTGGTCCCTGCCATTTCCTTTGGTTTCCTCCATGCACCCCAAAATAATAAGACCTCCCTGAAAATAAGGCCAAGTGCTTATTTCAGGGTTCAAAAATTTTTTAGACAGGGTCTTATTTTCAGGGAAACACAGTGCTTCTTATGCTCCAAGTCCCAGATTCAATCTTCAGAATCTCCAGTTAGTGTAAGAAAAAGGTTATGGACTACAAGTTTCAATAGTGAAGTACTGAATATTTTGTAGCGATGGAATCACATCACATATGTAGTGAGGCAGGTTCTTCAGGTTATGTTAAGGTGTTCCTTCGTTATTTACCCGTGCTTCGCTTATTTTACTGCTTATATTACAATTTTCATTTGTTTCTCATGTCAACATGGCATATGTTTAGCTCTTATGGTTAAAGGGACCCTGAAGGCTGCAGAATGTGAGTTTAGAAATGACATGATGTCCTGTGGCTGCAGATTTCCAGTCCTTGTGGTAGAACCACGGCTGGTCCATACCTTAACTAGATAAATTGAAAGGCATACTTGAATAGAGGCCAGTTTCTTATGCCCACAGAGTTATCCTTCAGATATCCTGGTGTTTTTCAGATGTTTGGATTAGATACAGCCCTTCCCCATTGTTTGCTATGGCCGTAAGTTGAAATCTGCAGCATCTGGAGGACACCAGGTGGCCTACCCTTGACTGGTTCTAAACTTTCTTTAAAATGCTAAATTGGTGAATGTATTCATATTGAATCAAGATGTTGGGATCCAATGTTCAAAACAAACAACTAAGTGCTTCAGGGACCAAGTCTAGCGAATGCACCGAAAATTGGCTAGTATTTCTCGAGACATCTGGCTGGTTTAATGCCCCTAATAGCTTGACATTTGGCCCTGAATTTCTTCAGCTAAACGTATCCATCTGTACCTGGTTTGTTTTTCTTTGTTTATGGATGATCCTTCCAAACTATACCACATATCAGGACCTACAGTCAGAAGTCAATCCTCACTGTTTTTGTGTGATGGAATGAACTCGCCGATAAGATTTTGCATCCCCTTAAAAGGGAAGCCCAAATCATTTTATTTATTGATTTATAAAATTTATAGACTGCCCACCTTGCCTCAAAGAATTGTCCCTTGATAGGGTCAAGGATTACATTCTGGAAGAGGAATGACGACGCTTCATTCAGAATGTTGTCTTTCAAACTATAGCAAGATTCTGGTTCAGAAGCCCAGCCTCAAGAGAAATGTGAGTAGGAGAGGAGGAAGGAAGGAAGTAGGAAGGATAAAAGAAGGGAGGGAGACGGAAGACAATGAGAAGAAAGATTGCTGTATAATAAAAAAGATGAAATGGAAGAAAGGCAACCCCGAACATGTGTAAATGTATCAGGATAAAGAATGAATTATTAAAAAAAATAAAAGAGAATAAATATGAGTAAAAATAGAGAAATTAGAACTTGAGGGCGAATGAAGATGTTGTTTATATAAACAAGGATAGAAATATGAAGATATGATTAAAAAACATGGAAAAAGAAGATTTTGGCAGAAACTGTAACTAAGTAAAATGTATTTAGATATGATAAATTGTAGAAGATATGATATGACCAATAATCTGTTCATAAAATATGCGAGTGAATGTGGGGGGAAAAAATCAATAAAACTTGATTCAAAAAAAAAAGGGAACCCCAAATCATTTTATTGATTTAAAAAATTTATCGACTGCCCACTTTGCCTTAAAGAATTGTCCCTTGATAGGGTCAAGGATTACATTCTGGAAGAGGAATAATAACAGTTCCTTCAGAACGTTGTCTTCTAAACTATAGCAAGAATCTGGTTCAGAAGCCCAACTTCAGAGAACTGCGAACCACAAGACACAATCCATAAACTCCATTTGGCTAGCATAATGCATCAATCTGCATTTATCACAACCCTGACTAGATTTATACGCTCTAATGGTTCCACAATAAGAAAAAGCTGGGATCTTATTTGTCCTTTCCTGTCCCAAGGAACCCCCCCCCCCAACATATTTATCAGACACTGATGGGCTTTGCCTGGTTTTAATCAGAGTCTGAAGGGAGGGGAGGAAAAGTGTATTATTAAAGAATCAAAATAATTTCAGAAGCAATCAATGGATCAGATGATTGATTCAGTGTGTAAATCAGCCGTAATGCAAAACAGGTTTCTTCAAATGAGGACTACTGAGATACAAAGCTAGGCAGCTGCGTAGAAGCACCAGTTGAAAATGTCAGAACAATATGATTATAACTCAGAATGGTTTGTGGAATAATAGAATAGTATTTAATAGTATTTCCTTCTTTCACACACACACACCCCAACGAGACTTCACAGCAGAATTCACTGGCATGAAATCATGTTTTATCATTTAGTGTGTGAGGAAAGCCATCAAAGATAAATCATGATTGACTAAAATAGGCCTTAGTATATATGCAAACTCAACCATTGTATATCTTTGGGGGTATCTCAGGTTAGATTTATAGAACAAGAGCCAATATCTCTAAAATTTGCTATTTTACAGGCCAGCATTCATTTACTTTCTGTGTACTTCCTCACTCTCCAGATGCAACTTCACTTCTCCAGATATTGTTGGACTATTTATTCTAGCATCATAAATCACCTCAGCTCCGGATCATAGTCTTTGCCTTCCCAAAAAGCACCTGGGTTTCATTGATGTGAGAAAGATTCAAAGTCTGTCACATGGTCTGTAAGGTTAGATATTCCTCTGGGTTGTCTCCAGATATAAGGAGACATTTTTTTAAAAAAAATGTTCTTGGTGAGTTCCTCAAAGTGAGACATCAGGATGGAATTAGGAAATGTGAAAAGCCAGGCTATAGAATTTTGGACAGTGATGTCACATAAAATTCCACCAGTAATAATTCTGTCAGAACTGAAGAAACTTCTTGGATGAGAAGCAAAACCTTATCAAAGAAGAAGAAGAAAAAAACCTCAAGAAAGTCCAGTTGCCTTTTGGAAAAAGAACATCTTTGGAACAACCATGACTTGGATGATTAAGAATCTCCATAGACAATGTCATCACAACTGAGAATACGATAAATCTACGATAACACTACCAAGAATTGAAAAGAATTTCTCCGGCATTCTGAGAAGATGACTGAAAAAACAGGAGCTGCTTTTTCAAGATATGAAAATTCAGACAATCACAAGGCAGATTTTGGTAAACATTGATTGAATCACATAGGTCTATCAATTCTGCCTTAATATATAAATGTATTGAAAAGTTATTTCTTTCAACATACAATACAAGTTTCCATTCTAATCTTAAGGTAGGACATCTGGAGTGAACACACGTATCTAAGTGTGAAAAGCAAAATCTTGACTTTATGGTCTTTTCCCCAGTTTGGAGACCTGAGTTGTTCAACTTCTGGTTGCCTGAAGAATTATAACCACCTTCAGGCAAAGTACAGTAGGTTGTGTTCAAATCTCCATTAACTAGGGTAGTGAAGAAGTGATGATGTTCTTCACTCCAGAATCAAGGTCCTGAGACTTTTAAAAGGTTTATTTATTTAGTAAATGTCTTTGTTTATGGAAATATATAGGATCTTTTTTGAACCAGGCTCAAAGAACTGTTGATAGATGACTAGCGTAGCTCAGACCACAGTTTCAAACATGTACAAACCTTTGAGAAAGCTATGACATAAGGAACCACAATCAGACATATTGCTGACCCTTGTTACTACAATTACAGATCGCAAAGCATACTAAGATATAGTCGGGGACCCATATTGCTTAAGATCTTCTAAATCAAAACCAATGTTTTATTCATTTATTCCATTTCTGTCATGTCTCACTTCCAGGAGCTCAGCATGGTGTATGCTATATTCCTTTCTCTTCTCTTATGCTGAGAATAATAAAACTTGTGAGCAAAGCTGGGTTGAAAGCTAGTGAGATGCCTCCAGACATTCAGCAGGCTTTGTTGGTGATCTCACGGGTAGTAGCCATGTGTCTATGTTGAAGCAGTTTTATATATGAAACGAATGCTGTGTTCACATTATGTGCATTGCTTATAATATAATTCACTTTCTTGTCCATCATTCAGTTTCAGCAGGTTAGCATAAGATGTCCCAAGAAAAGCTCAAGAATGACTCTCTTTACATCTCAGGTGAAACCGGACGTGAGCCTCTCATGCTTTACTTTATCAGCCAGATCTTAGATGGTCTTTTATTATCAACAGAGATGATAAAAGCTGTTGTATTATTTACACCATGGATACCTGCTAGGATTCTATGGAAGACTTAGCCCATGGATCTACACATGATATTAATAAGCAAAGGAATTAAAGAAGGCTTCTACTTGTAGTTGGCTTTTTCCAAGTTTGGGATGAGGCAGGGGTGAAATGTTCCCAGTTTGGACCAGATCACCTGATCTGGTAGTGATGGTGGTGGGTGGTTCGGAGAACCGGTAGCAAAAATCCCTGCCTCTCTCCCCATGCCCAGCTGAGCCGCACGATCATCAGAGGCTTTTAAAAAAATTTTAAAAGCATTTTTTCTACAACCTCTTCATCCGAAAAAATGCTTTTAAAAGTAAAAAAAAAAAAGCCTCTGGCGATCGCGCAGCTCAGCTGGGATCGTCAGAGGCTTTTAAAAGCATTTTTTCTACAACCTCTTTGGCCGAGGAGGTTGTAGAAAAAATGCTTTTAAAAGCCTCTGACGATCCCAGCTGTGTTGCCTGATTGTCAGAGGCTTTTAAAAGCATTTTTTAACAACCTCTTCGGCTGAAGAGGTTGTAGAAAAAAATGGTTTTACAAGTTTTTTTTTAAAAAAGTTGGCCACGCCCACTCAGTCACATTACCCCCCCCCCCAGCAAGCCATGCCCACAGAACCAGTAGTAACAAATTTTACATTTCAGCACTGGGATGAGGGCAGTAGAAATCTACCTGAAAACAAGGTACAAAATAGGTACAGCTCATCTGGTGATGTCCAAAATGTATTGAAGGTTTTTTCTGGGGTTCACTTGATCCGAAGATCTGTTAGTTGTTTATATTTCAGCCTTTTAATTGACTGAATATTCTGAAATAAAATTGCACATTTCTAAAACCTTTGTGTGAGATATCTTTTATGGGGCTTTGATGGCCATTTAAAAAGAACAATCCTATATGTCCATATCTACTAAAAAAAATCTAACTGCTTTCAGTAAGTGCATAGTGAAGTGATGGCTAACTTTTTTGCTGTGATGTGTCAAAAGCGGGGGGAATGCAGGAGAGGGGTTCACGTGTGTGCGTGCCCACACCCACAATTCAATGCCCCCCTGCCCCTCCCCCCCATGCATGCATGTGTGTCCCCCCCACGCTCAAAAAGGTTATCGGTGTGCCTGGTAGGCCCGTTTTTCGCCCTCCCCAGGCTCCAGAGGCTTTCTTGGAGCCTGGGGAGGGCAAAAACAGTCTTCCCTACCCCCCTGGAGGCTGGAAACGGTCCATTTCCCGACTTCCAGTGGGACCAGAAGGCCCGAAAATCAGCTGGCTGGCATGTGCCTGCACGCTGGAGCTGAGCTAGGGCAAAGCTTGCATGCCCACAAATATGGCTCCATGTGCCACCATGTGCCACGCATACCATAGGTTCAACATTACAAGCATAGTGGATATAAAGGTAAAGAAATACACTGAGAAAAGAATACTTCCAAAGAAGGTTGAATTATAGGTAGTTCTTGACTTATGACCTCATTTGGGGCCAGAATGTTTATTCCTAAGCAAGGCAGTTGTTAAATGAATTATGCCTGATTTTATGCCCTTATTCCCTCCCCCCCCAGTTGTTATTGAATCACTGCAGTTAAATGCCTTATTCAATTGTAAAACCCATCTGGATTTTCCATTGACTTTGCTGGTTTGACGCTGAGTGGCAATTACGTAACCCTGGCATCCTGCATCCATTGTAAATACATACTGGTCACTACATGCCCAAATTTTGATCACATGACCTTAGGAATTCTGCAATGGTTGTAAATATGAGGACCAGTTTTAAGTCAGTGCCCTTGTAACTTCAAATGGTTACTGAATGAATGTTTGTAATTTCAGAATGACCTGTATTTTAAAGGCCAGCATTCATCTACTACTTTCCGTGTACTTCCTCACTCTCCAGATGCAACTTCAGTTCTCCAGATATCGTTGGACTATTTATTCTAGCATCATAAATCACCTCAGCTCTGGATCATGGTTTTTGCAGTCCAGAAAAAGCACCTGGGATTCATTGATGTGAGAAAGATTCAAAGTCTGTCACATGGTCTGTAAGGTTAGATATTCCTCTGGGTTGTCTCCAGATATAACGAGACATTTTTAAAAATTGTTCTTGGTGAGTTCCTCAAGGTGAGACATCAGGATGGAATTAGGAAATAGGCTGAGGAATTTTGGACATTTTGATGTCACATAAAATTCCACCCCAAAAATACATCGCTGTTATAGAACGAATTACTGTTTCTCCAACCTTCCTCCTATCTTCTGAAAGTTGGTTGAAGAAATGCACAATCGATGTACAAATCTCAGTTTGCTACCGTGTTTTCCCGAAAATAAGACCTCCCCGGATAATAAGTCCAATCAGGCTTTTGAGCACATGCGCTAAAATAACCCCTCCCTGAAAATATTTAAACTCATGCGCAGCTGGTCCCTGCCATTTCTTCTGGTTAGGGTTAGGGAGACAGAGCTGGAAATCAGGTAAGACGGCAAGGGGAGCCCCGTCTTGCTCCACACGCCCCAAAATAATAAGATCTCCCCGAAAATAAGGCCAAGCGCTTATTTCGGGGTTCAAAAAATATATAAGACCAGGTCTTATTTTCGGGGAAACATGGTAGTTTTTTTTTTTTAACTTCAGCTAGTTTTGTTTAGGGGTTGGCCAATCCTGTCTTCTTGCCCCCCTTCACCAGATATTTATCTGCAATTTACATTTTTAAGACACCATCTTTAAATTGCCTCATCTGCACCCTTAAACAATATTTAATAGGCCTTAGCAAGGGGCCCTGAGTTAAAGCAGTATGCAATCAAACACGAATGCATACAAACACACTTGTAAGCAAAACAGGCAGGGGAAAAAAAAAAACAGATCATACCCATTCACAAATGAATTGCGAACAAGAATCAAAGATTTCATCAAAGCTCAACAAATGATGGGAGCACGCCAGAACAAGGTTTTTTTTTTTTTTTTTGCTATGGAGGATATAAGCGTTATTTGGTATAGCTTTTTTTTAAAAAAATATATACATATACATTTTAAATTAGAGTTGTGAAAGCAAAGCTTCATCTTTAATTCATCACCCTCAGCTGAAAGAAATCAGCCATGTCTCGCACGCAGCCCCTCGTATGGTGCTGACTTCATCAAGTATGGTCTGAAATTAATTAGCCTCATTCATTCCAACTGGAGGTTAAAAAAAAGAGAGAGAGAAAGAGAGAGAAAGAAAAAGAAGAAGAAGACTATGAAGAAAGGAACTGTGCTTTTAAAGATGACCAGTGGGAAAACTTCACATCAGAGGTGGGTTTCAGCAGGTTCTGACCAGTTCTGGAGAACTGGTAGCGGAAATTTTGAGTTGTTCGGAGAACCAGTAAATACCACCTCTGGCTGGCCCCGCCCCCATCTATTCTCTGCCTCCCGAGTTCCAGCTGATGGGGAAGAAATGGGGATTTTGCAGTATCCTTCCCCTGGAATGGGGTGGGAATGGAGAATTTACAGTATCCTTCCCCTGCCATGCCCACCAAGCCACGCCCACTAAGCCATGCCACGCCCACCAAGCCACACCCACAGAACTGGTAAAAAAAATTGAAACCCACCACTGCTTCACACGATATTTCTCCAAATATCCCGGGATCCTTCCCTAATTTTAAAACTCTCTTGGTTGAATTTTCCAGACCTGTTGACCAGATGTGTCAAAATTAGCAACAAATCAAACTTTGGGAAGAAGGATTTATATCTTTATACCTCTTTTGAAAGTAGTGAGCGTATTTGTCAACTTATAAAAATGAGGCAAAGAACAACAAAGCCATAAAGATGAATGGTAACAGTGTTTGTGAAAGGCTGAAAAGACTTCTAGGAAGTTGAACATGTGGCCATCTAAACCTACAGAAATTGAAATATCTGGGGCTGCAGTGAGAGAGGAAAAGAGAGAAAGTTGCAAGGAATGCTAACCCGGATCTTTATTGATTTAGTGGTCTGGTCAAACAGGTATAAGTGGAATGGACTGTATTATTTTTGAAAGATGACGTGGTAGAATGGGTTAAATCAGGGGTGAAATCCAGCAGGTTCTGACAGGTTCTGGAGAACTGGTAGCGGAAATTTTGAGCAGTTCGGAGAACTGGCAAATGCCACCTCTAGCTGGCCCCAGAGTGGGGTGGGAATGGAGATTTTGCAATATCCTTCCCCCAAGAGTGGAGTGGGGAGGGAATGGGGATTTTGCAGTATCCTTCCCCTGGAGTGGGGTGGGAATGGAGATTTTGCAGTATCCTTCCCCTGGAGTGGAGTGGGAATGGAGATTTTGTAGTATCCTTCCCCTGCCATGCCCACCAAGCCACGCCCACCAAGCCACGCCCACGGAACCAGTAGTAAAAAAAATTGGATTTCACCACTGGGTTAAACCATTTTTTTTTTTGGCTGCAGACTGATGATTGGATAATTTGAATGATTTCCCATCTTAAAAGCAAAAGAATCTTCTTACAAGCAGAAAACTAATGAACCTTTCATCACCTTTTTTACTTCCTAATCCTGCAAGAGCCAATGGAAAATGTGGAATGGGGAAAAAGAACCAAAATCATTGTCCTGCGGACATGCCATGAGTTGCCACAAGTCTGGGACTAATAAAAATAGTATATAGTAGACAATCCATGACACGTTGGGTCTTCATTTCACAAATATTTTGTTACTTGAGCCGAAGTGGCGCAGTGGTTAGAGTGCAGCACTGCAGGCTACATAGCTGCAGTTCAGCAGTTCAAATCTCACCGGCTCAACATTGACTTAACCTTCCATCCTTCCGAGGTCGGTAAAACGAGGACCCAGATTGTTGGGGGGAAGATGCTGACTCTGTAAACCACTTAGGGAGGGCTGTAAATCACTGTAAAGCGGTATATAAGTCTAAGTGCTATTGCTAAGTGGGAAGGAAGGAAGGAAGGAAGGAAGGAAGGAAGGAAGGAAGGTGGTGATGCAGTGGTGAGATTGCAGTATTGCAGGTCAATTCTGCCAACTGCCAGGAGTTCGATCCTGACCTGCTCAAGCCTTCCATCCTTCCGAGGTCGATAAAATGAGGACCCAGATTGTTGGGGGCAATAGGCTGACTCTGTAAATCGCTTAGAGAGCGCAAGGAGCTTCCTGTGTTTCAACCCTGCCTGGAAAAGCAAAGTGGATATTTTCACAGGCAATTTTCTCACAACAGTGAGAACTATTAAACCATGGAACGGCTTGCCTTCAGAAGTTGTGGGTGCTCCATCACTGGAGATTTTTTAAGAAAAGAATGGAAAGCCATTTGTCCATTCCATCTAGGGTCTCCTTCTTGAAACAGGGGGTTGGACTAGAAGATTTCCAAGGTCCCTTCCATCTCTGTTATTCTGTTAATACAATCGTGGAGTTGGAAAAGTAATGTTGACTTGTAAATGCAAGAAATACAGCTTCTGCATAAATTCAGAGATGTGGAATCTTTGAAAACTTTATTTGATTGCATTATTAACCAGACCTGATTTTTCCTTTAAACTCATAAAACCCTCTGATTCTTCCTGCTTGCTCCATTCTTTGTTTGTTGTTTTGCCCATTTCGTTGATGATGATTACGATGAGAACACCAGCCACCAACAATGATGCTTTTGAAAGAAATCGGCGAAGGAGGGAAACTGTCCATGCTATTTTTCGTTTAATTAACCAGGTATCCTAATTGAATTCCAATTATTAAGTTGCCAACGACAACTTAAACAGCAACTCGAGATTGACAAAAGAAATGTTGCCAGAAGGGTGTCAAAGAATAACTGGAAAAAAACCATTCCAATGACTATGTCTTTGGAGGGCAAGAACCAGCTTGTACAAATATTAGCCAGGAAACACAGCTCTTTTATTCAGTTAGAGGCACCTTTTCTTTTTCTTTCTTTCTTTCTTTTTTTTTTTTAGTTTTGCGGGTATGGAAGAGTTTGCTTACCAGACGAGGCAAACAGCTAATTAATGCCCTGAATTAGGAAGAGGTGTTTCGTTTTGGTTTCTTTTTAAAAACCTGTCAAACCTGCAAACCATCGTGACTTTTCAATATGGAGCGGACAATCTAATCCTAATCTCAATCTTACTGATAGATTTAAAACACAAGAAGTAAAGCCTAATAGGCAAGGGTGGGCTTCAAAAATTTTAGCAAGGGGTTCCCTGCCCGGTTGCTGGGTGGGCGTGGCCATGATGGGTGTGGCCTAGTCGGCCTCCTGCACCCTGGCAGGGGGGCATTTTATTTCATTTATTTATTTATTAGTTTGATTTATATGCCGCCCTTCTCCGGAGACTCAGGGCATCTTACAATGCTTTTAAGCAATAGCCTTCATACTTTTGTATATACCTGCTTAGTAGGGCTTTTGGCCCCCCGCAAGCGGTGTTCTATTTTATACAAAGTCAGCTTATTGCCCCCACAAACCGGGTCCTCATTTTACCTACCTCGGAAGGATGGAAGGCTGAGTCAACCTTGAGCCTGGTGAGATTTGAACTCGCAGTAATTGCAGGCAGCTGGCAGCTAAATACTACTTTAACAGTAGTTTAGTCCACTGCACCACCAGGTGCTCTCCCTGGGCTCCAGAGGCCTTTGTTGAGCCTCCGGGAGGGTGAAAATGGCCTCCCCAGGCTCCGGAGGCCCTCTGGAGGCCAGAAACAGGCTTGTTTCTGGTCTTCCTGAACTTCTGGTAGGCCCGTTTTTCACCCTCCCTGAGCCACTGTGTGTGCCCTGCACTTACCTGCATCCAAAATGGGCTGCATGGAGACTTCTGGGAGGGACGGAGCAGGGTGGGTGGGGCCAGCCAGGAGTGGGATTTGGGGGTTCTCCGAACTGCACAGAATTTTAGCTAGAGGTTCTCCCGAACCCCTGTGAACCCCCAGCAGCCCTAACCCCTGCTAATTGGGCTCTACCATGAAGGATTTGACTCCATGTATCCCTTTCATAACTTCTGGTTTTGTTGTTTTTGGTTTTTGTTTCACACCTTGGATTGGATAGTTGCCTGTCTGAAATAGTATTTATGGTCTCCTGCATGAGCAGGGAGTTGGACTAGAATGGGGAGGTCAAACTCATGATGACACATTGTCATCACGTGACGTATTGCAACTTTCCCCCGCTTTGCTAAAACATGTGATGCATCTGGCTTGCGGGCCGGGAGTTTGACACCCCTGAACTAGAAGCTCTCCAAGGTCCCTTCCGGCTCTATTCTGATTGATGGACCCTATACCATTTCAGACAAGTGGCTATCCAACGTCTTCTTAAACACTTCCGGTGATGGAGCAACCACAACTTCTGATGGCTGTTCCACTGGTTAATTGTTCTCCCTCTTAGGAAGTTTCTCCTTAGTTTTAGGTTTCTCCTCTCCTTGATTAGTTTCCATCCATTGTTTCTTGTTCTGACCTCAGGTGCTTTGGAGAATAGGTTGACCCCCTCCCCTCTTCTTTGTGAACGAAAGCACCCTGCAGGGAAGCATCTTTTAAAATGGCTCCAAGGCAATTGCATGCCAGTGAGAACACACAGAGACAGATTAATAGAGTTGGAAGGGACCTTATAGGTCATCTAGTCCAACCCTCCCCCCACTCAAGCAGGAGACCCTATACCATTTCTGACAAATGGCAGTCCAATCTTTTCTTGAAAGCCTCCAGTGATGAAGCTCCCACAACTTCCGAAGGCAACTTCTGTTCCATGGGTTGATTGTTCTCATTGTCAGAAAGTTCCTCCTCGTTTCTAGGTTGACTCTCTCCTTGGTCAGTTTCCATCCATTATTCCTTGTCTGGCCTTCAGGTGCTTTGGAAAATAGCTTGACCCCCTCCTCTCTGTGGCAGCCCCTCAAGTATTGGAAGACTGCTCTCATGTCTCCCCTGGTCCTTCTCTTCACTAGATTAGCCATGTCCAGTTCGTGCAACCGTTCATCGTATGTTTTAGCCTCCAGTCCCCTAATCATCCTGGCGCAATGCTTAGAGTGCAGTACTGCAGCTACTTCATCTGACTGCTAGTTCAGCAGATCAGTGGATCAAATCTCACCGGCTCAAGGTTGACTCAGCCTTCTATCCTTCCGAGATGGGTAAAATGCTATTTAGTATACTGTCTTTGGTGTAAGCCACCCAGAGTCCTCAGAGAGTGGGTGGCATAGAAATCTAACAAATGAATGAATGAATGAATGAATGAATGAATGAATGAATGAATAAATAAATAAATAAATAAATAAATAAATAAATAAATATTCCAAGATTCTAGGCCACACAAGGCTAAAGGGAGAAGGGGACTGCAGAAGATGAGATGGTTAGATAGTGCCATCAACACAGTGGGCAGGAGTTTGGGCAGATAGGACAGACAAGGGAGGACCGGGGGTTTGGTATGCTATGGTCCATGGGATCACAAAGAGTTGAATACAATTAGCGATTGAACAATGACAACAAAAACCTGGGATTTTTTAAAATTTATTTATTTCTTTATTCTTAGATTTCTATCCTGCCTTCCCTGTGGAAATTCAAGATGGTTTGTATTCAGATCTCTCTCTATTTCATCCCCATCCTTGTACCAGGAACCCTGTGCGGCGCAGTGGTTAGAATGCAGCATCGCAGGTTAACTCTGCCTACAGCCAGGAGTTCGATCCTGATGGGCTCAAGATTGACTCAGTCCTTCCATCCTTCCGAGCTGCGTAAAATGAGGACACAGATTCCTGGGGGGGGAGGGGGGGGGCAATACGCTGACATTGTAAACTGCTCAGAGAATGCTGTAAAGCTCTACGGAGCAATAGATCATTCTAAGTGCTAAGGGCTGTTGCAATCCTTCCGTGTGAGGTGCTTACGCCGGGTATCCAAAGAAGGACAAAAGTGGGGTCAAGCTATTTCACCGAGCCTTCAAAATCTTGGGGAGGGTGGGGCATGAGTTTTGTGCAAGTATTCTCATAAAGACATATTTCCCTTGGAGGTTTATGGTTTGATTGCACAATAAAATCCCGCTGAAGATTAGCGATGGTAATGCTAGTCTGACTTACTTTTATTTTTAAATGTTTTATGGCATAAAGCTAGTGGCCAAACAAAGAAAAGAAAATATGGTGGTGGGGAGGGAGGCTAAACACTGGGAAATGGAAATCCATTTGAAAGAGAGCTGCAGAAAAAGAGGGGGAAAAAAGAGAGAGGGAAATCTACATTTTAATGAACATATTTTCAAGCCATTTCATATAAGAGTCCACGAGAAATAATTACAAAAGTTTGGGGGGGGGAGGAGAAAAAAAAGGGAGCATTAGCTTTGATAGCTTTCTCCTCTGTAAAGCAATTAAAACGGACCATTTTTCAAATACTAAGCAGAAAATTACTAATGGACAGACCAAAAAAAAGGGGAAAAAAAGCTTTCATTTCAATCTCATGTCCTTTATTCTTCTAAAAAAAAAGGGAAAGACGAAAAAGGTGGTTTTTAGATAGATTACTGCATAAAGGAATCACTCGCTGGATGTCATAAAAACTATGTCTGGGTAGAATGACAAAGATTAACAGCAAGATTTAAATCGCGTAGCAGTCCAGTTAATAGCAATGTCTAATTAAGGAGTGCATTATCGGCCTGTAACGTTGATTTGATAGAGAGAACTTCAAGTTTAGAATATTTCATTGTTTCATTGTTCTCCCACGAACAATTGATATGTGTGTTAGTGGATAGGGATAGTAGAATCCAAGGTAGTGGCCAAGTCTTGACAGCAATATATTTGGATAACGTATGCATCTAATCCCAGTGGACTAAGGAATATGAAAATTAAGGTGGTTAAAAACAACTGAAATATATTTGTCTACTTGCAATCTCAGAAATTTGCAATCACGTGTAAGTGTGTACCCTCTGGCTGGGTGCAGGGGGTGAAATTCCTCCATCTTGGTGCTACTTGACCTCTCAGTGGCTTTCGATACCATTGACCATGGTATCCTTCTGGGACGATAAGGGAGCTGGGAGTGGGAGGCACCGTGTTACGGTGGTTATCCTCCTATCTCTCTGGTCGGTCACAGTCGGTGTTGGTAGGAGGACAGAGGTCGACCCCTAGGCCCCTTGTTTGTGGGGTGCCTCAGGGCTCGGTCCTCTTTCCCCTCCTATTTAACATCTACATGAAACCGCTGGGTGAGATCATCTAACAATACAGGATGAAGTATCAGCAATACACTGATGATACCCAGCTGTATATCTTTACCCCGCGTCAATTCAGTGATGTGGTGGATGTGATGTGCCGGTGCCTGGAGGCTGTGAGGGTCTGGATGGGAGTCAACAGGCTCAGACTTAAACCAGAGTAGACCGAATGGCTGTGGTTATTGCCTCCTAAAGACTATGTTGACTGTCCATCCTTGGTTCTGCGGGGGTGGGGGAAAAATTGTCCCCCTCAGAATGGGCTCGCAATTTGGGTGTCCTCCTTGACTCACAGCTAAGATTAGAGCAACATCGGACAGCTGTGGCTAGGGGGATCTTTGCACAGGTTCGCCTGGTGCACCAATTGCGACCCTACTTGGATCGGGAGGCTCTCCTCACAGTCACTCATGTCCTTGTCACCTCACAGTTAGATTATTGCAACACGCTCTACATGGGGCTACCCTTGAAAAGGGTCGGAGACTACAGTTGGTCCAGAACGCAGCCGCGCGAGCTTTCGTGGGTGCACCTAGGTACACCCACATTACACCAATTCTCCGCGAGCTGCACTGGCTCCCTATTGGTCTCCAGTCACAATTCAAGGTGATGGTTATTACCTTTAAAGCCCTACATGGCTCAGGGCCAGGTTATCTTCGAGACCACCTTCTACCGCATAGCTCCCAGCGACCAGTAAGATCCCACAGAGTTGGTCTCCTCCAGGTCCCGTCAGCTAATCAATGCTGGCTGGCGGGCCCGTAGGGGAGGGCCTTCTCTGTGGCTGCCCCAGCTCTCTGGAACCAGTTACCTCCTGAGGTCTGGACCACCCCCACTCTATTGGCCTTCCGAAAAGCGGTGAAGACCTGGCTTTTCCGGCAGACCTGGGGCCATTGATCTCGCTCTTGCGATCTGACAAGATCCAGCCATGAATGGTATGAATGAGTTTTAATGTTTTAATGTTTTTAATTTTTAAATGTTTTTTATTAGGATTTTAAATGTATTGTGAGCTGCCCTGAGTCTTCGGAGAGGGGCGGCATATAAATTGAATTAAATTTAAAAATTGAAAATTGAAATGCTCCCGGTTCAAACCGGATCACCTGGTCTGGTAGCGATGGCGTGGGTGGTTCAGAGAACCGGTAGCAAAAATCCCTGCGGCCCCCTCCCCATGCCCCACTGAGCCGTGCGATCATCAGAGGCTGTTTTTTTTTACTTTTAAAAGCATTTTTTCTACAACCTTTTTGGCCGAAGAGGTTGTAGAAAAAATCCTTTTAAATGTAAAAAAAAAAAAAAAAAAAAAGATGGCCACGCCCACCCAGTCATATTAACCCCCCACGAAGTCACGCCCACAGAACCGGTAGTAACAAATTTTACATTTCACCACTGGCTGGGTGTATATACTGGTTGGGGTTCACACGTTTTACTAAATCATAGGTGACCGAAGAAACCTTTAGTAGCCTGCTTCACAAGTAGTACGTCATTAAGCATGACTTACGCATCACCATTATTTTATTCAAACATAACCCCAAAGTTACATAAACTATGCTTTATGTTAACACCATGTATGAATTCAAAAACTGGTCTGCTTAAAGTAGAATTAGACTGAACAGTTGTACAATTAAAAATCAGGCAATTCAAAGGAAAGAAAATTGCTCCCATTTTTTTTTTTAAAGATAATTTTAGGGAAATACTAATAGGTGGAGTAATTTTTTTTTCTAGTGAAAGGACTATACAGTAGTGGCCAAAATTGTGGAATTTGATGGCTTTGATGGCTAATAATACCACTTTTGGGGGGAGTTTCAAGATAATCATATTCTACTGCTGGAATGGCCTGGGAATAGTTCCATCACTGGAGGTTTTCAAAAATAGACTGGACAACCATTTGACCAGGATGGTATAGGGCCGTGATGGCTAACCACAGGTGGCACGTGGAGCCATATCGGTGGGCATGTGAGCATTGCCCTAGCTCAGCTCCGGAGGGCCTCTGGGTAGGTGGGGAAGGCCGTTTTCGCCCTCCCCAGGCTCCAAGAAAGCCTCTGGAGCCTGGGGAGGGTGAAAAACGGCCCTACTGTGCCCATTATGCCATCATGTGCCAAAAGCGAGGGGAGTGTAGGGTGCATTGAATTATGGGTGTGGGCATGCCCACATGTGGCCCCCTCCACGCTCCCCACACTTTTGGCACGCAACGGTAAAAAGGTTAACCATCACTGGTATAGGGTCTTCTGCTTTGAACAGGAATTTAAACTAGAAGACCTCGACCCCTTCCAGACCTATGATTTTATGTTCTAAGTTGAAAACGTCATCCAAGGAAAATCTAAAGACCTTCTCAATTACCCTAAGTTTCAATTCCCCTTTGAAACTTCAAAATCTGAAAGCAAAAATGCCCCAGAATTCACGAGGAGGGTTATGAGAAGCATTAGTTTTCACAATTCAGTTCCAAGGAGATTCAATCAGATCTCCAGCTTGACTTTCTAAATTGTCCCACCCGACGGCATAATTCAATATGAATCATCAAATGGAATTTACCTGATTTTCCAAATCCAATCCATGATTCCAATCAAATTGATTTAACCCTTTGGAAGGTACTTTCGCCATCAGTCATAAATGAGCATGGCTCAGACATTTAGCTTTTGTGACAGCTGTGTGGAATTGTTGTTGGGTTGTTGTTGTTTTTTTGCATTTTTTTTTAAAAAGAAGTACCAGTTTGAAATTTCTGAAAAGAGACCACCAAATTTATCCTAATGCTCTGGATGTTCTCTTGCAACCTTTATGTAAGATCAAGGGAATTTCCAAATGCTTTTGGCCTTCAGTTCCCATGATTCCTAACCAGCCTAGCCAATAGTCAGGTCTGATGGGAACTGTAGTCTAACAAAGTCCAGAAGAGCAAAGTTTCCCTGTCGTTGTGGAGAAGATACCTAGCTGGAACTCAAAGCAAGTGTCCACCATCCTCTAGTTTCCACATCCACAATTCTGAACGATTTGCTCAGATTCCATAAGTATGTGTCTTTGTTCTTATGATAAAGTACTTTTCATGTTCTATTTTAAAATTAGCTAGATGTGCGGAGACATTGTGAGGCTAGGAAGATTGTTGTGGTCCGCCAGCAGCCTGCGGAGCTGGCAGTGGAGTCGGACAGTGAGGAGCCTGGTGAGGAACATGGGCCAGTCCTGGAGTCTGGGGAAGGCTCTGATGAGGGCTCTGTGTCGGAGACAGAGATGGGGCCAGGGCCATCTGGGAGCGATGTGCAGACTCCGGAGCCTCCAGAGTCGGACAGCAGAGAGGCAGAGGAACAGGAGGAGCCTGTTCCTAGTGCATGCATGCATAGAGCTGCCAGAAGGCACGGACATTAAAACAAAAGGGACAACTCGGGAGTAAGGCCTGGAGATGATTGGCCCCTCCCATAAGGCTTAAAAGAGGAGCAAAGGCATGTGGGCCCTTTGCAGGAAAGCAACATTGTTAATTCTGTTCCCAGTCAGCATCTCTGTTTGATTCTGGACTCCGTGTGGCTTTACCAAGTAGGTCTATGGCAGAATGTCAAGGGAGATAAAGGTTGGTGATTATCCCGAAGGACTTCTCCCGGAGGACTTTTTGCAACTAATTGGGACTCAGCTGAGAATGAATGTAATTCACAGCTGTTGCAATAAAAGAGGTTTCGGGATCTAGCCCAGGTCCCAAGGAGATTTCTTTTGAAGTGGTGTGGAATTCTAGAGAACAGCCCTCTTTCAACAAAGAAGGGAGGGATATGACATCATCTATCTCCAGTCTACAACACAGTCCTTTCAGCAGTTCCAAGAAGTCTCCACACCCATTTGCACCACTCAGGTGACCCTGAGGACACAGAGAAACCTCCGAGTGGTCTCAATGACCCTCTAAAAGGATGCAAATGACCAGCTGTCTGCAAGGAATATAAATCCTTCCATTCCCCACCATCCAGCTCAGAGCTGAAGAAGCTTCTTGGATGAGAAACGAAACATCTTCAAGGAAAAACAAGAAAGTTGCCTCTTGAAACAAAGCACCTTTGACCTGGATGGCTGAGAATCTCTACAGACTTTTAGCTATGCACTTTGGGATGAAGACCCTTTGAATGGTATGGGAGTAGGAATAGATTTCCTGAAAAATTGCGGACTACAGGAACCATTTGCACTACAGAGGTGACCCTGAGGACACAGATAAACCTCCAAGGGCTTCAAGGACCCTCTAAAAGGATGCAAATGACCAGCTGTCTGCAAGGAATATCAATCCTTCCCTTCCCCACTATCCAGTCAGAACTGAAGAAGCTTCTTGGCTGAGAAGTGAAACGTCTTCCAAGAAATACAAGAAAGTCCAGTTGCCTCTTGAAAAAAGCACCTTTAGGAATTCTAGAGACTTAAAAATGGGATACTTGAGAAGTATTACATTTCACAGATATTTTAGCTGACTTTCCATATAACCCTTCTGGCCACATCCTGCTTATTTCCTGGATCCAGGACATCTTATGTCTCCATCGCCCATTTCCTCAAAGGAAAAGGAAAAACACGTCTGACAAGAGAAGATCTTTCTTTCTCCACCTCTTGGGTCCCTTGGTGCACCTAGACCTGATTTAAAGGAGGCAGCCTATTCCTTTCAGCCCATTATTTTCCACAACAAGAACTTGACTGTTGTTTTTGCGCGTGGAGAAAGTTGGGAGATGCAGTTTTCCTCCTGATTTTTTTTTGCAGGAAAGTTGGGCATGCAGATTTACAAACGCACCGCAAGCTCCATGGCGGAATCAGCTGCAAATTCAACATTGTGCTTTCTGGGGCTCCCCTACCCAATCCTGAAAAAAAAAAATATCTGCCCAATTGAGGGAGCCTGAAATCTCCGAATAACACCAATGACCTTACCAAGGAACATGTCATGAAGTCATTTTAGCGTTGGCTGGAAGAGCATATTAAAATACAAGTCATTTGCTGTAGTAAAAAAACAGGGTACCTCATTCCAGCTGTCTATATATATTCCTTTCCAGCACTAAATCTGTCCAGGGACCTTTCAGAAATACAGCATTATGCCTCATGCCTTCGCTTAGTGAATAGAAATGGGAAAAGGATGGAGATAAAAATCAGAGGGACATAGAATAGCGAATGTTCTATGATTTAATCACCATTACAGCTTAAAACAGCACAGTCGACATTCACCCTCGCTAAGTCAGGGATAAATCTCCATCTATAGCCACTGGGGAGAGTGATGGCATGGTAATGTGGGGTCTTTTAAAGATGCAGACCTCCCCCCGCCCCCAAGCACTGCAAGGAACATGGATGAAGGGCACAGGAAGTTGCCAGTTTCAAGAAAGATTGTTTAATGGCCAGGTGCCCAATGCTGGGCTAGGTTCTATCTCCTTCCTCTGCAAGGAAAGAATCCCCCAGTCAAAAAATTGCCAAAGAAGCCAACAGCAAACATTCCAACCAAAGACTCTCTAAGACCACCTCCACCAACACCGAGAGGCAAGCCACTCAAAAATAAACTGACACCAAACCACACTCCTCACTAGCACCTCTTCTTCTTCTTCTTCTTCTTCTTCTTCTTCTTCTTCTTCTTCTTCTTCTTCTTCTTCTTCTTCTTCTTCTTCTTCTTCTTCTTCTTCTTCTTCTTCTTCTTCTTCCTCCTCCTCCTCCTCCTCCTCTTCTTCTTCTTCTTCTTCTTCTTCTTCTTCTTCTTCTTCTTCTTCTTCTTCTTCTTCTTCTTCTTCTTCTTCTTCCTCCTCCTCCTCCTCCTCCTCCTCCTCCTCCTCCTCCTCTTCTTCTTCTTCTCCTCCTCCTCCTCTTCCTCCTCCTCCTCCTCCTCCTCCTCCTTCCCCCCACAATCCCATTCCCTTCTAGCACTGATGACATCTAGTTTGACTAATGAAACATCTGCAAAAAAACAAGCAAGCTCAGTGTTGGCTAAGAACAGTGGAACAACTTGCCTCCAGAATGTTGTGAATGTTGGATTTTTTAAAGAAGATGTTGGATAACCAATTGTCTGAAGTGGTGTAGGGTTTCCTGCCTAAGCAGGGGGTTGGACTAGAAGACCTCCAAGGTCCCTTCCAACTCTGTTATTCTATTCTAAGGACATTTGAGACCCTACACGTTGAGAAATGTCCAACCTGCGATTCATAAGACAAAACCATGTTTTCCATCATCAAATGGAATTCCCATCCCAGTGACTTCAAACATGCGCCTCCTGGCAGACATGATATATAAAAAGCTCATATTTCTAATCCTTTTCAGATTCTTTGGGTGTGTGTGTGTGTGTAAATGAAACCCAGCAGCTTGCCATAAGAAAAGAAATGGAAAGTAAACCCAAGACCGGTTGGTCGAAAAGCTGAGAAAGCGTGTCAGAAGCCAAAACAATTCTTGTACAAGATGAAAGAAAATACAGCAAGATGAAATGTATTTGCATGCAACAGGGGGAGGAAAGAGACAAATAAATTCAATATTCAGGATTCTTTTGTGTTTCACTTTAACAAATTCCATTATGGTAGGAAGATTTTTTTTTAAAAAAAGACATTTTGTCTTTTTTTTTTTTTGGTAGAAAGGGAGGGGGAGAAGGGAAGAACTGTGGATATGCGAGTAAAAATAAACTCATCAGAAAAGGAGTGCGTGCATTTGTGTGGGTATGTGTGTATGTGTGTGTGTGTGAGACAGCCAGCCAGAGAGGAAAATGGGATCTCTAGCTTACAAGGAATTTGCCCCCAAATTGAATGAATAAAATGGGGAACATGCATAAGGGAAACCAGAGTATTCCAAGCTCTGCATTTTTTTTTAAGACCATCTTTTGACTTCACAAGCATGAAATGGAAGGTTAGGACAGAATTATTAGCTCTTGTTGAAAGACGATTCTTCAGAACAGTTGGTCTTATTCTGGGGAAAGCAGGAGGGTGGCTGTTTTAAAACAGGGGGAAAAAAAGGAGATATAGTAACCCACTTTGGAGAGAGTAGTTTGCATTAACCCTCAAACCCTCAAATTCACAAAGCCCTTCGTTTTCCAGAATAGAGATATTCCTCGAATTATGACCCACGATTCACCCCAACATTTCTGTTGCCAAGCGAAACCCATGTTAAGTGAACCGTTTTCCTTCTTGTCCTGCCTTCAGGTGTTTTGGAGAATAGCTTGACCCATTCTTCTTTGTGGCAATCCCTCAGATATTGGAAGACTGCTATCATGTCACCCCGTAATCCAGGGTTCTGCAACCTTAAACACTCAAAGAGTCATTTGGACTTGTTTCCCACAGAAAAGAAAACACCGGGAGCCACAAAACCCTTCCCGTGCCTGACTATTTCTTGAGCGGCCACAAATCTAGCATATGTAGTTGAAGTAAACATTCTGTTTTCTTTTGAAACTTTTCTCTTCTTGGATTTATCCACGGTTGGCCTACCGGGGGTTGAAAAGCTCAGTAAGTTGCGTGCTGGCGGGTGTCGCACATTGGCGGTTGTGACGCATATTTTGAGTGACAGAGCTGCAGCAGAGGGGTGAAAGAGCCACATGCGGCTCCAGAGCCGCAGATTGCCGACCCCTGCCCTAATCCTTCTCTTCACTAGACTAGACATACCCAGTTTCTGCAACTGTTCATCGTATATTTTAGTCTCCAGTCCCCTAATCATCTTCGTTACTCTTCTCTGTGCTCCTTCTAAGTCTCCACATCTTTTCTACGTTGTGGCGACCAAAACTAGATGCAATATTCCACATGTGGTCTTACCAAGGCATTATAAAGCAGTCTTAATACATCAAGTGATCTTGATTCTATCCCTCTGTTATTGTAACAGCAACGTTATCCGAAATAATATATTTTCTCTTTCTCTCATGTTCAGTTAATTTAGGGTGAACGTTGGAGTTAATTTGCATTTCCTAGAGAAAATTAGGAGAAATGAGGTAAATATTCTCTAAAATCTTGAAGGTAGTCCTTGACTTACAACAGTTCCTTTAGTGACCATTCGAAAGTTACAATAGCACTTGCAAACGACCATTTTTTAAACGTATAACCATTGCCGCATCCCCATGGTCCTGTGATCCAAATTCAGATGCTCGGCAACTGACTTGTACTTATGACGGTTGCAGTCTTCCAGAGTCATGAAATACAGTGGTGGGTTTTAAAATTTTTTACTACCGGTTCTGTGGGCGAGGCTTAGTGGACGTGGCATGGCTTGATGGACATGGCTTGGTGGGCGTGGCAGGGGAAGGATACTGTAAAATCTCCATTCCCACCCCACTCCAGGGTAAGGTTACTGCAAAATCCCCATTTCCCCCTGATCAGCTGGGACTTGGGAGGCAGAGAATAGATGGGGGCGGGGCCGGTCAGAATTTTTACTACCGGTTCTTCAAACTACTCAAAATTTCCACTACCGGTTCTCCAGAACTGGTCAGAACCTGCTGAAACCCACCTCTCATGCAATCCCCTTCTGAAACCTTCTGACAAGCAATTCAACGGGGAAGCCAGATTCACTTAACAACTGGGTTACTAACTTAACAACTGCAGTGGCTTCACTTAGCAACCGTGGCAAGAAGAGTCATGAAACGGGGCAAAATTCACGTAACCAATGCCTCTCTTAGTGACAGAAATTCGGGGCTCCAATGTGGACGTAAATTGAGGACTTCATTTCACCTAATTGCAGGTTTCACTAATAATGCCGTATAACCTTTGCATGGACCCCGCTCTTCATTTCAAGGGAGGTAGAATGCTGCCTAAATTGAGATTTCTAGCCCAGATTGCCAGAATCAATATGCAGCTATGTTATTGCAATATATCTCTCTCTGACTCAGCTGTCCAACAACACTCAGCATCATAATCATGCAAATTAAATACAAATTCTTTTTAAAAAATTGCCCCCATTAAAATGATCTATTAATGTTGAAAGGCTCCTATACTTAAGGGGAATGGCTGTAATTGTGCAATCTTGCCATTGGCACAACTTAAACCTGGCAGATCTGGAAGATATTTACACCTCTGGGATTAATTTTATTGTAAGGAATTAACTTTTGGCAAAGCTTTCTTGCTACCAAGAGGGATTTTTAAAAAAATATAACCCTGCTAACAGCTGCTTTTTCTTTTTTTTTTAATAATTGTAAAGTAGGAATGAAACTGAGAAAAATGTCCAAACTCCTAAATAGTAGGAAAATGTTCTCCTTTTCCTGCACTCAATTTCTCTCCCCACCTTTCACGACGACAGGATTTGTTAGCTAAAATCAGTCTGTAAAATCTTAACCTTTCACTTCAGCTGAGCAATAAAGACTCACAATTGCCATCACGTTCATTCAGCCTTGGGCAGGGGTGAAATGTTCCTGGTTTGGACCGGATCGCCTGATCCGGTAGCGATGGCAGCGGGTGGTTCGGAGAACCGGTAGCAAAAATCCCTGTGGTTCCCCCCCCCCCCACCATGCTCAGCTGAATCGCACGATCATCAGAGGCTTTTTTTTTTAACTTTTAAAAGCATTTTTTCTACAACCTCTTCCGACGAAAAAATGCTTTTAAAAGTACAAAAAAAAAAAAAAAGCCTCTGATGATCGCACGGCTCAGCTGGGATCCTCAGAGGCTTTTCAAAGCATTTTTTTCTGCAACCTCTTGGCCGAAGAGGTGGTAAAAAAAATGCTTTGAAAAGTCTCTGACGATCCCAGCTGAGTTGCCTGATGGTCAGAGAGGCTTTTCAAAGCTATTTTTTAAAAAGCCTCTCTGACGATCCCAGTTGAGTTGCCTGATCGCCAGAGGCTTTTCAAAGCATTAGAAAAAATGCTTTGAAAAGCTAAAAAAAAAAAAAAGTTGGCTACGCCCACCCAGTCACATTACCCCCGCCACCACCAAGCCACACCCACAGAACCGGTAGTAACACATTTTACATTTCACCCCCGGCCATGGGTGCAACTAAATTTATAAATTCCTGAGTGTCCCTAGATTAATCAGTAGAGCTGAAAACAAGTTTAACAGTTTAATGTTAAACCAGGGGTGTGAGTATAGGCAGTGCTTGACTTCCAACCATAATCAGATCATCATCATCATCATATCATCATCATCATCAGAATTGGAAGGAACCTTGGAAGTCTTCTAGTCCAACCCTCCATGCTCAAACAAGAGACGCTATATCATTCCAGACAAATGGATGTCCAGTCTCTTCTCGATAGCCTCCAGTGATGGAGCATCCATAACTTTTGAAGGCAAGCCACTCCACTGATTAACTATTCTCACTGTCAAGAAATTTCTCCTTAATTCCAGGATGCTTCTCTCCTTGATTGGTTTCCATCCTTTGTTTCTTGACTTGCCTTCTGGGGCTTTGGAAAATAAGTTATTTATTTATTTATTTATTTATTTATTTATTTTTATTTGTCAAGCATATATAAGATTACATATATATGTATAAGCATGAATTGAATACATAAAATAGATACAAATAGAGGAAACATTAGGACAGGGACGGTAGGCACACTGGTGCTCTTATGCACGCCCCTTACAGACCTCTTAGGAATGTGGTGAGGTCAACAGGAGACAGTCTAAGGTTAAAGTTTTGGGGGTTTGGGGAAGAAACTACAGAGTCAGGTAGTGCATTCCAGGCATTGACCACTCTGTTGCTGAAGTCCTATTTTTTGCAATCGAGTTTGGAATGCTTTAGCTTAAGTTTATATGTATTGTGTGCTCGTGTATTGTTGTGGTTGAAGCTGAAGTAGTCATTGACAGGTAGGACATTGTAGCAGATAGTTTTGTGTACTACACTTAGTACATAGGCGTAGTTCTAAGTTGTCTAAGCCCAAAATTTCAAGCCTGGTGACATCATTTTTTTTATTACCGGTTCTGTTGGCATGGCTTGGTGGGCGTGGCTTGGTGGGCATGGCAGGGGAAGGATATTGCAAAATCTCCATGCCCACCCCACTCCAGGGGAAGGATATTGCAAAATCCTCATTCCCTCCCCACTCTGGGGGCCAGCCAGAGGTGGTATTTGCCAGTTCTCCAAACTACTCAAAATTTCCGCTACCGGTTCTCTGAAATGCTCAAAATTTCCGCTACCGGTTCTCCAGAACCTGTCAGAACCTGCTGGATTTCGCCTCTGGACTATCCTATCATTTCTGTGGAGCTAAAAGTCACAAAAGGGGTTGATCTGCGTAATATGCCAAGCCTCTGAAAAATCAAACCAGGACCAACCCAATCCAAGGCCTTTAATTGGCCTCATCAAGCATGTTGGGTGAACGTGGGTATTGTGCCACTTTCCACAATCTGTTCTGGTTTAACCATGTCCATTCAGAGTAACAGGGCTAGAAGGGATCTTGGAGGTCTTCTAGTCCAACCTCCTCTTCAAACAGGAGACTTTATTCAATCCTGGACAAATGGTGGTCCAGTCTCGTCTGAAAAGCCTCCAGTGATGGAGCACTAACAACAGCTCTTCCACTGGTTGATTGTTCTCACTGTCAGGAAATTTCTCCTTAGTTCTAGGTTGGATCTCAGTTTAATGATCTTCCACCTGTTACTTCTTGTCCTGCCTTCTGATACTTTGGACAATAAGTTGACCCCAGTGGTGAAATGCAAATTTTTTTGCTACCGGTTCTGGGGGCGTGGCTTGGTGGGCATGGCTTGGTGGTGGTCATGTGACTGGGTGGGCATGGCCAACATTTTTTTTTAACTTTTTAAAGCATTTTTTTACTACCTATCTGCCCGAACCGGTAGTAAAAAAATGCTTTAAAAAAGTAAAAAAAAGTTTCTGACAGCATAGCCTGTGATTTCGAACCTTTTTTTCTTTTACTTTTTAAAGCATTTTTTTCCAACCTGAACTGGTAGTTTTTATCACTACTGGTTTGCCCAAACCGGAGTGAACCAGTAGCATTTCACCCCTGGTTGTCCCCCATTCCTTAAGCTCCAGTGGGGAAAAAATGGCCCAGTTCATAAAACACAGTGTGTTTTCTTAGTTTTGATTCTTGTATGGCATGATCTCCAACCCAGACAGATAGACAGATTAACAGAGTTGGAAGGGACTTTGTAGGTCAACTAGTCCAATCACAAGACCATTTCTGGAAGATGGCACTCCAGTCTCCCCTTGAAAGCCTCCAGTGATGAAGCTCCCACAACTTCCGAAGGCAACTTCTGTTCCATCGGTTGATTGTTCTCACTGTCAGAAAACTTCTCCTTATTTCTAGGCTGAATCTCTCCCTGATCAGTTTCCATCCATTGTTCCTTGTCTGGCCTTCAGGTGCTTTGGAAAATAGCTTGACCCCTTCCTCTCTGAGGCAGCCCCTCAAATATTGGAACATTATTAAGTCTCCCCTGGTCCTTCTCTTCACTAGACTGGCCATGCCCAGTTCCTGCAACCCAGGGGTGGGTTCTAAAATTTTTTACTATGGGTTCTGTGGGCATGGCTTATTTTGTGGGCATGGCTTGGTGGGGGGGGTAATGTGACTGGGTGGGCGTGGCCAACTTTTTTTTTTTTTACTTTTAAAAGCATTTTTTCTACAACCTTAAGAGGTTGCAAAAAAAAATGCTTTTAGGAGCCTCTGACGATCAGGCAACTCAGCTGGGATCGCCAGAGGCTTTAAAAGGCATTTTTTTTCCTACAACCTCTTCAGCCGAAGAGGTTGCAGAAAAAATGCTTGCAGAAGCCTCTGACGATCCCAGCTGAGCTGCAGGATCATCAGAAGCTTTTTTTTTTTAACTTTTAAAAGCATTTTTTTCGGCCGAAGAGGTTGTAGAAAAAATGCTTTTAAAAGTAAAAAAAAAAAAGCCTCTGATGAGGTGGGCGGGGTAAGCGAGCGGCGATCGAGCTGGGGACCAGTTTGGAGGCGTGGCCAGCCAATGTTATTATCTGTTCTCCTACAAATTTTTACTACCGGTTCTTGCAAACCAGTGCGAATCGGGAGCAACCCACCACTGCTGCAACCATTCATCATACGTTTTAGTCCCCAGTCCCCTCATCATCCTGGCTGCTCTTCTCTGCACTCCTTCTAGAGTCTCAACAACTTTTTTATAGTGTGGTGACCAAAACTGGATGTCGTATTCCAAGTGTGGCCTTACCAAGGCTTTATAGAGTGGTATTAGTACCTCACTTCTTTATTTATTTATTTATTTATTTATTTATTTATTTATTTATTTATTTATTTAATTAGATTTCTATACCGCCCTACTCCTGAAGGACTCAGGGCAGTGCACAGCCAAACAATAAAAACACATACATACAAAATTTAAAAATAGAATAAAATCAAATTAAATAATTTTGGCCCCGACAAATTTAAAACCCCAAACTTTTAAAACCAAACTTTTAAAATTGAATATATAAAATACTAAAAGATATTTAAAATTTTAAAAATCTTTTATAAAAGAGGGGGAAAAATTAGGCCAGGCCAGCCTGGTGAAATAGTAAGGTCTTTAAGGCGCGGCGGAAGGTGCGCAGATCCGGGATCCTCCGTATCTCTGGGGGGAGCTCATTCCAGATAGTAGGTGCCCCCACAGAGAAGGCTCTCCCCCTGGGGGCCGCCAGTCGGCATTGTTTGGCTGACGGCACCCGGAGGAGCCCCTCTCTATGGGAGCGTACCGGCCGGTGGGAGGCTATTGGTGGTAGTAGGCGGTCACTTGCTCTTGGCTTTTACATCCTGGTTGATGGCTTAATTTGATGGCCAGGACAACTTATTCAATGATCCACAATTGCCGAAACGGAGTCTTGGACTCTGGCATGAACCCACTCAATGGATTATTAAGGCGTAAGAGGTTAAAAAAAAAAAAGGCTTACTCAGGTGCTTCAAACAAGGTGATACATTTTATTATTGAGGAAGATTAGTGGTTGGGATCATACTTAACCTTTTTTGGGGGGGAGATCAAAGGTCAGAGGGGGTGGCGCAATGATTCCATGCTTTGCAGAATTTATTAGTTTGTTCTTTTCTCAAAGAATGCTAAGCCTGGGCTAGGCTTCAGTCACACTTTTCACGTTTCCTGTCTTGACATGTGAAAAGTGATTCTTCTTCTTTTTTTTTTTTAAAAAAAAGGATCATATTCAGAAAGAAAGAAAGAGTTTGGAGAGGACACACAAAATGATTTAGGGCTGACAGCAGATCGACACCTGAGCTAGAAAGACAATTGCTGGGACTTGGCATGGAATGGACATGTGTATTAACATCTTTCAGTTACTTGATATCCCTGGGGAGAAAGCAGAAGGGTGCGATGCAAATAAGCAATGTAAAAAATCAGAATAACAGAGCTGGAGGGGACCTTGGAGGTCTTCTAGTCCAACCCCCTGCTCAAGCAGGAGACTCTGTACCATGTCAGACAAACGGCTATCCAATCTCTTCTTAAAAACTGCCAGTGATGGAACAGCCACAACCTGTGGAGGCAAGCAGTTATTCGAAGACTGTTACCATGTCACTCCTAGTCAGTGGTGAAATCTAAAATTTGTTACTGCCGGTTCTGTGGCCGTGGCTTGCGGGGGGTGGTGGTGGTGGTAATGTGACTGGATAGGTGTGAACATTTTTTTTTATTATTATTACTTTTAAAACCATTTTTTCTACAACCTCTTGGGTGAAGAGGTTGTAAAAAAATACTTTCAAAAGGCTCTGACGATCCCAGCTGAGTTGCCTGATCATCAGAGGCTTTTTTTCTTTTAAAGGCCTCTGACGATCCCAGCTGATTTGGCTGATCGGCAGAGGCTTTTTTAAAAAGCCTCTGCCGATCAGGCAACTCAGCTGGGATCGTCAGGCATCGTCTTGGATCGTCAGCTTGGATGTCAGCTTGAATCGTCAAACTCAGCTTGACGATCAGGCAACTCAACTTGGATTGTCAGAGGCATTTAAAAGAAAAAAAAGCCTCTGATGATTGTGCAACTCAGCTGGGCATGGAGGAGGGGGGTAGGGATTTTTGCTACCGGTTCTCTGAACCACTTGCCTCCATCGCTACCGGATCAGGCGATCCGGTCCGAACCGGGAGCATTTCACCCCTGCTCCTAGTCCTTTTCTTCATTAGACTAGACCAGTGATGGCTAACCTTTTCCGGACTGAGTGCCCAAAGTCCACATGCATGCACATGTGAATGCATGCGTGCACCTGAATCCCCAAAATTCAATGCAGGTGTGGCCCCTGTGCATGTACCCCAGCCCCCACGCATGTGTGCCCTCCCACCCCACACACCCTCCACATGCACACGGCCCCTGCACACACCCCCATGCATGCACATGAGGCCCTCCGACACACGTCCCTCCCCCCCACACATGCGTGGCAGATACCCGATGGCCAGTTGGCCAGCAGGAGGTCCATGTGCATGCATGGCTCAGGTTAGCTGGGACGACGGCTCGCGTGCCCACAGAGAGAGTGTTGCATCCCACTTGTTGCACGCATTCCATAGGTTCATCATCATGGGACTAGACGTACTACCCATTTCCTACAACCGTTCTTCATATGTTTCATATGTCCTGAGCCTGAGTGGCTAATGCCTGCTACTAAGGCAGCATTTAACATCCAGCTGCCTGCAATTACTGCGAGTTCAATTCTCACCAGGCTCAAGGTTGACTCAGCCTTCCATCCTTTCTAAGGTAGGTGAAGTGAGGACCCAGTTTGTGGGGGCAATAAGCTGACTTTGTATAAAATATACAAAAGGATGAAGGCTATTGCTTAACGCATTGTAAGCCGCCCTGAGTCTCCGGAGAAGGGCGGCATATAAATCAAATTGAAAAAAAAATCTGGGGATAAGAAGAGAAGGCATGGGGAGATTAAACTGTGTGATGAATTGTTGAGGAAACTAGGTATGTCTAGTCTAACGAAGAGAAGTGCTAGGAGTGACATGATAACTGTTTTCAAGACCCTTCCCTGAGTGTCTGTAGAGAGAAGAGGAGGGGGGGTTTGTGAAAAGATGACTTCCAGGTCTGACAGGTTGACCCATTCTCCAAAGCACCTGAGGGCAGGACAAGGAGCAACAGATGGAAGCTTGTTAAAGAGAGATCCAACCTAAGAGCCTTGGTGGCACAGCAGACTAAAAGCACTGTTATTAACATCAGCTGCCTGCAATTACTGCGAGTTCAATTCTCACCAGGCTCAAGGTTGACTCAGCCTTCCATCCTTTCTAAGGTAGGTGAAGTGAGGACCCAGTTTGTGGGGGCAATAAGCTGACTTTGTATAAAATATACAAAAGGATGAAGGCTATTGCTTAACACATTGTAAGCCGCCCTGAGTCTCCGGAGAAGGGTGGCATATAAATCAAATTAAAAAAAAGAAAGAAAGAAAGAGAGAGAGAGAGAAAGAAAGAAAGAAAAAGAAGGGAGGGAGGGAGGGAAAGAGGGAGGGCCTGGTGGCTCAGCAGACTGAAAGCATTGTGATTAACAGCAGCTGCCTGCAATTTCTGCAGGTTCGAATCTTACCAGGCTCAAGGTTGACTCAGCCTTCCATCCTTTCTAAGGTAGGTAAAATGAGGACTTAGATTGTGTGGGCAATAAGCTGACTTTGTATAAATATACAAAAGTATGAAGGCTATTGCTTAATGCATTGTAAGCCGCCCTGAGTCTCCGGAGAAGGGTGGGATATAAAAAAATAAAAAATAAAAAAATGTCCTCTCTGAAGCCTGTCTACAGGACTTTGTAGTGCATTGTTGTTCAAGCTGGAACCCATCAAGGATTTCACGTCGAAGAAGAGAGCTTTGTAGAGAAGAGAGCTTCTAAGATCCCGTGCCTTAGAACGAGTTAATCTTTCTTTCTTTTTCTTTCTGCTCAAGAAAACACATTGTGACATGGCCGGGCCCTGCTCAACATCACATGACTTGCCAGGCCTGATCGACAGCATTGCTTGCCACTCTCCACCATGCGTGCTTGCAACCTACCCCCCCCACGCCTCCACCCCCCTCCCCTGTCCCAAAAGAGAAACTGGAGGAAAGTTGAGTAGAAATGCATGTTTGTCATTCAGCAGAGCTGAAAAGAAGGAAAGCGGGGTACGATAAGATCACAGCCTCCAGTGCTTTCTTTATGGGAACATCCTCCGTGTGATATATGTCTGCACTTAGTGAAAGAACTGTGTCACCGGCAACATATTTTTTTTTCAAAAAAATGCTGTGACTGTCAGGTCCCAAAAGAGAGAAGGAAAGAAAACGTGGATGCAAAATGCAGCAGAGGTGAATGGAGAGTTCCTTCACTCCGAAGTTTAGCCTTCACCAATTCGATCAAGCGAGTCATGCAAATATTTTAAAAAAAGGGACAGTCCAAACACTCATTTGCATTGCAGAATGCTGAAGGAGCCTGCTTTGTCATCAGCCTTAACCGAGGATTTGGAAATCCAGAAAAGCTCATGAAAAGGTCCGTGATGGTGAACCTATGGCACGCTGGCCCAAAGTGGCACATGGAGCCATGTCGCCTGGCATATGTGGTGTCGCCCAGTGGTGGGTTGCCCCTGGTTTGCCCCAGTTCTATAGAACTGGTAGTAAAACTGGCGGGAGGCTCCGTCCACCTACCCCAACATCATCAAAACGCTTCTGTGCATGTGGCCCCGCTATGAACTGGTAGTAAAGGTAAGCAGAACCCACCCCTGGTGTCACCGGTTCCTCTTTCCAGTTTGTGGCGCGCATGTGCACGTGACAATCAGCTGGCCTTTGTGCGTGCAGCAGTGCAGGAAACCGAAAGAGCTGGTCTTCTGTTTTCTGGGGTGAGCATGGGCACCGGCCAGCTGATCAACATGTGCACATGTATGGCAGTAACCGGAAGACTTGCTGGCTGGCGCACATGCACACGCCGGAAACCAGAAGTACATTTTCCAGTGCGCACATGCCCTCTGGGCAATTCTTCTTCCTGGTCGCAGCCCAGACGAGCACGTGCACAGAGTGCTGCCCTTTCGGCCCTTGGTGCTCAGCGCCGAAAAGGTTCGCCATCACTGTCATAGGTCATTGTGTAGTTGAAAGTGTTGTTTGTTTGAAAGCAAGCAGACGTAGCGAAGAGCAGCTAAAGGAGGACATTGTGGCCCAGGTGGCTTAAGACAAATAGCAATAGTACTTAGACTTATATACTGCTCCATAGTGCTTTACAGCCCTCTCCAAGCAGTTTACAGAGTCAGCATATTGGGCCCCCAACAACAATCTGGGTCCTCATTTTACCCACCTCGGGAGCATGGGAGGCTGAGTCAACTTTGAGCCGGTGAGACTCAAACTGCCGAACTACTGGCAGCCGGCAGTCAGCAGAATTAGCCTGCAGTACTGCATTCTAAAGGGACGTGGTGGCTCAGTGGCTAAGATGCAGAGCTTGTCGATCAAAAGGTCGGCAGTTCAGCGGTTCAAATCCCTAGTGCCGCGTAATGGGGGGAGCTCCCGTGACTTGTCCCAGCTTCTGCCAACCTAGCAGTTCGAAAGCACGTAAAAAATGCAAGTAGAAAAATAGGGACCACCTTTGGTGGGAAGGTAACAGCGTTCCGTGCGCCTTTGGCTTTGAGTCATGCTGGCCACATGACCACAGAGACGTCTTCAGACAACGCTGGCTCTTTGGCTTTGAAATGGAGATGAGCACCATCCCCTAGAGTTGGGAATGACTAGCACATATGTACGAGGGGAACCTTTACCTTTACCTTTAGTCTAGTGAAAAGAAGGACCAGGGCAGACATGATAGCAGTGTTCCAATATTTGAGGGGCTGCCACAAAGAACAGGGGGTCAACCTATTTTCCAAAGCATCAGAAGGCAAGACAAGAAGCAACAGATGGAGACTAATCGAGGAGAGAAGCAACTTAGAACTCTCTGCTCTGAAAAAAATTCAGGAGACTTTCCAGTCTAATGTCATGTTTACTATAATGATTTAAGGGAAGGCTGCAGTACAGGGTATATTATATGCACAATCCTGTCAATACAACAATACAACACACTTAGCAAAGTCTAGGGATAAGCAACTTTCAATGCAAGGACTACAACCCATAACCTCTGGGATCAAATTTTGAAGCCTCTGCAACCCCTTCTCTTTGCACTGAGTTTCACTGGTGAAACTAGGGGAAATTATTTCTTCCTTTTTTTTTGAGATGAAAAATGCAGCAAACAGAGTGGTTGGGGATTTTGGAGGTGCCTTCAGTTCAATGTTGACTTCTGGCAAGTGCCTGGATGAGTTCCTGCAATTTTCTTGGCAAGATTTCAGAAGTTGTTTGCCATTTGTCTTCTTATTAGGTCTGAGTGTGTGTGATTGGTCCAAGTCTGGTCCAATGCTATAGGGTAGGAGTGTCAAACTGGCGGCCCACAGGCTGGATGCATCATGCGCAGGCCACGCCCACCCCAGCTTTGCGAAGGGGGGGGGAACATTGTGAAACATCACGTGACGGCCATGTGACATGGTGAGTTTGACACCTGTGCTATAGGGCATTGTGTGCCAAAAAAAAAAATAGACACAAAGTTCGTTTTCTTTTTCCTCCATGCCATCGCTCTGCTGAACTCCTAATTCCCACAGCACTGTCTTAGGCCTAAAGATATTTACCCATGTAGTAGGTTGTATTGCTATCATCCTCCTCATCTTTCTTATCTTTCCTTTTATCTTCTCCTATTGGTATCTTATAATTCCTCACTTGTTTGTATCTTATGATTAATGATTGTAACTATGATTTATGATCTATGACCTATCACTGGGAGCTTATGCACTGGAAACAAATTCCTTGTGTGCCCAATCACAGTTGGCCAATAAAGATTTCTATTCTATTCTATTCTATTCTATTCTATTCTATTCTATTCTATTCTATTCTATTCTATTCTATTCTATTCTATTCTATTCTATTCTATTCTATCCTATCCTATCCTATCCTATCCTATCCTATCCTATCCTATCCTATCCTATCCTATCCTATCCTATCCTATCCTATCCTATCCTACAAGAACTCAAGTCTATGTTGGAACAAAAATGTTTTCCTACCATGTACTTCCTGGAGAGGAGGAACATTAAGTAGGCCACCTCAAGTTGGAAGAGCTTGCCTCCCAGGGTTGTGGATGCTACCATCTCTGGAAGTTTTCAAGAAAAGAATGAGCAATAGTTTGTCTAAGATGTTATGAGGACTCCTGAATTCGGCTGGGGTTTAGACTAGAAGATCTCCAAGGTTCCTTCTAACCCTATGATTATATAAGTTGTTTGTATGGAAAAAAAGGAGAATCTCTTATGGCTAGGGAGATACATAGGGTTTATAATCAATCAAAATAGAGCTAGAAGGGGCTTTGGAAGTTTTCTAGTCCAGCCTCCTGCTCAAGCAGGAGTCCTTATACCATTTCAGACAAATGGTTGTCCAATCTCTTCTTCAAAACCTCCAGTTGTGGATGCTCCAAGCAGCATCCACAACTTCTGGAGGCAAGCTCTTCCACTGGTTGATTGTCCTCACTGTTAGGAAGTTTCTCCTTAATTCTAGGTTGCTTCTCCCCTTGATTAGTTCATTGAATGCAATGAAGCCCAATAGATAGACTTTCACTTTTTTTGAAGCTTTCTGTTATGGCAGTTTAGTCCAACATGCACTTCCCAAAACTGTGTAAATTCCTTCAAAACATAGACTTTATATTTCAGAGCTGAATTTAAGAAAATAAGATCATTCAGTACATGGAGATAATAACATGAATGTTATTTACCTGAATATTAATCTGATTATAATTTAATAGCA
>JAKOOJ010000067.1:950000-1132500 GCA_022577455.1 Arizona elegans | reverse complement strand
GAAACTACACGGCTATGGATGAAACATATGACAGTGATACCCATTGTCATTGGGGCACTTGGTACCATGTCCAAGAATTTTACAAAACACATCAAGAAATTGCAGCTTCCTGCAATAACACCAGTGGAACTGCGAAAAACTGTGCTACTCAGAACATCTTATATTTTAAGCAGATACTTGGTTGATACCTAGGACTCTGGTTGATACCTAGGACCTATATCAACCATTAGTACCAGTCAATGGTATTTGTGATGCATTTTTAAATGTTGACTGAGTTTCATGTTTGATGATGATGATGATGATGATGATGATGATGGCCGGTGATGGTTTCAAAGCATCAAAGAACTATCTCAAGAGCAAAGAGTGTGCCAACTTTCAAGAGCATTCTAGAGGCCACATGCCAAAATGCAGCAGGAGGAACCAAACAAAATCAAATCAAACTAAATTTAATTTGATAAAGTTCATTCAATGCTTCTCCAGACATGTAGAAAGTGATCTCCTCCTTCTGTTTCATTAACCATTGAAATTGGGGAGAGGTGGAAAGAGAAATATATTACACTTACTAGTGGACCCATCCATTGTTTCTTGTCTTGCCTTCGGATGCTTTGGAGAATAGCTTGACCCTCTCCTCTCTGTGGCAGCCCCTCAAGTATTGGAAGACTACTATTGTGTCTCCCCTGGTCCTTCTCTTCACTAGACAAGCCAGGCCCAGTTCCTGCAACTGTTCATTGTAGATTTTAGCCTTCAGTCCCCTCATCATCTTAGTTGCTCTTCTCTGCACTTTTTCCAAAGTTTCTACATACACCCAATTGAATACATGAGGACCAAAAGTTTCTATTATTTTAAACAAAAATTGCCAGTTCAAACGATCAAATGCCTTCTCTGCATCCAAAAATATAAACGCTGCAGGGACTTGATTATTTTTTTCCAAGTATTCCAGTAAGTTTACGATTTGTCTAACATTATATCTCATTTGTCTCCCTTTTATAAACCCTGATTGATCATTATGAATTATTTGTTGCATAACTGGCATTAATCTATTAGCCAATATCTTAGCAAAAATCTTATAATCAGTATTCAGAAGTGAAATTGGCCTGAAGTTCTCAGGTTTAATGGAGTTTTGGTCCTCTTTTGGAATTAGTGAAACAAAAGCTGTTTTCCAGGAAGGTGGTACTCCTCCTCCTACTTGTATTTTATTAAATAAGATTTTGAGTGGTTCTAACATTTCAGATTGTAAATGTTTATAATAGACAGCTGTTAATCCATCTGTTCCTGGAGCCTTACCTATTTTTAATTGTTTAATTGCCCCAACAATTTCCTCGGACGTTATTGGCTGATTCAATCTCTCTCTCTGTTCCAATGTTAATTCAGGAATCTCCATCTTTAAATATCTATCAATATCAACATCTTGAATCACATCTTTAGCATATAACTTTGTATAAAACTCCAAAAAAGCCTTTTTTATTAAATTCTGTTGATAAATTTCTTTACCTCTAAATTCTATCTTATCTATAACACGTAATTTTTGTTTTTTCCTCATCGTATAAGCCAACCATCTCCCAGGTTTATTAGCATTACAAAATGTATTATGTCTGGCATATTGTATGCTAGTTGCTACTTGCCCAGCCAATAACATATTAAATTGCTCTCTTAAAATATTAATCATATCTTTTGCCTTTTTATCTCCCGGGTTAGTTATAAGCGATTGTTCTTTCTTTTTAATTTCCTCCTCTATCTCTTTCCGTCTGTTTTGTTGTTTTAGTCTATATTTATTGTTCAAAAAAATTAATGTTCCTCTCATATATGCCTTACTCGCATCCCATACCATCTCCATCGAGGTTCCTTTATTCATATTGTTAACAAAAAATTCTTTCATTTGTTTTTTAAGCTCAGACAAGTTATCTTCATATCTAAATAAATTCTCATTTAACCTCCAAGACCTCCTTTCCCCTCTTTCCTGCTCTAATTCCACCCAAACCGGGCTATGATCAGTTAAAGATCTTGGACATATCTTCGTATTCTTCACCCTAGAAAAAAGATCATTTGTGGTTAATATAAAATCAATCCTAGAGAAAGATTGATGCCTATCTGAAAAAAAAGTAAAATCACTTTCTGATACATTCCTTTCTCTCCAAATATCTCTGAGCTCCATATCCTCCAGAATATCAAAAAAAGATTTAGGCAACTTAGCACGCATGGATATCTTAGATAGACTTTTTTTATCTTTCTGGGTATTTATTACCCCATTCCAATCACCCATTAGAAGTAAAGATCTATAATCCCATTGTAATATTTTAGTATGTAAAAATTTATAAAATTTATCTTGTTGTTGATTAGGTGCGTATACTCCAATTACAAGCAGCTTCCCATTCTGTGTTGTTACTTCAATTGCAATATATCTACCTTGAGTATCAGCCTCAATTAAATTAGCCACTAAACCTCTTTTAATGTATATAACTAGGCCATTTTTCTTCTCTGGTGCTGATGCCACAAAATGTGTACCTAATTTCGAATTTATCAAATACTTTTGATCTGAAGATTTAATATGCGTTTCTTGCAAACAAATAACATCATTCTGAAATTGCTTCAAGTAGTGAAATATTCTCTTTCTTTTTTGTGGAGAATTTAAACCATTGACATTCCAAGATAAGAATTTATTTGCCATCTCTTGGCGCCCCAAGCTTTGAGAGCATCAGCTGAACCTCCTCCGCCATATTATACTTCGGCCTAGCTCCTCCCACTGCTTGTGTTTTTTGAACTTGTTGGGTTGAATCTTGAGGCTGTCGTGCCAGATGTTGTTTGTAAATAGCTCTTGTCAGTCGTTGATCTTTTGGCAGCTGTATCATCGTTAATGACTCAAGGGTTGGTGGTGGACCCCCACTCAGCAGTAAATCTTCTTCCAAATTGGCTCCTCCAGCTAGAGCTTGAGCGTAAGTTTGTGGTTGCCCTCCATCTTTCTCTTGTTGTGTCGTTTCCAATTGCTTTCTAGCGCCCCCTGGTGAGGGTGGCCTTCCAGCCTTTAAAACATTGACATAAAAATCTTTTGCCTTGCCAACTGTGTTTAAACGATGTCTTTGCCCAGCATATGTCACTATTATCCCAAAGGGGACATCCCATCTGTACTGGAGCTGCTGATTTCTTAGTTCATTCACCAAAAAACCAAACTGCTTTCTATCTCTTAACATTTTAGGAGGAAGGACCAAAAGTTTCTGAAGACAAGTTTGCCTTTTTAAATCACCATCATCACCTGCATTTATACCAGCAGAAGAGAATATTTGTAGCTCAGGCTTGAACTGAGGGGTCCTTGGTGCTCTTTGAGCTTGGTTGTTTACTTGCAGACATTTCATTACCCAACTATGGTAGGTATCATCATCATCATCATCATCGCTCCATTCTTCCACAATATTATCCTAATAATAACCTTACAACCCTACAAATTCTAGAATTAGGATGCTACTACTAAGAAAGTACTCATTTGAAGAGCCATGGTGGCGCAGAATGCAGTATTGCAGGCTAACTGCTCAATGCCAGGAGTTCAATCCTGACCAGCTCAAAGTTGACTCAGCCTTCCATCCTTCAGAGGTCAGTAAAATGAGGACCCAGATTGTTGGGGGCAACAAGCTGACTCTGTAAACTGCTTAGAGAGGGCTGTAAAGCACTATGAAACAGTATATAAGTTTAAGTGCTATCACTATTTCTAGCAGTGGTTAGAATACAGTAAAGGTAAAGGTTCCCCTCGCACATACATGCTAGTCATTCCCAACTCTAGGAGGTGGTGCTCATCTCCATTTCAAAGCAGAAGAGCCAGTGCTGTCTGAAAACGTCTCTGTGGTCATGTGGCCGCCATGACTCAACGCCAAAGGCTCATGGAAGGCCGTTACCATCCCATCAAAGGTGGCCCCTATTTTTCTACTTGCATTTTTTAAGTGCTTTCAAACTGCTAGGTTGGCAGAAGCTGGGACAAGTCACGGGAGCTGACCCTGTTATGCGGCACTAGGGATTTGAACCACTGAACTGCCGACCTTTTGATTGACAAGCTCAGCATCTTAGCCACTGAGCCACCATGCCCCTTTTGAGGCCATAAATGCTCCCAAAAAGGTTTGGCTTGACCCTGAGGTCCAAATACCATATGGACCCACAAAAGATTTTAAATTTGGTTAAAAAGGAAGCCATGCCAAAAAAAGTTAGGCGAGGTGCTCAGGGACTTTTAAAAGGCCTTATTAAGTTCTTGAAATTTTCAGTGGGAGAAAAGAGGGAATTTATTACTCATAGGACCGCAGAACAATTATATTAAATATACCTGACTTTTATAAAATGGAAAATCGAAATGCAATGAAATCAAATTTTGTTTAGCCTTGTTATCACCCACTTTTTTTTTTTCTTCTTCACATTTTCTGCTTTGGTTAAAGTAACAATAAGACTTGTTTTTAAAACTCTACCAGCATATGGACAAAGAGAGACTCTACAGTATAATTTTGTGTGAAGTTTTATGCAAATTCTTTCTACCATAACCAAAATCTTCTCTGGAGAGACCAAAAAGAGCTTAGTTTACTATCTCCGCTGAACAGGATGTTTGAAAAGCTTCCAAGTTGTTGGTTTTGTTTTAAATGTATGATTTGTGCCCCTGTGTGAAATGCGAGATTTTTTAAAAAGATGGTTACAACACAGTTTTTCATACCATTTTCCCCTCCTTTAAATCTCCCACTGGTGACTTTAAGATGTTGATCTGAGGAATAAAATCTGAACGCGTAAACTGGAGCTACGGGTTGCAGTAAAGGGAGAAAAATAAAGAACGAACTCTCTCTAGATAATTCAAACTTCAGACTGTAAAGCCAATGAGGGATGTATTTACAACAAACAATTTGGAATGAGACATTGTGTAATATTGTAGATGTGTGTGAGACGGCAAGATAAAGGAAGAATTTATTCTATTTCATATACTGGTAAAATTTGCTAGCTAGCTATGTCCCGATCCATCTTTTGTCATCTCTGCAAAATGTTGCAATCTCCTCTGTGATTTTTTTTTTGTTTTTTTGTTTTTGCTTTTTGCCTTTTCCATTCCGCCTGCCTCAGTTCGCCTCCAGCATTGGTTTCAGAGGAGTGAACAATATGCAGATGATTAACGTTGCAAACAAGTTAATGTTCCTAAATGAGTAAGAAACATGGCTAGCCTTACGGTGACTGTGTAAAGAAGGAAAACCATGCAGATTATCTGATTGGATAGGATTCACGTTTTCCTAACGAAAAAGCCTAAACAAACTTTTGAAACAAATCAGCAAGCTTCCTTCTCTCTCAATCTCTCTGTCTCTTTCTTTCTTTCTTTCTTTCTTTCTTTCTTTCTTTCTTTCTTTCTTTCTTTCTTTCTTCCTTCCTTCCTTCCTTCCTTCCTTCCTTCCTTCCTTCCTTCCTTCCTTCCTTCCTTCTTTTCTTTCTTTGAAGGAAAACCATGCAGATTATTTGATTGGATAGGATTCACATTTTCCTAATGAAAAAGCCTGAGCAAACTTGTGAAACAAATCAGCAAGCTTCCTTCTCTCTCAATCTCTCTGTCTCTTTCTTTTCTTTCTTTCTTTCTTTTTCTTTCTTTCTTTCTTTTTTCTCTTTCTCTCTCTCTCTTTCCCTCCTTCTTTCCTTCCTTCCTTCCTTACTACATTCCTTCCTTCCTTCTTTTCTTTCTTTGAAGGAAAACCATGCAGATTATTTGATTGGATAGGATTCACATTTTCCTAATGAAAAAGCCTGAACAAACTTGTGAAAAAAATCAGCAAGCTTCCTTCTCTCTCAACCTCTCTGTTTCTTTCTTTTCTTTCTTTCTTTCCCTTCTTTCTTTCTTTCTTTCTTTCTTTCTTTCTTTCTTTCTTTCTTTCTTTCTTTTTCTTTCTTTCTTTTTTCTCTTTCTCTCTCTTTCCTTCCTTCTTTCTTTCCTTCCTTCCTTCCTTACTACCTTCCTTCCTTCCTTCTTTTCTTTCTTTGAAGGAAAACCATGCAGATTATTTGATTGGATAGGCTTCAGGTTTTCCTAACGAAAAAGCCTGAACAAACTTGTGAAAAAAATCAGCAAGCTTCCTTCTCTCTCTGTTTCTTTCTTTCTTTCTTTCTTTCTTTCTTTCTTTCTTTCTTTCTTTCTTTCTTTCTTTCTTTCTTTCTTTCTCTCTTTCTTTCTCTCTCTCTTTCCTTCCTTCCTTCCTTCCTTCATTTTTTTCTTTTTTCTTTCTTTCTTTCCTTCTAAACCATGCAGATTATTTGATTGGATAGGAATCCTAACGAAAAAGCCTAAATAAACTTTTGAAACAAACCAGTAAGCTTCTCTCTTTTTCTATCTCTCCCTCCCTCCCTCCCTCTCTCTTTCTTTTTCTCCCCCCCTGCCCCATTGCGGTCTAAACTGACATCTTCAGTCATTAATGAGTTAATAAGAATCTCGGCTTCATCTGAAGACAGATAAGGTGAAAAGAAAGGAGCGCTTTGTACACATAATGACAGGTTCCCAGTTGTCTTCTAAGATGCCATGGGTCAGCCATGTTAAGAATGTGTGTGTCCAATCATCTGCTGATGTTTATCAGCCAGCCTGGAGCACAACCTGACACTGGCTAGTTGGGGAGTCACAATGAATAAAGAGCAGACTCTGAGGCTCTGGGAGAGGGCGGGGGGGTTGGGGGAGGCGAAGGAGTGTGGAATTGCTATATATACTAAAACACGATGACACAAGCCATCAGTACACCAATTACAAGACAAGTTATTGGAGGAAGATGCTGCATGCCTTCAGACAGGGCTTTGAAGGAGTAAAGGGTGGTAGCCCTGCTCTCACCCCAATCAAAGGAGTGAGTGGCAGGGCTAGATAATTTTAGATCAGGTCCTTCATGGTTCTGCAGGGATCCTCTTTCAATGCTCTCCATTGAAAGTTCCATTGGCAAGCCCACAACTCAGGCAGGGACCATTATTATGTTCTAACAGAATAACAGAGTTGGAAGGGACCTTGTAAGTCATCTAGTCCAGCCCCATCACACACCCAAGCAGGAGACCCTACATCATATATACACCACACAACTGGGCATGGCTAGTCTAGTGAAGAGTATTTGAGGGGCTGCCACAGAGAGGAGGAAGGGGGTAAAGCTATTTTCCAAAGCACCTGAAGGCCAGACAAGGAAGAATGGATGGAAATTGACCAAGGAGAGATTCAACCTAGAAATAAGGAGAAATTTTCTGACAGTTGAGAGCAATCAACCCATGGAACAGAAGTTGCCTTCGGAAGTTGTGGGAGCTTCATCGCTTGAGACTTTCAAGAAAAGATTGGACTGCCGTTTGTCAGAAATGGTGTAGGGTCTACTGCTCGGGCGGGGGGTTGGACTAGATGACCTATAATGTCCCTTCCAACTCTGTTAATCTATTATCTGGATTTCTGACTGAAGGCAGTCCAGTCTCTTCTTGAAAGCTTCCAGTGAGGAAACTCCCACAGCTTCTGAAGGCAAGCGGTTGTAGGGAAGGAAGAGATTGTTTTTTGAATGACCAAGAGCATCTGCATACTTACGCAACATATACATACATACATACATAGCTACAAAAAGATATTTTGTAGATATATCTACAAAAAGATAGCCCTTGACTTGCAACAGTTCGTTTAGTGACCGGTCAAAGTTACAACGGCATTGGAAAAGAGGACTTACGACCACTTTTCCCACTTACGACCATTCCCTCCACCCCAGGGTCATGTGATCAAAATTCAGATGCTTGGCAGTGTCAGCGGCAGTGTCCCAAGGTCAGGTGACTTTTCTATGGGACCCACCCTAGAGAAATCCCTGCTGTAATACGTTCAACTATCTTTCGTTCTTAAACCTTAGATCAGCAGTGTTTTCACATCATAGACAACCATATTTATTTATTTATTTATTTATTTTATTTATTTATTTCCAATTTCTATACCACCCTTCTCCCTGAGGACTCAGGGCGATGTACAGCCAGAATTAAGAACATGCAATACAAATATTAAAAAACAATTAAAATATATATAAATTTGGCCCAATATAGACCAGAGGTCGTCAAACTTGGCAGCTTTAAGACTTGTGGACTTCAACTCCCAGAATTCTCCAGCCAGTCTTAAAGCTGCCAAGTTTGAAGGCCTCTGATATGGACAATGAACCTTGCAAAATCAGCAGAACTTTAGAGTTTTGGAAGCTTGTTAGATCTCATGAGATTGCACGAGAATACTAAGAACTCATAAACTCAGGTATCTGGGAGGGCTCCCTTGCAAGTTCCTCAAAATCTCCTAAAATGGGTAATCTTGAGAGATTTTGTGCAGGAAACAGCATGGCAAGGTTAGCTAGAGTATTTTAATATATTTTAATATATACATAACGTTGTTATGTTCATAATTTTAATACATAGCCGTGTTCCGATATCTCAGGGATTGCCACAAAGAAGAGGGAGTCAAGCTATTGTCCAACGCACCTGAGGGCAGGACAAGAAGCAATGGATGGAAACTAATCAAGGAGAGAAGCAACCTGGAATTAAGGAGAAACTACCTAACAGGGAGGACAATTAACCAGTGGAACAACTTGGCTCCAGAAGTTGTAAATACTTCCAACCCTGGAAATTTTTAAGAAGAGATTGGACAACCATTTGTCTGAAATGGTATAGGGTTTCCTGCCTGAGCAGGGGGTTGCACAAAAAGACCTCCAAGGTCCCTTCCAACTCTGTTATTCTGTTTTGAAAATACACTCCTGCCCACCTACCGGTTTGAAAGCATACAAATGCGAGTAGATAAATAGGTACCACTTCGGCGGGAAGATAAGAGTGTTCCATGTGTCTTGGCATATAGTCATGCTGGCCACATGACCATGGAAGTGTCTTCCGACAATGTTGGCTCCCTCAGATAAGAAATGGAAATTCGGACATGATTGGCAAGGGGAAACCTTTACCTTTATATTAGGGGTGAAATGCTCCCGGTTCGAACTGGATTGGGTGATCCGGTAGCGATTGTGGCAGGTGGTTTGGAGAACCGGTAGCGATGGCGGCGCGAGGTTCCGCCCACCCGCCTGGGTGTCGTTACTTCCTGCTTTTAAAAGGTAAAAAAAGGCTCTGACGATCATGCGCCACAGCTGTGATCGTCAGAGCCTTTTTTTTTACCTTTTAAAAGCATTTTTTTACAACCTATTTGCCTGAATAGGTTGTAAAAAAATGCTTTGAAAAAGTAAAAAAAAAAAAAAAAAGGTTGGCCACGCCCACCCAGTCACATTAACCCCCCCACCAAGCCACGCCCACAGAACCAGTAGTAACAAATTTTACATTTCACCACTGCTTTATATACATTGATGCAGGGGGTCCTCAACCTCTGGGCCAGGGGTGAAATGTAAAATTTGTTACTACCCGTTCTGTGGGCGTGGCTTGGTGGGGGGGTTAATGTGACTGGGTGGGCGTGGCCAACCTTTTTTTTTTTTTACTTTTAAAACCATTTTTTCTAATGCTTTGAAAAGCCTCTGTCAATCAGGCAACTCAGCTGGGATTGTCAGAGAGGCTTTTTAAAAAAATACCTCTCTGCTGATCAGGCAACTCAGCTGGGATCGGCCAAGAGGTTGCAGAAAAAAATGCTTTGAAAAACCTCTGATGATCCCAGCTGACTTGCCTGATCGGCAGAGGCTTTTTTTCCCCCTTTTAAAAACATTTTTTCTATAACGTCTTCGGCCAAAGAGATTGTAGAAAAAATGCTTTCAAAAGCCTCTGATGATCCCAGCTGAGTCGCGCGATCATCAGAGGCTTTTTTTTTTTTTACTTTTAAAAGCATTTTTTCGTCGGAAGAGGTTGTAGAAAAAATGCTTTTAAAAGTGAAAAAAAAAAAGCCTCTGATGATCGTGCGGCTCAGCTGGGCATTGTGGGGGGGTGGGGGGGTGGGGCGCAGGGATTTTTGCTACCGGTTCTCCGAACCACCCATCGCCATTGCTACCGGATCAGGCGATCCGGTCTGAACTGGGAGCATTTCACCCCTGCTTTGGGCCATAGCTCACTACCAGGCTGTGGCCTGTTTGAAATCAGACCATGAGAGAGATAAGCAAGTACACACGTGTGAAGCTCCCCTCGCGTGAATGGAGGGTGCTTGCACTCATGCGCAAAGTTCTCTTCGTGGGAGCGGAGGGTATGTTCACTTAACAACCATGTTCCCTAACTTAATAACAGCAGAGGTCCGCTTAACAACTGTGGCAAGAAAGGTCGCAAAATGGGACAGAATTAACAATGGTCTCACTTAGCAAGAGAACTTTGGGGCTCAACTGCGGTCGTAATTCGAGGAATTTCCTGTGCTCATTCAAACCACCTTCTCCTGGCCGGCTTATTATGAAATAAATGTAGGAACACCCTAGTCCGTAGATGTAAATTTCTGCCCAATTTTCTTTTCCTTTGAAAGAAGTCCTAAAAGCCTATTAAATGGGAACTGCTAGGAAAGCATGCAGGAGAATTTATCTACCTAACACAACTGGAATTGAATTTCTCATCTATATTCCTAAACTGCCCATATGTTCTCCTTAAGTGCTTGTGCTCTTAAGTTGGTCTATTCATTTTCTAACAAATAAGGTAGGGCTTTTTTGTTGTTGTTTTTTGTTTTTAAAAAATGCAAGTGCTTGGAAACTCTTTCTTCTTTAATTTGAAAATTAACTTGGTGCCTAAAGGTAACACTTCACTGTTGACAAAATAATGGTAAGAGATTGACCTTTTCATGAATGGATTACAGGCGAGAAATAATACGTTTTGTCACAGAGCATTAACTGTATTGGTAGGAGAAAAAAAAAAGAGGGGAAAAAAGGGTATGTGTGGAGCTTACATTGTCAGTGACTCCCTTAAAAAATATTAATTATGCCTCTGAAGAAACACTGGATGCAGCTGAATTTGCTTTACGGCCCCAAAGATTGGCATCTCTTAAATTTTCCCCCTTTATTGGCTTCGGCTCAAACATAACACAAAGAGCAGCAAGTGAAAAAGTCGGGATGAAAATGCAGTTTTTCTGCTGCTGACTCTGAAGATCTCTCAAGGAAAGGCTTGCTGGTCTGAAATCCTTCTAAGGGGCAGAATAAACATTTAATTGCTGAAGTAGATCATGTTACTCACTTGGTCATCTTGCAAAGACTTATCAGTTCTCTTCAGCTGTTCATTACGTATATTTTCAGAATGGGAGTTGGGCACATTCAAGGGACGGAGAGCATATTTGAAATTCGAGGAGCATTGGTGGGCCCGGAATACTAGATGGGGAGCATAGGCAGACACAAAACACCCCTCAATAAATAAATTAAAAAAAGGCAGCCTCAGATACAGACCAGTGATGGGATTCAATTTTTTTTTACTACCGGTTCTGTGGAGGTGGCTTTTTGGACATGGCAGGGGAAAGATACTGTAAAATCTCCATTCCCTCCCCACTCCAGGGGAAGGATACTCCAAAATCCCCATTTCCTCAGCTGGGACTTGGGAGGCAGAGAATAAATGTGGGCGGGGCCAGTCAGAAGTGGTATTTACCAGTTCTGTGAAGTACTCAAAATTTCTGCTACCGGTTCTCCAGAACTGATCAGAACCTGCTGAATACCACCTCTGATACAGACCTCAGGAACTGTGAGAGAGGGATCTTGGAGTCCTAGGGGACGATCGCTTGAATATGAGCTAGCAGCGTGAGGCAGCAGCCGAAAAAGCCAGTGCAATTCTAGGTTGCATGAACAGAGGGATAGAATCAAGATCGCAAGGAGTACTAGCACCGCCTTAATGAAGCCTTAGTAAGACCGCACTTAGAATACGGCATCCAGTTTTGGTCCTCACATTATTAAAAAAAAAAAAGATGTTGAGATCAGGGGTGGGCTTCAAAAATTTTAACAAGGGGTTCTCTGCCTGGTTGCTGGGTAGCCTAGTCGGCCACCTGCACCGTGATGGTGTGTGTGTGGGGGGTGTTTTTGCCCTCCACGGGCTCCGGAGGCTTCCCTTGAGCCTCCAGGAGTGCAAAAATGGCCTCCCCAGGCTCCAGAGGCCCTCTGGAGGCTGGAAACGGCTCCGTTTCCTGCCTTCCTGAATTTCTGGTAGGCCCGTTTTTTGCCCTCCCTGAGCCTCCATGCACACCTTGCACTTACCTGCATCCAAAATGGGCCACATCGGGACTCCTGGGAGGGGAGGGATGGGGTGGGAGGGACCAGCCAGGAGTGGGATTTGAGGTTCTCAGAACTGCACAGAATATTAGCTAGAGGTTCTCCTGAACCCCTGCAAAACCACAGCAGTCCACCCCTGGTTGAGATTCTGGAAAAAGTGCAGAGAAGAGCAACAAAGATGATTGGGGGACCGGAGGCTAAATCAGATGAAGAACGGTTGCAGGAACTGGGTATGTTTAGTCTAATGAGGAGAAGGACTTAGGGGTGACATGAGAAGAGTGTCGGAGGGGCTGCCACAAAGAAAGAGAGGGGTCAACCTATTTTCAAAAGCACCAGAAGGCAAGACTGAGAAACAATGGATGGAAACCAAACAAGGAGAGGAGGAGCAACCTAGAACTAAGGAGAAATTTCCTAACGGTGAGAACAATTAACCAGTGGAACAGCTTGCCTCCAGAAGTTGTGGCTGTTCCATCACTGGAGATTTTCAAGAAGAGATTGGACAGCCATTTGTCTGGAATGGTATAAGGCATATGGCTAACCTTTTTGCCGTTGTGTGCCAAAAGCGGGGGGAGCGCAGGGGGGGGTCGCGCACGCCCATGCCCACAGCCATAATTCAATGCACCATGCCTCCCTGTGCATCTGCGTGTGACCCCCGCCCCCTGCTCCCCACGCTTTTGACACATGATGGCACGATGGGCCAGGTAGGCCCATTTTTCGCCCTCCTCATGCTCCAGAGTCTTTCTTGGAGCCTGTGGAGGGCAAAAGCATCCTTCCCCACCCCCCAGAGGTTGGTAACAGCCCATTTTCCAACTTCCAGTGGGACCGGAAGGCCCATTTTTTGCCCTCCACAGGCTCCAGAGGCTTTCTAGGAGCATGGGGAGGGCAAAAATGGCCTCCCCCCCCCCAGGCCCTCCGGAGGCAGGAAATAGCCCGTTTCCCTACTTCCGATGGGCCCAGAAGGCCCGAAAATCAGCTGGCCGGAAGGCACATGCCTGCTGGAGCTGAGCTAGGGCAATGCTCGCTTGCCCAAAGATATGGCTCCGTGTGCCACCTGTGGCACATGTGCCATAGGTCCGCCATCACGGGTATAGGGTCTCCTGCTTGAGCAGGGGGTTAGAAGACTTCTAAGATCCCTTTCCATTCTGTTGTTCTGATATTCCACAGCTACCCTTCTTCCAACCTTTTTAGAATGCTTCCTTCTACCCTTTCTTCCTTTGCCATGAGGAAGAATCCCTTCCAGACAAAGCAGCGAGATGCAAGTTTTAGTTCCTAAGAGTGCCCAGGAGGCATTTTGTAAATAAATAAAAAATAATAGTAATAATACTCAAAGCTGGTGCTTAATTTGGCAGCAATCCAGCTTTTCACTGAGTGTTTTAACCAAAAGAATTAAAGGGAAAAAAAAACAAAAACAAAACAGAAGTCATGGGTAGGGCAGGGCCTACTGGAAACTGCTGAGAAAGGATTCCCTGGACAAAGACTTTTCTATTTGGCATAAAATGTTTGTTTTTTCCCCCCCAATGCTAAAGTAGTTTCATGGAGATCATTATGTAATCTGATGCTCAATGTTGGTCGGGTGACTCAAGGCAAATGTGTGGGAAAGGTGATGCAATAAAATCCCAGTGCATTGGCTCAAGTCCATGCATTGTACATGCCTGGCTCATTCTCCATGGACCTGTCAGGTGTGAAAGACCAGATGATCCACAAGTGAAAGTCCAATTAAATTGATTTATTGCTACTCATGCCTCTGCACAGGAATCTTCTCAACCAGAGGTGGTATTCAGCACGTTTTGACCAGTTCTGGAGAACCGGTAGTGGAAATTTTGAGTAGTTCAGAGAACTGGAAAATAACACCTCTGACCGGCCCCGCCCCCATCTATTCTCTTCCTCCCGAGTCCCAGCTGATCGGGAGGAAATGAGGATTTTGCAGTAACCTTCTTCTGGAGTGGGGAGGGAATGGAGATTTTACAGTATCCTTCCCCTGCTATGCCCACCAAGCCATGCCCACCAAGCCACACCCACAGAACCGGTAGTAAAAAAAATTTGAATCCCACCACTGTTCTCAACTAAGTTTGCGGTTAGATAAGTAAGATATGGAATTCAAAGGGGATGGACTTAGTCTGTTTGTGTCTATGTAGGGATTCTAAGCTGATCCCTCTTTTAACTCCACCCTCAGGTTCTGCCACTCCTACAGGATCCCTGCTTCGTATGGATCCTTTGGTGAGCTCCAAAATCGATGACAGTCTTCCACCAACCCCTAAACTTGCTCTTTGTTCAAGGAATTTGTTGGGCTCGTCATTGAACTCCCTTCTTCATTGCTAACTTCATTACACTGCCGTGGAAATTGCACGCTTTGAAATGTTATAGCTATGATGTATGAATAATTGAGTCAATGTCCAACATGCTCTTCTGTCTTTCTTTTTTTCTTTCTTTCTTTTTTTAAATAGAACTTCAGAGAAGCCGTACGTAGTGAAAAAACCACATGGGTTGTGGCTTGTTATGCAGATGGATTCCACGTTTTCCTATCCCCTCTCCTCCTCCGCCTATATCCACTTTGAAATGTTTTGAATTAGAATAGCTTACTCAAGGTCACTGTAGGCATATGGTCCTGTTCAGAACTTTAAACAAAACATTAGTTTTTACAACCCTTTGTAATTTGGTATTGTATACAACATGGTCATCCGCGGGCTCACTGTAATCTTTTTTTCAGTGGGTGACAGAAATATGAGAAGCAAATTTATAAGCCATTTAGCGAAGCATTTAATCAATTTCATGCATAGGCAATAACTCCAATTGCTTTGCTTTATCAATCTTCCTTTTATTTTTATTTTTCTCCCCTCCTCCTCCCATCATCCGCAGGAGCTCTTCTTGTCCCATTTCCAAATGCTGGGGCGGGGGGGGGGGGGGGGTAAAAAAATTGGAACAATTCAGAAAAAAGCTTTGGAAAACCCTGGGTGGTGGAGTGCAACTTTGTTGGCGAGGATGTTAGGGGTCTCTGTGATTTTGGGGAGACGGTTGAAAGGTTTTAGAAGAAAGGAAGTTGTGTATATGTGTGTGTGTAGTGGGGGTTTGTGTTTTTTTTTAAAAAAGTCCTTTGTTAAGATGCTGCACAGTCACAAGTTGCTTCACGGCAAAGTTATTCATTAAACAGCCTTTGCCTACCATGGCAGCATGATGCTATGCAGACTGCTGGTTTGAACTCGCTGGGTAGGGGCCCGAACTAAACGCATAGGGAGATGAGCAGCTCTGTGGATTAAAACAGGAAAGAAATAGTTATATTGGGGTATTGAAGGAAGCTGAAAAGCTGAGATTCAATTTCCATTCCAGGCTGGCTTATACCATAAGGGAAATGAGATAGCAGCCTCAGGCAGTAGATATGGGGGGGATCAGAAAAGGGACTGGCAGCAACAGCTGTCCCACATCTATTGTTCCAGAGCTCCTGAGCATGGAATGCAAAATAGATACGGGCTGGAAATAGAATGATTAATTAATCCTTCCAAAAAAGAAAAAAAAAAGTCCCTCTGGGTTCAATAGGACTAACACCCAGATAAATGTGCAGAGGATTGCAACTTTTAAGCTGCAGTCCTAAACTACTTGTAGTATTTTAGTTACAGTAAAGTGCAGGAGAGTCACTTGGCTTTGCGTTTGAATAGACATGTCAAAACAGGGGAAGGACCTACAGTTCTCCAGATGTCGTTGAAGAACATTTCTCAGCAGGTTCAGAGCCCTCACAGCCAAGGATGAAGCCACAGGTCATCCCTCAACAACCTCTGGAGGCCCAAAGGCTCTCGGGCTCTTTTGGAGAGCTCAGTGTACTCCAGATGTGCTATGACTACACTTCCCAAAGTTCTAAACCAGGTTTTGACTGCACTGCCCAAGAATTCTGGAGGTCACGGTGCCCTGACATTTATGGAGGAGACCTAATTTGTGAAAGTCGATAGGTCTCCAGGTTTAACCTCTCATGGACTGGATTCACAAATTGAAAATTTAATGCAGTTGATTTGCTTTCTGGCATGAACCCACCCAATGGTGCTTTAAGTAAATCAGAGTACTGTGACTTGCGTAATAAATCACGGTCAAAAACTCTCCTTCAACATATTGCAAAAAAACCCCACATCCCATCTGTTTCATTAGGGCAGGCACTACATAAATAATTAAATAAATAAATACATCCACATTCGTTCCCTTCCCTGTGCCCTGTTTTTTCCAAAGCATCGCATTTTATACCTGGTAAAGGAGGTGGCTGTACTTAACATTAGCTTCTCGCCGTAAAACTACACACAGTTCTAGCAATCAAAATTTACAAGCAGCATAATAGATTTTGGCACACAACTTGCATACTGGCAAGAATTGTTAATGTATTATTAAGTTTTCAGGGCAACATGGAGTGTTTCTTTGTTTTCCTTCTTTTATCTCTAAAGGAAAATGCCATTGTTAGAGAGAGAGGGAGGGAGGGAGGGAGGGAGGGAGAGGAGCAGTGGTGGCCCCATTGCCCCCAGTTCAGACCAGTTCGCAAGAACCAGTAGTAAAACCGGCTTGAGGCTCCGCCCACTGATCCGGACATCATCATCATTATTATTATTATTATTTATTAAATTTGTATACCGCCCTACTCCCGAAGGACTCAGGGCGGTGAACAGGCACAAGATAAAATACAAAAATACAAAAGTTAAGAACAATTTAAAACCAAATTAAATAATATTGGCCCACGACAATTAAAATCCCAACAAATTTAAAACAAATTAAAATTTAAAATTTAAAAGAATGGGGAGAAAAATTAGGCCAGGCTGGCTTGCTGGAATAAGAGGGTCTTAAGAGCACGGCGGAAGGTGCGCAGATCCGGGATCCTCCGTATCTCCGGGGGGAGATCGTTCCAGATAGTAGGTGCCCCCCACAGAGAAGGCTCTCCCCCTGGGGCCACCAGTAGACACTGCTTGGCTGACGGCACCCGGAGGAGCCCCTCTCTATGGGAGCGTACTGGCCGGTGGGAGGCTATTTGTGGTAGTAGGCGGTCCCGTAAATAACCAGGTCCTAAGCCATGGAGCGCTTTAAAGGTGGTCACCAAAACCTTGAAGCGCACACGGAAGACCACCGGGAGCCAGTGCAGCTCGCGCAGGAGAGGTGATCATAAGTAATCTGCGCATGTGCAGAACAGTGCATGTGGACACGATGTGAATTGGTAGTAAAGGTAAGTAGAACCCACCCCTGGAGGGGAGAGAAAGAGAGAGAGAGAGGGAGGGAGGGAGGGAGGGAGGGAGGAAGGAAGGAAGGGAGAGAAAACATTATATTTGTGGCTTTTATAATTCAGGAGAGGTTAATTCTCACAAATAAGTCTCCCCTATTCTTTTTCTATTCAGAAAGCGAAAATGATATGCCCTGATATACTTAAACAAGGGAAAAAAGAACAAGTAGAAGAAAACTTGTATACAAGGAAAATATCCCAATAATTAATGTATGTGCTATCTAAAGCGACTGACAGGGAGGTCATAAATGTTATGGCCCAGCTGTGTTTGATCTATATCTGGAAATGCTTAAAGGGACAAACAGGTAATTCCAGCTCCTCTTGCAAGAAGTGAGGGGCTTCCCCACCCCCTTCCAGCACCTTGACAAGTCATTTGATTGCTTCATCTAAACTAAATAGGATAGCAGCATTTAAGCTATTTTCCCGTTCTGATGTTTGAGATAGGGCTAAAGATCTGGGCTGCAGAAATCCATAGAAAATGGTATCATAGGACTGGAAAGAACTTTGGGGGTGTTCAACCCCCTGCTCAAGGCAGGAGACCTTATCAAATGGTTGTCCTTCAGTCTATTTTTGAAACCTCCAGAGATGGAGCACCTACAACTCCAGAAGGCAACTTCTGTTCCATTGATCAGTTGTTCTCACTGTCAGAAAATTTCTCCTTACTTCTAGGTTGGATCTCTCTTTAACAAGCTTCTACCCATTACTTCTTGTCCTGGTCTCAGATGCTTTGGAGCAGGGGTCCCCAACCTTTTAGACCCCAGGGACCACTAAATTCATAATTTTAAATCCTGCGGACCACTAATATGATCTGCGTAATGACTGGCTGGGTGGGCGTGGCTAGGTGGTCATGTGACTGAGTGGGTGTGGCCAGCTCAGTGTCACTCATGTCGAGGGGCGGTTCGCCAACCTCTACTTGCCCCTTCCCTCCGACCCACTCCTCCTCTCCCCACCCGGGCTCCTTAGAGCCCCAATAGGAAGCAGTTGTTGGAGCTAAGCAGCCACCATGGGAAAGAGTTGGCAAAACAGCTCAGTTCAAATTGGATCTGACTGAGAAGGAGACTCAAGAGAAGCACCTCACTGAGGACTACGAGCATAGGCTTTCCAAGCAGGGGGAAGACCTGTGGGAGTGCAAGGCCAGGTACTGGCGCCTGGAAGCTCAGCGGGCTGAGATGGTCAGCCAGTTCCAGGCCATGATGCAGTCCTACTGGAACAAGGCCCCTCTGGCTCTTCGCCACCAGCGGTGCTTCCCTCCAGCCTTTGCCCAAAACCCCACACCAGGAGGCTGCAGCAGGCCCCAAGTTGGAATTTCTGGCCCCTTCTGCCCCACACAAAAAGACCGCAAAGGGGGAGGCTCTCTGCAGCAATACAAACGTTCATTGCATGTATCTGTCCCAGGGGCTGTAATTTGAGGACCCCTGATTTAGTGCAATATAAAAAATGCAAATAATTTATATTACACTAATGAGGCACTAGGGACACTAGGGACATGGTGGCTCAGTAGCTAAGATGCTGGGCTTGTTGATCGAAAGGTTGGTAGTTCAGCTGTTCGAATCCCTAGTGCGGTGTAATGAGGTGAGCTCCCGTGACTTGTCCCAGCTTCTGCCAACCTAGTAGTTCGAAAGCAGGTAAAAAATGCAAGTAGAAAAATAGGGACCACTTTTGGTGGGAAGGGAACAGCGTTCCGTGCACCTTTGGCATTGAGTCATGCCGGCCACATGATCATGGAGACGTCTTCGGACAGCACTGGCTCTTCAGCTTTGGCGTTTAGTCCAGGGCTGGCTTCTACTTACCTTTACTACTGGTTTGCAACGGGAGTGCACACCTATGTGCAGATCGTCAATTATGACGTCTGGGTGGGTGGGCGGAACCTCCCACTGCTTTTACTACTGGTTCTCAAGAACCGGACAGAACTGGGAGCAACCCATCACTCATTTAGTCATGCTGGCCACATGACCACGGAGACGTCTTTGGACAGTGCTGGATCTTCGGCTTTGAAATGGAGATGAGTACCGCCCCCTAGTGTCAGGAACAACTAGCACATATGTGCGACGGGAACCTTTACCTTTATCTTTAATCATAATTAATGGGGAATGAGGTTTTTGAGAAAAATAAGCTGAAGTGGGGAGAAACTTCAAAGAGTGAACTTAGTAAGGTCCATAAAAATTGCTGTAGCTGGCCATGTCCATCACAGCAATCATTTTGTCTGAATGTTACCAACACACTCTCCACATTCCAAATAGGCTGACAAACTCATCTTGGAACCCGTTTCCTACACAACCACTTCTTTTCCACTTTCTTGCAGGTGGGCTTGCAGCGTTCACACAACACACACACTCTTTTTGTCCCCCCCCTGCTATTCAAGCGTTGCTTGTCTTTGTGCCAAATTGCTTCTTCTTTGAAGTAATTCCATGGCGTCACGTTGGAAGATGGTTTTGTAAGAATAGATGCTAAGACCAGCAACTTGCCTCCAGTATAATACGCTGGTGGCCAATGTTAGCAGCAAGTAGACTATCTCCCTCAACCATTTCAAGCATCCCTATCGCTGTTTTCCAGACTGCATCTATCAAAAAGACACATTGATTTCCTTTCTGAGAGAAAAAAACCCCATCTTTCTTTCTTGGTCTAAATAGATAAATCTGAGAGGTTTTCATCAGAAGCAAATGTTCACAATCTAGAAATATTTTACAGCATTGTGGACCCAAGAGGAAAGAGGGAAAGGAAGAAGAAAGGAAAGAGGAAAGCAAAGAGGAAAGAAAATAAGAGAAGAAGGGAAAGTAGGGAAAGGAAAGAGGAGAGGAAAGAGGAAAGGAAAGGAGAGAAAGGGAAGGAAAGAGAAGAAAAGGAAAGAGGAGAGGAAGAGAAAGAAAGAGGAAAAGAAAGAGGAGAGGAAGGGAAGAGAAGGAAAGGAAAGAGGAGAAGAAGGGAAGGGAAAGAAAAGAAAGAGGAAAGGAAAGAAGAAAGGAAAGTGGAGAGGAAAGGAAAGAGGAGAAGAAGAGAAGGGAGGGAAAGGAAAGAGGAAAGGAAGGGAGAGAAAGGGAAGGAATGAGAAGGAAAGAAGAGAGGAAGGGAAGAGAAGGAAAGGAAAGGAAAGAGGAGGAGAAGGGAAGGGAGGGAAAGGAAAGAAGAGAGGAAAAGAAAGAAAGAGAAAAGAAAGAGGAGAGGAAGGGAAGAGAAGGAAAGGAAAGGAAAGAGGAAAAGAAGGAAAGGGAGGGAAAAGAAAGAGGAAAGGAAAGAAGAAAGGAAAGTGGAGAGGAAAGGAAAGAGGAGAAGAAGGGAAGGGAGGGAAAGGAAAGAGGAAAGGAAAGAGGAAAGGAAAGGAGAGAAAGGGAAGGAACGAGAAGGAAAGAAAAGAGGAGAGGAAGAGAAAGAGAAAGAAAGAGAAAAAGAAAGAGGAGAGGAAGGGAAGGGAAGAAGGAAAGGAAAAAGGAGAAGAAAGGGAGAGAAAGGAAAGAGGAAAGGAGAGGAGAGGAAGAGAAGGAAAGGAAAGAGGAGGGGAAGAGAAAGAAAGAGGAAAAAAAGAGGAGAGGAAGGGAAGGGAAGAGAAGGAAAGGAAAAAGGAGAAGAAGGGAAGGGAGGCAAAAGAAAGAAGAGAGGAAAAGAAAGAAAGAGGAAAAGAAAGAGGAGAGGAAGGGAAGGGAAGGGAAGAGAAGGAAAGGAAAGGAAAGGAAAGGAAAGAGGAGAAGAAAGGTAGGGAGGGAAAGGAAAGGAGAGAAAGGGAAGGAAAGAGAAGGAAAAGAAAGAGGAAGGGAAGCAACCTATTTCAAACCCTCTTTTTCACATCATGAACCTCTCCCCAAATATCCTAAATGTATGCATGAGCTATTAACATTTCCAAATGCCCTTAAGGTCAGGTTTAACTTTACTACCCTGCCAATATAATACCTTCCTTGTAAGGGTAACCATGAATGCTGTTCCAGTTAAAAGCTCAAGAAGTGGTCCTAGCATAAAGTCCGGTGTTTTCCACGTTTTTACAACTCTGCTGTAAAAATAATCTCTCCGAATGACACAGCATAACCGGAAAGGCTGGGTTCAGACTGGAGCAAGGCGGATGACCTGATTAGGGGTGTGGCATTTGTAGCAAGCCACAATGATATCATGTTAACCTTTGCATCAGGAGGTCATTGTGCCCACGATCTTCTGTCATGTATGATCCAAGTATGTAAATCATATCAGGGATGAAATCCAACATTTTCCCCTACCGGTTCTGTGTGCGTGGCTTGGTGGGCGTGGCAAGGGAAGAATATTGCAAAATCTCCATTCCCACCCCATCCCAGGGAAAGGATACTGCAAAATCCCCATTCCTACTCCACTCCTGGGGGAAGGATACTGCAAAATCTCCATTCCCACCCCACTCTGGAGCCAGCCAGAGGTGGCATTTGCCAGTTCTCTGAACTACTCAAAATTTCCGCTACCGGTTCTACAGAACCTGTCAGAACCTGCTGGATTTCACCCCTGAATCATATCCTTTATGAGCACAGACCATCACCTTCCGAATAACTACTTCCATTGTTGAAAAATGTTCATCATCAGGTCTCCATTTTTAACCATAGTGATTTTTTCACATCTAGCTAATCATGAGAGACTACTTGGAGCAGGGCTGGATTTAGATGAAAAGAGACCTAGGCTATTCCACTTATGAGGCCCTTTCACCTATAGTGAAAGCGTAATTTTAATTTTGCTAACAATTTGAATGTAGGGAATGTAGGCCCCTCTTGATCTTGAGGCCCTAGGCTGAAGCCTAGTTAGCCTATAGGAAAATCCGGCCCTGACTTGGAGGCCCTTGATTCTTCAGGAACATGAAACTTCTCCAGTCTGATGACTTCCAGATATTATGCAGTTGTTTTCCCATTGTTGTTGTTATTATTATTACTTCTACTACTATTATTCCATTCAAGGTGGCAAAAATTGTCTCCTTATTTTATCCGTTATATAAAGAACAGTTGCTGGAACTGGGTATGTCTAGTTTGATGAAAGAAGGACTACGTGTGACATGATAGTGTTCCAATATCATGGGCAGCCACAGAGAACTGAGAGTCAAGCTATTCTCCAAAGCACCTGAGGGCAGGACAAGAAGCAATGGGTGGAAACTAATCAAGGAGAGAAGCAACCTAGAATTAAGGATAAATTTCCTGACAGTGAGAACAATTAATCAGTGGAACAACTTGCCTCCAGAAGTTGTAAATGCTCCAACGCTGGAAATTTTAAAGAAGTGGTCTCCTGCTTAAGGAGGGGGTTGGACTAGAAGGCCTCCAAGGTCCCTTCCAACTCTGTTATCCTATCCTATCCTATCCTATCCTATCCTATCCTATCCTATCCTATCCTATCCTATCCTATCCTATCCTATCCTATCCTATCCTATCCTATCCTATCCTATTCTTACTATAGCACTGCACTCAGGTATAGATGTAATGTTGGAAAACTGGAAGAGATAGGTTTCGGACAGATCATCCTGGAGAAGGCCCATCTGTGGGGTGTAATCAATCAATCAATCAATCAATTAATCAATCACACAATACTGTAAGGTAGAGTGGGACATGACCAAGACAGTGATTGTCTTACTGAACTCATTGAGATTTCATGGCTAAGCATGGAAATTTCTGTTGGTTTAGGAGTTATAGTGTTGAACTAGCACTGGGGATATCCTGATTAAGTCCATGGTCAGCCATGAAAGTTTTCTGTTGACTTTGGTGAAACTCTGTCACTGTCACTCATCCTGCCTACTTTATTGGATTGTTCCGGTGGTGAAATTCAATTTTTTTTACTACCGGTTCTGTGGGCGTGTCTTGGTGGGCGTGTCTTGGTGGGCGTGGCAGGGGAAGGATACTGCAAAATCTCCATTCTCACCCCGCTTCAGAGGTAGGATACTGCAAAATCCCCATTCCCTTCCCATTCCAGGGGAAAGATATTGCAAAATCTCCATTCCCACCCCACTCTGGGGCCAGCCAGAGGTGGCATTTGCCGGTTCTCCAAACTACTCAAAATTTCCGCTACCGGTTCTCCAGAACCTGTCAAAACCTGCTGGATTTCACCCCTGGGGTGTTCTTGTTGGGAAAAATCAGAGTGGGTAAATGCTGAGTTCACGAAGAAAAGCTGGTATGTAAAACCTAGTGGTTCAACAAAATCAATCTGCATTTGCATTGTTTTAATTCTCAATAACTTTGGGAAGCATTCCTTTGCTGGAGGAGATTACCTTAATACTATTTTTTTACTCCTTGCCATCTTCTGGACAGTCCTGCTTCAGTAGCCTGCGACCATCTTTATAACATGGGGAGGAGAAAAGCTGCCAGACTAAATTGAAAAGTTAATTTCGAGGATTTCTTTTCTAAGTTATTCTGATGGTTGGGCATTAGCCATCCCTGCCTCCCTCCCAAACCTAGTTATTGCTTGGCACCTTGATTATTTGCATGATAATGCCCCCACTATAAATGGATTATATTGTAATGGAGTGTGTTTTGTTGGTTTAATACTGACAATGGCACGATTCAAGAGTAAGATAACAACCAAGATTGGAAAGTTTCTAAAGGCCTTTCAAAGAAATTCCTTTTGAGAACCGTGAGGCAAAGAAGATGGGTGGACAGTGAAAAGACAAGAGGGGAAAGTAAGAGCTCTGAATGGGAGAAAAAAAGTGCTTTGAGAGAGGAGAAGAATATATATTCAGCAGTGTGCACTCAGCCTGAAAATAAAGAAATCCAAATTTTTCAGCCTTCCCAAATGTGTGGGATCTGGACAAAGAAGGACAGGAATGACTTCACAATAACTTGAAGTAGGTTTTAATAGGATTAGATAAATACTTGGAAAATAGATCTGTCAATTATGTGTATCAAAAGTATTAGAGAAGCCTCTGTATTTAAAGGCAACCAAACTTGATTATTTGAGGACGGTCATCAAAGAAAAGCAAATGGATACCCTATTGTGTTCATTTGTGGAGTTTGAAGGCATACCTGGTTTTTCCTGAGAAGTTGTCTTTTGTAAAACCTAATTCTTGGTCCATCTAGCTCCCCTTTATTACGGTGAGATATTTAAAAAAGATGTAAGTTTGGATCCAATCAACCACCTCAAAGTTGCTGCTAAATTTTAACTTGCCAGAAGGAGAAAATTATGAAATAAATAATGAGCAATTGTATTAGTTTCATTTAATTAAGTATCTTTTGATTAAACGAATTAAAATCAAATTTCATATTTATCTTGAACTTTCCTTCTGTTTTGTCTTGATTTTGTTGCCACATTATTATTTTTTTTTACCATTCAAATCTTAGAACACAACCCAAAAGCTAAAGACACAGCTAGCGTTTGAAAAAGCTACATTCGTCCTTCCTTCCCTCCCACTCATCTTCATTGCAACCAAATAATTGCTTTTTAGTTATTCTACAATTGGCCTGAAACATCAGACACTGAATTTAGGGTGTTTTTCAGGCCTACAATGTGCTTTATCACTTTACCTACAATGCCAAAGCTCTCAGGGAAGCACAATTCTTTGTGATCCAATTGCATGTGTTAAACACTTCCAACACAAAAATGCTTAGTCAATCCCATTCATTAATTTCTCTGTTTCTTAATTGCTAAAACAGAATTTATTGTTGAAAATGTGGCCATCATCAAGATACCTTCTATCATATGTGGTGGACATGCCCCAAAGTGATGAAATATTGGAAAAAAAAATTGAAAATGGATACAAGAAATAATTGAGGAAAATATTGATTTGGCCCCTGAAACCTTTCTCCTGGGAATACTAAAAAGGACATATGAAAAAAAAGAGGTACCTAACTATACACATAATTAGGGCTGCCAGATTAACATATGCACAATATTGGAAAGATAAGGGATTACCACTGGAAGAGCATATAATTAGAAAAGTATTAGAATGCGCTGAGATGAGTAAATTAACATCTGAGATAAATGAGAATGAAAACTCGGAATATTATATGGTGTGGGAAGGGTGGTATAAGTGGATGAAAGATAGGAGAAGGAATAAGGGAGGGTACAACTATTAAAACGAACAAGTAATTTAAGAGACATCATGTATGTAATCTGTATATAGTTATGAACACTGCTTAACCGATATTAGTTGAATTGTAACACTATGTAACTAAATAAAAAATGGAAAAAAAAAAAAAACCACCAGAATTTATGGTCCAGAGATGTGTGGACCTGAGAAAATTGAATCTGAAGTATCATCTTGATCCAGTTTCGCATTGATTCTACCTTCTGGACCCTATTTGCCAGTTTGAAAAGCCAGTTTAATTCAAATGACATTTCAGTTTGGATCACCAAATCTAATATCCAATGTACCCCCGCCCCCCAAATCACTCTCTGGGTTCAGTGACTCTGAATTTGCATCAGTGGTGGGTTGTCCCCGGTAGTAAAACCGCTGGGAGGCTCCGTCCACTGACTTGGACGTCATCAGAAGTGATCTGCCTATGTGTAGAAGAGTGTGCCTGGGCATGATGCGAACCGGTAGCAAAGGTAAGTAGAACCCACCCCTGATTTTCATTCTTGTGTAGAAATATTAGTTGTTTCTTGCTGATTCAATTAACTGAAAAAAAAATCCCCGTTTCTGGTATTATTTGCCTGAATATCAGCAATCAACAAGTTTCTCAGATGTTGCTTGCCTGGTTTAGCATATAAATCTTGAGTAAATGTTGAAAAATAAATAAACAGATGATCAGAATTTGACCAGGGGCCAAACGTTGGATGCTGATCTATCTCTTGCTTACCTCAACATCATCCAGAAAATAACAACAACAACAACACACAAGCCTGATTTAAAAAAAAGAAGAAGAAGAAGAAGTTACGTTTTTCTGGCATCTTTTTTGAATTCTTAACTCTCCCATTTTTATTTTCTGTTGGAGGCGCTTTCATCCTATTTACAAAGAGAGAGAGGGGGGGAGAGAGAGAGAGAGAAAGAGAAAGAGGGAGAGAAAATTATCTTCAAAAGCACTTTGATCATTGTTTTCTAAAAATAAGAAACAGGGAAAGTTTCTTTTGGAGAGAAAGGGAAGACCGAGGCCTTTGAAATGGCGGAGTGGAACAAAACTATTAGCTAACCTACTGTGTCCCATCACAAGGGAGCCTGATCCCATTTAAACTCGGCTACACATTGCCAGAACACTTTAAAGAGAACATGGAACATGCTGTTTATTTAACTTGCTGTAGCCCAACAGTCCCAAAATTATAAAAAGAGAACGCAAATGAAAAAAAGGTGACTTCCGCAACAACGGTTTGTCAAACAGAGAAAGTTGCTGACAAGGCAGACCAACACTTCCTTCCGATTGTGTGTGTGTGTGTGTGTGTGTGTGTGTGTGTGTGTGTGTGTGTGTGTTGAAATCAATGGGATTACGTGAGAGGCAAAAAAAAAGTTTCTTGGAGAAAAGGCTTAATTTTATGGAGGTGTTTTTTTGTTGTTGTTGCCTAGTCAAACTCAATATTTTTCTTGCGTATTTCCCATGCTATTGCAAGAGAGAGAGACAGAGAGAGAGAGAGAGAGAGAGAGAGAGAGAGAGAGAAAGAGAGAGAGAAAAAAAAAGAGAGAGAGAGAAATAGGAAAATCTGTTTAAATAAGAAGTAGTTATTTTAGGCTGTAATCCAACGGAATGACAATTAGATTAAGGGGAAACGTCTATTCGCAGTGATTTGGAAAGGCATCAGGATCAGAAAGCACCTAATGCTACCACTATTGCATACAGTGATTGTTACCCGAAAAAGGGCTAATAAAGACACCTCCCCACAAAGGAATGGCCAAGCTTCTGGAAAGGATTCAGGAAAAGCTCAATTCAACCATCCCCATTTTGGTGGCTAATCTACTTCACCAAATTATAGGATTTGATAAGGATAACATTAGAGAAAACCCCTTTTATTATTTACGCATTATTATCCTTCTCACCTTTGCTACTATCCCCTCTTATTGGTATCACTATTATGATTATTATGACTCTGTTGCTTTGCACGCACATATTCTGAGAACTTCTGCATCAGAGACAAATTCCTTGTGTGTCTAGTCTTGGCCAATAAAGTGTTCTACTCTACTCTACTCTACTCTACTCTACTCTACTCTACTCTACTCTACTCTACTCTGAATTCTATTCTATTCTGTTCTGTTCTGTTCTGTTCTGTTCTGTTCTGTTCTACTCTACTCTACTCTGCATTCTATTCTATTCTATTCTATTCTATTCTATTCTATTCTATTCTATTCTATTCTATTCTATTCTATTCCATGATCCCTGAGAAAAGCAGGTTACAAAAACAACACTCGGTCAACAAATAAAGTGAAAATGGGATGCAATTAATAAGTCCAAGATTTGTTGGCCCCAATGAAATGCCTTTCATCTAAAGAATTAGCTGTTTGGAAGAACAAAAAGCATATTGAATGAGAAAATGTTTGGTGTAGCCCAACCCACCCCAATTTATTTGAAACTTTCAATGCTAAAGTTTATTTACAAAATAAATTTTCTAAATCACCACAATCAAGTAACTCCTGAAAGCTCCTCCTCTTTCTCCTCACCCCCCTCTTCCCCTTCCTCCTCCTCCTCCCCCCTCTTCTTCCCCCTCCCCTCCCCATCCTCCCCCTCCCCCTTCTTGGATGGACTCCTTAGAGCTCTGCCACTGATTTGCTGCATTGTATTTGTTTTAAAATGAAATAGTTGTTAGTTTAGGAGCAAGTGAAGGAAGTACAAACAACCGCTTTTGATTATGGGGAGTAAGAAGACTCAAAACAAGTGGCTTGTGATACTTGCCATGTTGCTTTCTCTTCCACAGGATGCCAGCTTGTTCTTTCAAATTAAGGCAATATGCTTAGAGAGATGGGTCCTATTGGCTATACATCTTCCTCTTTTCTTTCTTTCTTTCTTTCTTTTTTTTTGTTGTTGTTATCTGGCTCCCATCAAGCTGAAATGAAGCCATTTCTTCTGACTGTGGCTGATTAAACACAGAGTAAGCCTAGATCTCTAAGGAGGCCATAACGATACTCCACAGACATAATGTCAGTCCTGCACCTGCAGCTTTCAGCTCTCTCTCCGCTTTCCATTGTAAAAAGAAGCATCTGTTCCAGAAAAGTGCTATTTTATTCAATCATCAACGGTTATCTTTCTGTTTGAATACACCTACTCCATTTGGGATACATTACAGGGCCTCTGTGAAAGCTGCTGAATTGGTCGCTCCAGAAGGGCTCAGTTATAGAAGGTGTGGGAGAGTAGGGAGGGTTGAAAAGGGCAGGGTTCCTTTTAGTGAAGTGTTCTTTATGTCCACAAAAGTGGAAAGCCTCAAGGCTCACAGAAAGCCTGCCATTCTCCCAGGCCAGAGAGGAGAAGAAAAGCACCATCAAAGTTGAAGAATGGAGAGAAGTTGGCATCACATTCCTTTCCCTGGGCCAGAAGCAGGGATGAAATCCAGCAGGTTCTAACAGGTTCTGGAAAACCGGTAACGGAAATTTTGAGTTGTTTGGAGAACTGGGAAATACCACCTCTGGCTGGCCCCAGGAGTGGGGAGGGAATGGGGATTTTGCAGTATTCTTCCCCTGGGGTGGGGAGGGAATAGAGATTTTGCAGTATCCTTCCCCTGTCATGCCCACGAAGCCACGCCCATCAAACCACACCATGCCCACCAAGCCACAGAACCAGTAGTAAAAAAAAAATTGAATTTCACCACTGGCCAGAAATGTCCGGAGTGAGAACTCTAGAGCTTTAGGTAGCTTTCAAAACCCTGGCAAGTAACCTTCAGGGATATCTAAAACTTATGGTTAAAATAAAATAAATTTCTCTTCAAATTGAGCTTGATTCCTAGGGTTTACATCAGAGGTGTCAAACTTGATTTCATTGAGGGCCACATCAGGGCTGTGTTTGACCTCGTAGAGCCGGAGGGGGCGGCAGCGTGGCCATGTTGGGTGTGACCAGGGGTGGGCGTGACATGGGACTCATGTTGGTGGTACCTGTGGTGGCCAAGTGTTAATGCAGAACTTCCCTGAGACTCTCCCTCACTCTCATTATAATCACCTTCCTTCCTTCCCTCTCTCTTCATTCTCGTTTTTGCTGGCAGAGGCACCGGAGGCCGCTCCTTTGCTGTTTCCAGGCCGGCCCCATGGGCTGGATCTAAGCACCCTACAGGCTGGATTTGGCCCGCGGGCCTTCAGTTTGATACCCCTGACTTACATGGACTTGTCCATACTGTAGTCTTGCAAATGATGGAGAAGTGGCTTACCATTGTTTTTTCCTGAAATATTTTTTGAGCAGTCAATCTTGACCCTTTGAGAAAGCTAGGATTCCAATTGGGTTTTATATTTATTTATTTATTTATTTATTTATTTATTTATTTATTTATTTTGCTTTAATTTATATGCCGCCCTTCTCCAGAGACTCAGGGCGGCTTACAATGCGTTAAGCAATAGCCGTCATACTTTTGTATATTTATACAAAGTCAGATTATTGCCCCCACAATCTGGGTCCTCATTTCACCTACCTTTGAAAGGATGGAAGGCTGAGTCAACCTTGAGCCTGGTGAGATTTGAACTTGCAGTAATTGCAGGAAGCAGATGTTAATAACAGTGCTTTAGTCCACTGTACTACAGGCTCTTTATTCCATGAAGTCATCACTACCTCCATATATTGGTGAGCATGATTAATCAATGTAATAGCTTGTCTCCTGGGGTTGTGGGTGACCCATCACAGGAGGTTTTCAAGAATAGACTGGACAACCATTTATCCGGTCTCCCAACCATATATGAGGTCTCCCACCTTGGGCAGGGGGTTGGACTAGAAGACCTCCAAGGTCCCTTCCGGCCCTAGGATTCTAGGATTCTAAACTTAGATGGACCTCATTAGTACTTCAAAACCAAACAACCACGGCTGTAAACTACATTGGGAAGCTGTAAATTAAAAGTTACTGCCAAATTAAAATTGTCAATATGACATAAGGAAGAAAGATTACATGCAAGGCTGGAGAATAATCCTGTTGTACATTTAATTTTCAATGCATGGAAATATCAATGAAATCCAATCATTTTTTCTAGCCCCAGACTTACCTGTTTTTTTTTTTTTTAGTGTGTGCCAATTGCACAGCGTAAAACGTCCAGAAGGAGCTCTGGATTTAGAAAATGTTGTGCATCTTTGCTTTCAAGCATTTTGATCAGTGGTGAAATTCAATTTTTTTTTACTACTGGTTCTGTGGGTGTGGCTTGGTGGGCATGGCAGGGGAAGGATACTGCAAAATCTCCATTCCTACCCCACTCTGGGGCCAGCCAGAGGTGGTATTTGCCAGTTCTCAGAACTACTCAAATTTTCTGCTTTTGGTTCTCGGAACTACTCAAAGTTTCTGCTACCGGTTCTCTAGAACCTGTCAGAACCTGTTGTATATTACCCCTGATTTTTACTAAGTCTGCACTACTATTAATCTTCTCATTGTTCCCATCACCCATATCCTTCCACTTATGACTGTAATTTTGTTGCTTGTATCCTTACGATTTATATTGATATTGTTTCCTGATTGCTTAATTGTACCCTATGACTATCATTAAGTGTTGTACCTTATGATTCTTGACGAATGTTTCTTTTCTTTTATGTACACTGAGAGCATATGCACCAAGACAAATTCCTTGTGTGTCCAATCACACTTGGCCAATAAAAAATTCTATTCTATTCTATTCTGTTTTGATCAAGTGGTTTGAATGAAGCCTTTGAGAAGGCTACCATTGAAATGTCTGAAAGTACAATTTTCGTTTTAAATTCAGCATCTCTAGAAAATATCCTCTTATTAATATATTTCAGGACTGTTTGGATTTAATTCAGAAAGGTACTTTGGAAGATGAAGAAATGGAAACATAGCACCTTCTGTGACTCATCGAAACAGTTGTGTCTCACTCCACGATCCCATAGCTGTGCTATTGTCTTTGACACAGATGGGCCTGTTTTAATGAGTTGTTGACGAATGCTGCATTTTCACCCTCATAACTTCCAAAAAAACCTTTTCCAAAACTAAATCAGAAGTATTGCAGAGCACCAAAGAATTGAGGCCTCTCCTTTTAAACAAATTGGGTTACCATAAAGGGTGTGGAAAGTGGGAAGTTTAGGTAGATTGCTCTCTTATATATTTATTTAATGATCATTTCAGCCGCTTTGCTAAACTTATCTTCTCCCAAATCAGTATGCAAAATAGCTTCCATTGAAAGAAACATCTCCCCTCTTCATGAACTGATTGCTTTATTTTGATTATTGATCCCATAAAATGAAAATGGTACCAATAATTTTACATTTGTTAATCTAGATAGCTTACTAAAAAGCAGAGACATCACCCTGCCAATAAAAGTGCATATAGTCAAGGCTATGGTTTTCCCAGTTGCAATGTATGGCTGTGAAAGTTGGACCATAAGGAAGGCTGAGTGCCAAAGAATTGAGGCCTTTGAACTCTGGTGCTGGAGAAGACTCCTGCGAGTCCCTTGGACTGCAAGGCGATCAAACCAGTCAGTCCTAGAGGAGATCAACCCTGACTGCTCTTTAGAAGGCCAGATCCTGAAGAGGAAACTCAAATACTTTGGCCACCTAATGAGAAGGAAGGACTCACTGGAGAAGAGCCAAATGCTGGGATAGATTGAAGGCAAAAGAAGAAGGGGATGACAGAGAACGAGGTGGCTGGACGAAGTCACTGAAGCAGTCGGTGTGAGCTTAAATGGACTCCAGAGGATGGTAGAGGACAGGAAGGCCTGTGGGAACATTTTCCATGGGGTCGCAATGGGTCGGACATGACTTTGCAACTAACAACAACAACTGAGTTTTTAATGTTGCTTGCTTATTGTACACAATACTTTTTTGGGGTCATCACAATATCCTTGCTTGGTAGTAGCATGGATAGATAGATTGTTCAGTTGCAAAATGCATACTTAGTAGACAGAGTTTTCAATCCATCCGGTTTCAAGCTAGAATGGGGAAAAGTTCCTGTCTGGACATTTGGAGAACTTCTGCCAGATAGGGTAAGCAATACTGAACTTCATGGTCCAATGCCAAAGTTAATATAAGGTGGCTTCCAGTGAATGTGAAATTGAGCAATAACAGTTGTTTCCTAATAACCTGGTCTGGTTAGAACTTTCATCCATTGTCATAAAAGAATGTTTAACTTTCTCACCACTTCTCTTTTTTTATATTTGTACTTCAGATCAGGTCATATCAGGTGACCTTAGTCCATTTGAAGAAGAAGAAGAAGAAAAGGAGGGGGAAGGAAAAAGGAAGGGAGGAAAAGTTAACCACATAAGAAAAATTAATACAAGCACTTGAATGGGATACCAACAGAAACTTCTAATATTATGGACATTTGTTTGGGAAGTTGGGGAAAAAAAATATATCCAACATTTGTTTGAGAAGCTGAAAAAAAAAAGGCAACAACTTCTGGAAGGAGGTAGCAACAAACCAACTTTATATTCTTCCAATAAAACTACCTCGATATTTTCATGTAGCCGTCCCAAGTCAAGGTTGCTTTGAGGGAGACTATATGCAAAAGATACTTGCTCCTGCCCCGCCCATCCCTCCCCTCCCAGGAGTCCCAACATGGCCTGTTTTGGATGCAAGTAAGTGCAGGGCGGGCACGGAGGCTTGGGGAGATTGAAAAACAGGCCTACCGGAAGCTTGGGAAGGCCGGAAACGGGCCTGTTTCCAGCCTCCAGAGGGCCATTTTTGCCCTCCCAGAGGCTCGAGGAAAGCCTCTGGAGCCAGGGGAGGGCAAAAATGCCACCACCCCCAGTGCAGGAGGCCGACTAGGCTAAGCCCACCATGCCCATGCCCACCCAGCAACCGGTCAGAGAACCCCTTGCTAAAATTTTTGAAGCCCAACCCTGCCTGAAACCTGTAGATAACAGAAGAACAGCGTCGCAAGGAAACTTGGAGGTCTTCTAATGCAAACCTCTGCTCAAGCAGGAGATCCTATACTATTCCAGACAAATGCTTGTCCAATCTATTCTGAAAAACTTTCATTGATGGAGCACCTACCATTTTTGAAGGCAAGTCGTTCCACTCATTTGTTGTTCTAACTATCAGGGAATGTCTCCTTAGTTCTAGGTTGGTTCCCTCCTTGATTAGTTTTCATCCATTGCTTCTTGATCTGCCTTCAGGTTCTTTGGAGAATAGGTTGACCTCCTCTTCTTTGTGGCAGCCCTTAGATATTGGGAGGAAGGTTGGAAGGACAAAACCAAAGGATGGAAGGATAAAACGAACAGCGGATCCAAACTAAAAGGGAACAACCTAGTCCAATCACACTCATGTGTGTGACCATCAAGCCTCCAGACTGTCCATCAGGGTGCTGGAAAAAAATGGCATTCTTTTTGGATTGAGGGACACAGTTGACTTTTAAATATAGCATGAAGGATGCTGGAAGTATTCTGCCTAAAGTAGACAGGGCTGTAAGAAAAAAAAAGAGCAATTCCAGGATTGGGACTGAATTTGTGTCAATTTATGTTGAAGTTCAATGAAAGATAAATTTTGATTCATTAAATAGAGTTCATGCAGCTATTCCTCATGCATTTAATCATTTCTCTGGTTGCAATTCATGGAAGGCTTTAGAGAACAGCTCCACCAGGCATTTCCAAGAGATTTCAAGGCTTGGCGCTGACTCCCAGATTGTGCATTTCTGTTCCAAAGTTTTTATGATGTAAAGGAAAGCAGGGAAGTGGTTCCCCCCCACCCCAAATCATCTGGCTCCCTTCTTCTGCCACTTCTCTTCTCCGCATGCTTTCTCATTGCCATACTTCATGTGTTGTCCTTGTTGTTGAACAGTGAGAGAAAAAAGTCTTTTCTAAAGAGGAGGGGAAAAAAAAAAGGAAATCCATAATCACGCCGGGAGATTCCATTACATCACAGAGAATGATGTAATTCTACACAGCCTCCTGGGCATTTGGGAGAAAGCGAAGAAAATCTGTGTTCTCTCTCTCTCTCCTCCACCCCTTGATCGCCCTCCCTTCTCCCTTCATTTCCTTCAGGCAGGTGTGTGGCTGATAAAATTTAAGGTATCAAATGCTGACCCTGAATTGTTTGTTGTGGGAATGCAAGGAGCAGAAGGAAGAAAAAAAAAAAAAAGAACACCTGTGAACCGGATTCTTTGTGCGCAATGATGGCCCGCTCTGTGGTTAGACGATTATTCACTTTCACTTGAGCAGCTTACCGAATGAGATAGAATTTGTATAAAAGAAGCCGAGTTCCTTTCAGAGGGACGTGGCAGGACTTCGCAAAGCCATGCTTGAAGACAACCAATTGGCCAGCAGCTGTTGCAAGTCCAAATGCTTGTATTTGGGGTGGGGGGGTGGGGTGGGTTGAGGTTGGGGGACGAGCAACAGTAGTAGACAATGCATTCCTGCATGATTGCTCTGCTTTGAATTGGCCTCTATTTGTAAAGGAGGAAAGTGATCTCAAAATGATATAAAATGGCAAATAGCCCAAAGTCCCAACTGGAATTCAGGCCAAGTGGAATGAAAAGCTTAAATATCAACTCTGGGAATTTCTTATTTCTTTTTCGTGGTGTGATCTGCAAAGGTGGAAATGTGTAGTCCTGTGCAGTCCACCATCTTTGATGTTTCCTTCTACAGTAGAATGGCGAGGTGATGAAGATCGACCATCAACTGAGCAAGCTACGTTATGTCACCATTGTGGTGATAGGTATGAGCTCCATTATAACAATGTGATTTAACATGGGTAAGTGATAGTTCAGAGGGATGCGATGGCTCAGTGGCTAAGACACTGAGCTTGTTGATTGAAAGGTCGGCAATTTGGTGGTTCGAATCCCTGGTGCCGCGTAATGGGGGGAGCTCCCACAACTTGTCCCAGTTTCTGCCAACCTAGTAGTTCGAAAGCACATAAAAAATTTATTTATTTGTTCAACTTGTATGCCGCCTTTCTCCGAAGTAGAAAAATAGGGACCACCTTTGGTGGGAAGGGAACAGCGTTCCATGCGCCTTTGGCGTTGAGTCATGCTGGCTACATGACCATGGAGATGTCTTCGGACAGCGCTGGCTCTTTGGCTTTGAAACGGAGATGAGCACCGTCCCCTAGAGCCAGGAACAACTAGCACATATGTGCGAGGGGAACCTTTACCTTTAAGTCATAGTTCTGTTGTCAACCAAACATTCAGAAGATGTTAGGTGAAAGTACAAAGGTTTGGGGCTTCCTTGCCATGGATATTGGGAAAAGAGGAAGAGAAATCATGAGGATGCTAAACTGAAAAACACATCATAAAATCTAAAGGTTGGAAGGAATTTTGGAGATTGTTTGGTCCAGCTAATTGCACAGTAGAGGCATTGCTACTTCAGCAAACATGGTAGGAGGTTATTCAGTGTCAGGTTAAACCAGGAGTGAAATCCAGCAGGTTCTGACAAGTTCTGGAGAACCGGTAGGGGAAATTTTGAGCAGTTCGGAGAACCAGCAAATAACACTCTAGCTGGCCCCAGACTACAGTGGGAATGGAGATTTTGCAATATCCTTCCCTTGCCCCACCCACCAAGCCACATCAAGCCACGTCCACAGAACCAGTAGTAAAAAAAAATTGGATTTCACCATTGGGTTAAACACCTGCAACAAAGGGAAGTCCATCACCTCTTGATTTTTCTATTCAATTCCATTGTTCAAAAACCTATGCCATTGTTGAGTAGCTCAGACTGTTATGAAAATTTTCCTAACATCTTAACTGAAATCTGGTGTGTACTCCTTGTCCTTTTAAGACAGCATTTCTTGTCTGTCTTCCAGAACAACTCTAAATAATTCCGCCTTGTCTTCTACCTGACAGTCCTTCAGATACTTGAAGACAATTATTGTGACTTCCCACAATTCTTTCCGTCTCCCTCTGCTTCTTCACTTTTTTGTCTTTTTCTCACGGATAGAATAAATTTCCAATTCAATGTAATAGTATTGATTTACTCTACTTTTGATCCTCCAAGGACTTTGAGAACACACTCCGAGAGGTTGTAATTGGCCTTCTGTTAAAGCACTGACTAGTTTGACTTAACTTTCATCAGGTAGAGAGTTTTATCACGGGCTTCCAAATATTCCTAGAGAGCAAATGTTCATTCTAATACTATGGCTTTCTTTGATGTTGTGGTTTCATCAGACTGTAGTCCATCAATCTTATCTTGGAGGCTTTTTACAGTATTCCATCAAATACTAGGATTAAAGTAGCCAGTATGTTAATTAATAAAGCCATAAATAACTGATGGGGGTATGTTTGGCTTTGAAGGATCAGAATTTATAGAGTCTTGCCCTATGCTAATTCATAAAAGAACGATCCAGATTTGGAGTCAGATTAAAGAACTTTATGGAAGCTGTGGAGATAGGCTGGACTGGAGATCTCCATGATGTGACACAATGACCATGATATAAAATGATCTCCCTGGTAGCAGCACAAAATGCATTTTGCCCTTTTCTCTGCTTCATTGCCTTGCATGTTAGAAGTTGAGAACTACAGTGGATCTGTCCCGTTCTCTACTGTTCTTTTTCATTCTTCATCATTCTCCACATCTGAAGATCAGGGCAAGGAAAGATGCTGAGCTATATTTTAATGCTCCTTTATCTTCCATAGAATGTCTTTAATCAATCTTTAGGCTTGGCCAGTGGTGAAATGCAATTTTTTTTTTTTTTGCTACCGGTTCTGGGGGCGTGGCTTATTGGGCGTGGCTTGTTGGGAGGGTCATATGACTGGGTGGGCATGGCCAACTTTTTTTTTACTTTTTTAAAGCATTTTTTACTACCTATTTGCCCGAATCGTGGCTTAGGGCCGGAGTACTTACGAGACCGCCTTCTGCCACCAATAGCTTCCCACTGGCCAGTACGCTCGCACAGAGTGGGCCTCCTCAGGGTGCCGTCCACCAGACAATGTCGGCTGGCGACCCCCAGAGGGAGAGCCTTCTCTGTGACGGCGCCCACCCTCTGGAACAACCTTCCCCCAGAGTTGCGTACAATAACAGACCTCCGGATTTTTCGTCGGGCCCTGAAAACCTATTTATTTCAACTAGCTGGGCTGGCTTGAGTTAAATTTTAAATTGATTTTAAATTGTTTTTAATTTACGGCCAAATATTTAATTATTTTAATACTGTTTTTAAATTTTGTATGCTCTGTTTTTACCTTGGCTGTGCACCGCCCTGAGTCCTATTTGGAGAAGGGCGGTATAGAAATTTAATAAATAAATAAATAAATAAATTAAAAAAAAAAAAAGGTTCCCATGATCACAGCTGTGCCATGCGATCATCGGAACCTTTTTTTCTTTTTTTTACTTTTTAAAAGCATTTTTTTACTACCGGTTCAGGTGAATAGGTAGTAAAAAAATGCTTTAAAAAGTAAAAACAAAAAGGTTCTGATGATCACAGCTGTGCCACGCAATCATCGGAACCTTTTTTTCTTTTTTAAAGCATATTTTTACTACTGGTTTGCCTGAACTGGTAGTTTTTATCACTACTGGTTCTCCCGAACTGGAGTGAACCGGTAGCCTTTCACTCCTGGGCTTGGTCAGTAAAAACAGAAGTTGATGGGATGAAAACATTTCTTGACTGTACTCATTTTAAATCTCCATATTTATCTCATCCAGATCACATGGGAGGCCAAATCATTTTCCACTCATACTTCAATAGAGCAAATCATGGATGGAGTTATGAGGGGGGAGATTTGGCTTATTTTTCTGCCACTGCATATGGGTATACCTAATGAATATGCTCTATCTGTCTTTCGGTCGATCATATCCTTCTATCACTCAATCTCCAACTGCATGCTAAAGTTGATTTGTCACAGAAGTCTTTTCTACTTGGTTTTGTGTATTTCTACCTCTTGGCTGTAGGAGATGAGCTCGAGGGTGGGGTCAAGATTGTCATCCATCTCGAATCCTTTCATGACCAAAGAGATCTAAGCTCAGCCCACTTTGAGTTCTGTTAACTTGTATCTTCTGCCAATTTGCTTTGATCGTTAGTAGATCAGATTCTTGTAGAGAATGTTAGCGTGCAATAAACTTGCACTCATTTGAACTACTTGGCTTTCTGATTTCTTGAGCTTGACATAATCAGTCTCTCACAAAAGTGATTCAGTTGCTGATATCTGGGTGATACTCCCTGGTGATCTGACTGAGGACATGTGGAATATTGAAAATGCCAAGTATTCTAGGCACTTACGACCACAGAAGGAGACTTCTTTCATTTATATTCTTTAGACTAGACTAGACTAGACTAGACTAGACTAGACTAGAATAGAATAGAATAGAATAGAATAGAATAGAATAGAATAGAATAGAATAGAATAGAATTCTTTATTGGCCAAGTGTGATTGGACACACAAGGAATTTGTCTTTGGTGCATAAGCTCTCAGTGTATATAAAAAAATACATTCATCAAAAATCATAAGATACAACACTTAGTGATAGTCATAGGATACTAAATAAGCAATCAAACCATACTAGGAAACTAAATAAAACAATATAAATCATAAAGATACAAGCAACAAGGTTATAGTTATAAATGGGAGGAGATAGGTAATAGGAAGGATGAGAAGAATAGTAATATATTCTTAGTAAATAGTTTGACAGTGTTGTGGGAATTAGTTGTATAGCAGAGTGATGGCATTTGGGAAAAACTGTCCTTGTGTTTAGTTGTTCTGGTGTGCAGTGCCATATAGTAGTTTAGAGAGTAGAAGCTGAAATAATGTATGTCCAGGATGTGAGGGGTCTGTAGATATATTCACAGCCCTCTTTTTGACTCGTGCAGTATACAGGTCCTCAATGGAAGGCAGGTTGGTAGCCATTGTTTTTTCTGCAGTTCTAATTATTCTCTGAAGTCTGTGCCTCTCTTGTTGGGTTGCAGAGCCGAACCAGACAGTTATAGAGGTGCAGATGACAGACTCAATAATTCCTCTGTAGAACTGGATCAGCAGCTCCTTGGGCAGTTTGAGCTTCCTGAGTTGGCACACAAAGAACATTCCTTGTTGTGCTTTTTTTTAAAATGATGTTTTGGATGTTAAGTGTCCAGTTTAAGTCTTGAGATATGATAGAACTTAGAAACTTGAAGGTCTCTACTGTTGATACTGATATACTTATGACCACAGAAGGAGGCTCCTTTCGTTTAGGTCCTTTAAAATGCATCAGGTGACAGATGCAACTCTGTACAAAAATTTTCTTTCCAACAGTGTTGGTTGGGTCTCCTGGTCTGCCCTATCTAAGACTTAGGATGAATTTAAATCAGTTGATCACATTTATCCTTGGAAATAATCTCATACACGTCCTTTTGACAGTAGGGTCAGGGCAGCTAATGACAGTAACGATGGCAAAATGCAATTTAGTCAATTACTTTAATTAAATTTCAAACTATGTAATGTCTTCCCATTTATATAGTCAGCTAACAGGAGGAAAAGCCATCCGGCTCGTCAGCCTCCATTTAAGTAGGCGAAATGCGGCCACGCGATCCGTCTCGATGCATCATCCTTTCAGCCTTTCTCTGAATGGTAAAGATAATTATGGGTTTTTAGCAAATGCAGCTTATTCTTTGGCAAGAAAAGGTTGATTTCCCCTCCACTCCCTTCTCAATGTTCTTTTATAAGAAAGAAGTTCTCCAGCCTCTCTTAACACACACACACACACACACACACACCCTTCAAATATCATAATCTGATATTTACAGGCCGGGTAACATTTGATAGTACCAGAGTAAAAAGAGTGTAGAACATGTCTCCATTTCAATGAATCTTTTTTTTTTTAAATTATATTATTTGAAATTGGAGTAAACGGGGTGGGATTGAGTGGGCAAACAGCTTTGTGTTGTCTCATCAAAGAATAATAGCTGCAAGGAATTGTTTGATGGACAGCAGCTAGAGAATGTGGAAAAGTGGACTAGATCCACAGTAATATGTAGGCCATAAGGTAAAGGTAAAGGTTCCCCTCGCACCTGTGTACTAGTTGTTCCTGACTCTAGGGGGCGGTGCTCATGTCCGTTTCAAAGCCGAAGAGCCAGTGCTGTCCGAAGACGTCTCCATGGTCATGTGGCCGGCATGACTCAATGCCAAAGGCGCACGGAACGCTGTTACCTTCCCACCAAAAGTGGTCCCTATTTTTCTACTTGCATTTTTTACGTGCTTTCAAACTGCTAGGTTGGCAGAAGCTGGGACAAATAATGGGAGCTCACCCCGTTACGCGACACTAGGGATTCGAACCACTGAACTGCCAACCTGCCTGCCTGTCTGCCTGCCTTATTCCTTCAATTGGATAAGTTTTTTTTCCCCTTTCCCCACCTGGTTAATTGGGGTGTTTTTAGTTGTTCTTTTTTTAGACCTAGACCCCATTTAAAGTTTAGGAAGTTTTAAATTTAGCTGCTTTTATATAAAAATAAAAATAAAATAAAATAATATTTGTGCAGCTTTCTGAGATTTTGTGTGTTTCTGTAGTGTTTCACTCTAACTACACAAACACACAAAACTCACAAAGCTGTATGTGGAATTTTGTGTGTGTAAAGTGTGAAAGTTGGTTTTTTGGACTTTTTGTGGCTATGTGAGGTTCCTGCTTGTTGCAGGGGCCATTTTGGGTCTAGCACAGCTGTTTTTATATTGTGGGTGAGCCAGTTGTGTTGTGTTGTGTTGTGTTTTGTAGGTTAAAAAAGGGCAAAGAAGTGACATCGACTTGGCCACGCCCACCTGACCAACAAGCCACGCCCACCCAGTCACCTGACCACCAAGCACTTTTCTTCTTTATAACTGCTATTCTAATAGCAAATCCTTCATAAAAGTTATTGCGTTACATTCTTAAATTATTTTAGTTTTATGGTACTACTCCCCCAAAAAAATTGTGGTATTAGCTAGTTTTAGAAAATACACTTTTCCCAAAAGGTTTCCACAATTTTGGCCACTACTGTATAATTTTCCACACTGGTGCTCTGGAAATCATTCATAAAAATAAAAAAATAAAAACCAACTAGTTTAACAAGAGGGAAGCTTTTCTGCTGGAGATGTTGCAAGTTTCTGGGCCGAAGGGCTTCCTGTGGCTCAGACTGGCTGTTGGCAGAACTGAGCTGCGAGAAGGACGCTTTGAAGATGGGAAAAGGAGGAAAAAGCATTACAGGAGGCTTTCTGGAGCCAAACTGAGGCCAGATAGCCATTTGTCAAAGATGCTTTAATTTGAATTCCTACCCTGAGCAGAGCGTGTGGCTCACCAGACTCCATAGCCCCTTCCTAAGTGTACAATGTGAAGATTTGGTCATTCTTAAAGGCTTTTTCCTCTGTGCTGGAGATGGGACAGTATGGGGTGACCAGAGACTGTATTTCAAATTTCAAATACAGTCAGATTTCGAAATGGAATCGCAATGAGCTGAGGCAATGAATAGGGAAAAAGAAGGGAAGCAAGAGTTCCTGATTTCATTGTAGGCCAAAATCAAGACTCTTCACACTTTGCTTCACTTACAGATACAGATTCCAGAGTTGGAAGGGACCTTGTAGGTCATCTAGTCCAACCTCCCCCCCCCCGCTCAAGCAAACCCTACATCATTTTTGACAGATGACCGTTCAATCTCTTCTTGAAAGCTTCCAGTGATGAGGCTCCCACAACTTCTGAAGGCAACTTTTGTTCCATTGGTTGATCATTCTCACTGTCAGAAAAGTCATCCTTATTTCCAGGTTGAATCTCTTCTTGTTCAGTTTCCATCCATTACTCCTTGTCTGGCTTTCAGGTGCTTTGGAAAATTGTTTGACCCCTTCCTCTCTGTGGCAGCCCCTCAAATATTGGAACTGCTATCATGTCTCCCCTGGTCCTTCTTTTCACTAGACTAGCCATGCCCAGTTCCTGTAACTATTCTTCATATGTTTTAGTCTCCAGTCCCCTTATCATCCTGGTTGCTCTTCTCTGCACTCTTTCTAGAGTCTCAACATCTTTTTTATAGTGTGGTGACCAAAACTGGATGCAGTACTCTAGGTGTGGTCTTAATAGGGCTTTATAGTATCTTTTCTTTTATGTACACTGAGAGCGTATGCACCAAGACAAATTCCTTGTGTCCAATCACACTTGGTCAATAAAAAATTCTATTCTATTCTATTCTATTCTATTCTATTCTATTCTATTCTATTCTATTCTATTCTATTCTATTCTATTCTATTCTATTCTATTCTATTCTATTCTAGAGTGGTAATATTACCTCCCTTCATCTTGATTCTATCCCTCTGTTAATGCAATTTAGGATTGCATTGGCTTCACCCATCCCTCTTTGTAGAATGGAATGGAATGGAATGGAATGGAATGGAATAGAATAGAATAGAATAGAATAGAATAGAATAGAATAGAATAGAATAGAATTCTTTATTGGCCAAGTGTGATTGGACACACAAGGAATTTGTCTTTGGTGCATATGCTCTCAGTGTACATAAAAGAAAAGATGCATTCGTCAAGAATCATAAGTTACAACACTTAATGATAGAGTGCCCCTCGAAAATGCAGTGATTGAGGATCTGAAAATAGACCAATGATCCGTTAGTTCTAATTCTCATCAAAACAGGTACAAATGCAGAGTTATCCTGTGGTAAGATGGGAGGCCAGTAAATTTGATAAATAAAAATAAGTAACTAAATTAAAGACCGACGTGTAGAGATTGACTGGGGAGTAATGCTAACTGGATAGTACCATCTCATGCAGATGTTTGGTACTTAGATTTCTTATTTATTAACTCCTTTTTGTAGTGAGTATCAGAAAGAATAGCTGGGGGGGGGAAGAGAGAATGAAGTCCCTCTTAAGTTGTTTTACTGCAATTTAGAGCTTTTTCCTGTGCTCTTATGATTTGTTCTCTTTTAAATTGTTCTCTACTTTTGAAAACTGTAAGCCTCCTCGAATCATTTAGAGCCAATTTGTCTAAATTGGATAAATCATAATAATTATTATAGTTTCTTTAACCCCATTCAAGCCTATTATAGTATTTCCATTATATAGCCACAGAGGATTAGCTTTTATTTATGGTGACTAGCCTTCATATCCTGACTTTCAAGGATAAGAAGGCAAGACAGCTTGCAAGGAACATAAACAACTGCAAATAAAAAACACATGGAAGGTTACTTGAAACCAAAGGAAGAATCATTGGGGAGACTTCCTGTGTGACACTTGGTAGTAATGGCTGTGCTCAAATGGAAGAAAGATTCATACGAGCAGGGCTACAAGAGGGAGGGGGGGTTCATTGCCTGTTATTTGTTCCCTCTCAGTTGGGGTCAGAGAGGGCTCCATGAAACTGGGCGACGTCTACAGGCCTGAAGTTACTCACTCCTGTTCCATGGGCATTCAAGGCTCATCAACGACCCTTTGAATTCTCTTCACAAACCACAGTAGAAGAATACAGACTAATAGGATTGGAAAGGACCTGGGAGATCTTGTAGTCTAACCCAGGGGTGGGCTTTAAAAATTTTAGCAAGGGGTTGCTGGGGGGGCGTGGCCATGGTGGGCATGGACTAGTCGGCTTCCTGCCCCATGGTGGGGTGTGTGTGCTGTTTCTGCCCTTCCCGGGTTCCGGAGGCTTTCCTCGAGCCTCTAGGAGGGTGAAAACGGCCTCCCCAGGCTCCAGAGGCCCTCTGGAGGCCAGAAATGGACCCATTTCCAGCCTTCCTGAACTTCCGGTAGGTCTGTTTTTTGACCTCTCCGAGTCTCCGCGTGTGCCCTGCACTTACCTGCATCCAAAACGGGCCATGTGGGGACTCCTAGGAGGGGCGAGGTGGGCGGGGCCATCCAAGAGTGGGATTTGGGGGTTTTCTGAACTGCACAGAATCTTAGCTAGAGGTTCTCCTGAACCCCTGCAAACCCCCAGCAGCCCACCCCTGGTCCAACCCCCTGCTCAAGCAAAAAACCTTATACCTGTGATGGCGAACCTATGGCACGGGTGCCACAGGTGGCACATGGAACCATATCTGTGCGCACGCGAGTGTTGCCCTATCTCAGTCCAGCATGCATGTGCGCGCTGGCCAGTTGATTTTTAGGCCTTCCAGGCCCACCGGAAGTCAGGAAATGGGCTGTTTCTGGGCCTCCGGAGGACCTCGGGGGGGGGGGAGGTAGAAAGCCTCTGGAAAGCCTCTAGAAAGCCTCTGGAGCCTGGGGAGGGCAAAAAAATGGGCCTACCGTGCCATCACGTGCCAAAAGCAGGGGGAGAGCGGGGGGGGTCATGCGTGGGGGAATGAGGCGCATTGAATTATGGGTGTGGGCACACGTGCGTGCAATCCCCCCCACTCTGCCCGCTTTTGGCATGTGATGGCAAAAAGGTTAGCCATCACTGCCTTATACCATTCCAAACAAATTATTGTCTCTTCTTGAAAACCTCTAGTGATGGAGCACCCGCAACTTCTGGAGATAAGCTGCTCCATTGATGATTTCTTCTCACTGTCAGGAACAATTGTGGCACGCATGACATGTACCACCAACAATGTTGCCCTTTCCCATGGACCAGAATATTCCAGCCGTTACAGTACAAGTCAGATGGCCCATTCCTTTATTTATTTGGATATGATTATTACATTTCTATACGAAGAACAGTTATGGGAACTGGGTATGTCCCCTCTTATGAAAAGAAGTACTGAGGGGACTTGATTGCAGTGTTTCAATATTTGAGGGGCTCCTACAAAATGAGGGGGAGTCAAACTGATTTCCAAAGCACCAGAAGGCAAGACAAGAAAAAATGGTTGGAAACTAACCAAGGTGAGAAGCAATCTAGAACGAAGGAAAAAAATTCCTAAAGGTGAGAACAATTAACCAAATTAACCAATTTTTCAGCTCTGACTTCAGCTCTATTATTCTACGTTCATTTAGATTGAGCCTCTCCTTAGGAAGCTCAAGGCTTTGGTGTCTTCCCCTAATTTTATCTCCACAACAACCCTGGCTTGTAGGTGACTAAGAAAGAATGACTGGCCCAAAGTTAGACAGGGATGTCAGTGTTTGAAACTGTAGCTCAGATTTCTCTGTTTCTGTGCTGTCTCTTCTCTCCCCTTTTTCACATTCAGCGCTCTGCTCCTCTCTTATAAACATTATATTAGAATCCCTGATGGGAAAGGATGCATGTGATGGATAGCCCTTGTCTATTCCTAGTCCCTTTCAGATTGGCCTGTGTCCATTCTACCCCATTCTCTGCCAGCGGAGGAAAAATAAAAGATGCAGAAACAGGGTGAAACCTACTGATGTCATCCCAGAAAACCTCTTCAAAGCTACTCACTGTCCATTTTTTAAAAAAATTTAGAGAGAGAGAATCAAGTAGAAACAAATATCTGAAGAAATAATAATTTAAAAAATCCTGCGCCGGAATGGACAAATTAACAATGGAGATCAAAGAAAGAGATGACTTGGACTATTACAAAGTGTGGAACTGGTTTTATACCTGGCTAGAAAATAGAAATCGAATTAAATTAAATTGAAATTCGGTATTAATACACTGGATATAAATATATGTAACAATCCTGCTTACAAAAATGTTAATTATGGGCATACAAAAATAAGAAAAGGATTAGGAAGATGGAATTTAAACGTAAAAACAAACATTGATGCAAAAAGTTATAAAATTGTATATAAATGTTGTTAGTTTTGTATTTTAATGTTTGATGTATGTGTATGTTCTTTTCCCCCCTTTTTGTATATCTTTTGTTACTGTGTTTTTGATTTTAAAAATGTAAAATACCTAATAAAAACTATTTAAAAAAAAACAAAAAACAAATGCAGGTTCCTATTTTTGTGATTTACTTCCTGAACTGAAAACTCATCCACACACCCCTTTATACCTACTCAACTCGGGGTTTAGCTAGGGATAAATGCTCCTAAAAATCTAGATGGGATTGTTTTTGACTGCAGAAGTCCTATGGTGGCTTCTAAGGGCTTTTCTTACCATGAATTTTTTAAACCTTTCAGCAGGGTTAAAATCCAGCAAAGATAGGCTAGGCTAGGCTAGGTTAGGCTAGGTTAGAGCTGGAAGAGACTTTGGAGGTCTTCTAGTCGAGCCCCTTGCTCAAGCAGGAGATTCTATTCTATTCTATTCTATTCTATTCTATTCTATTCTATTCTATTCTATTCTATTCTATTCTATTCTATTCTATTCTATTCTGTCTTCTCCTTCTTCAGACCCTTCATTGGGGGTACTTTCCTATGTGCTGTGTAAACTGAAATTTTCTTGAGCAGAACTTTCAGCCTTTTGGCCTTGGTTTGCTTTGGAGTGCTTCTTCCAAACAATTTATCTGTTTAAATTGCTGTGTATCAATGAGCCATGGTGGCACAGTGCAGGCAACTTCTGCTGACTGCCGGCTGACTGCAGTTTGGCAGTTTGAATCTCACCAGGCTCAAGGTTGACTCAGCCTTCCATCCTTCCAAGGTGGTTAAAATGAGGAGCCAAATTGTTGGGGGCAATTATGCTGACTCTGTAAACTGCTTAGAGAAGGCTGTAAAGCACTGTGAAGCGGTATATAAGTCTAAGTGCTACTGCTATATGGCAATCCTCCTTCTATTATGACTCCAGTGGCTAACAAAAGTTAAAAATATAATATATATGATAAAAATCTTCCTATTTTCTTTTTCTTTTTTTTATAAAATAATTTTTATTGAGTATTTTACATTTTAAAACCAAACACACAATAGCAAAAGAAATCAAGAGACAAAAACAAAAAACAAAAACACATGTACACCAGACGTTAAAATACAATATTAACAACAGATATATACAATTTTACAACTTTCTGCATCGACTTTTGTCTTTACTCTTAGCTTTTATCCTCCTACTCCTTCTCTTTAAAAAATCTTCCAATTTTCATATATGTCTTTTCACCCAAATATCTTAAGCCAGTTTGGTCTAGTGGTTAAAACATTAGTTAGAAAGGGGGGGACCGTGAGTTCTAATCCTGCCTTAGGCCTGAAAGACAGCTGGGTGACTTTGGGCCAATCACCAGGTGACTGTGAGTTCTAGTCCTGCCTTGGGCATGAAAACTGGTTGGATGCCTTTGGGCATGTCACCCAAAAGGAAGGAAGGAAAAAGGTGTGTTATATATGTTTGCCGCCTTGAGTTATTGTAAAAATAATAACGGCAAGATATAAATCAGTAAGTAAACAAATAAATAATATAATTCTTGGCACTATGTGCCACTGCTAATATACTGGCATTAACATACAGATACGTAGTTCACTCATCATTGCAGGTTTACATGGATGATATATTTTACACTGGAAAAAAAATAGTGTGATATACAAAATTTCTAAGTTTTTTTCCCTCCCCTCCTACCAGGTCCAATTTACTTGGATAAAAGAAAATTTGCTTTCCGATGTGTTTTCAAAGGTGAACCTAAAGTTGGCGAAATCTTCTTTATTGGGATGTGATCCTGCCCTAGAACAATGGTTGAAGAATCCACAGAAAAGGGTTTCAATTCAGTTTCTCCCTCCATAAATTTGGCTGGGATTTTCAGAAAAAAACAAACAAACAACAAACCCTGAAACATGAATCCAAATTCACGCTTCCTGAAACTAACTTCCTACATTCCTTGCAAGGGACCGGCTACTCCAGAACAAACATTTATGGGGAAATGTTTCCTTCAGGACCGAAACTTTGAAAAACCCGTCTCATTGTGTGATACATAGCTTGGGCATTTTCTTCCTTTCCATCCCTCTTCCTTTCTGCTTGAAGTCTCTGCAGCTTTGATGAATTCTTGGCCACTGTGATGGTATCTCCAGTGTGTTTCCCCTGTTTCTTGACAACACCATAAATTCTGCTCCGAAGGTGAAGTCGGAGGGTGCAATTAACTCCCAAAGTGGTACAAAGCAATCGCTTCGTGATACGGGCCCACAGCGCTTAGCACTTAACTCGGGAGATACTGATAAGCGCTATCAACCTGGGGTTGTGTTTAATGTTAGTTCCTGCGTCTGCACCAAACATACAACCCCGCGGTCACTGTGTTAACACTCCCCAATATCTATTACAATTAGTTTTTGATTAAGAGAGCTGGCTTGCCTTTTGAAGACTTTTTATGTTGTGTCAACTGGCCGGTGATGGAGTGAGACGAACGGACACCTCCCCGGTAACAAGGCATCTCGTAAAAGGTTTCAAGTGAACTATTTTATCATGCTAATGGAAAACAGATGACTACAACTCCCTCTTTAATTTCAACTATTTACCAAAGAGCCTTGTTTTGGAATTACTTAAAGATTTATTCAAGAACACTATCCTTGTGCATTAAGGATCAGTAATAGCAGGCTGGGGAAAGGAGGGGAAATGAGTGGGAGAGGAGAAAGCTTTTAAAAGGGGGACCTGCAAAAAAAAATTGTCATTTTGCATGTTGGGCTTGAGGTTTTATTGGGTGTTTATCTACCCATTTGTTTGTATATATCTCTTCCGAAGTTGCTTTTCCTTTCTAAGTAACGTGGAACTCCGCTTGCTATTTATTCAGTACAGCTTAAAGTCCTGTACTTTGTTTGAAAAAGTCACACTTCTGCACTTAGAGCGGCTGAAGACGAGGGTGCCTTCTGCAGTTTCCTCCATATTAGATTGTTTTTCTTGCTCGTTTGGTTTCCTCCAGCTGCAGAGAAGGAAGAGGGGTTCGGTGGAGCATGGAAAACTCCACTGGAGGCCTTTAACAAGCCTCCCAGCTTCAGAATTGCCTTGTTTTTTGTTTCAAAAAAATATTGCACAAGTCCTTTCAACCAGATCAACAACCTTTTGAGTAAAAGGCTTCACCCTTCCCCACACAGTTTCAAGCAGAAATGATAGAGTTTGTGAATCCAGTATTATTTTTTGGGTGGGGGGGATTGCAGGTCTCAGCTTAGGCAAATCGCACGCAACCCCAAAATGTGTATGCGAGCAGAGTAAAAAAAAAAAAAAACATTCATTCAGAAAAGAATGCAAGCAAGCAAGAACAGATTTCCCAGTTGTAGAACTCAGCAGACTAATTGAGGTTTTTTTTTAAAGAGGGACCCATTGAACAAACAAACAGGAGGATGGACGAAAAGTTTTGAGATAGTTGCACTCTATTATCTCCCAGGGAATGTTTATCTCTTAGGTTAGACATGTATTTTGGTCACCACAATATATATAAAAAAATGTTGAGGCACTGGAAAGAGCAACAAAGGATTAGGGGGCTGGAGGCTAAATTGTATGAAGAACGATTGCAGAAATGGGGTACGTCTAGTCTAGTGAAAGAGGGATGTGGTGTCTCAGTGGCTAAGATGCTGAGCTTGTCGATCGAAAGGTTGGCGATGACTCTTGGGGGAAGGATATTGCAAAATCTCCATGCCCACCCACTCTGGGACCAGCCAGAGGTGGCGTTTGCCAGTTCTCAGAACTACTCAAAATTTCCGCTACCGGTTCTCCAGAACCTGTCAGAACCTGCTGGATTTCACCCCTGGAAAAAGGAATTAACATGGCTGCCACCTTGGGGGGGTTGATTTTTGGGCATCCCTTCTGAAGGGACTGAAGGCAAGCTGTTCCACTGGTTAATTGTTCTTACTGTTAGGAAATTTCCCCTTAGTTCTAAGTTGCTTCTCTCCTTACTGTTGTCCCTTCTACCTCACCTTTATTGATCATCAACCAGCTCCTATTGAAGGGTTATTTTAGAAGTATTTGGTCAGCTGTCTGGACCTTCTTTCCAAGAAGCTGGTAAAGACTATCTCTGGGCCTTTCCAAATTTCAGAAGAAAAGTTTCTTTGACTTTTGTGTAACCAGCCCTCTCCTGATTGATTCCTAAGGTGCCTTTTTTTTTTTTTTAATTTTATTTTAAATGTAGCCCTTGGCCTTTCCCAGAAGGGCACCTATCATTATTTCCTTACTGCTTTGTCCAAACTGCCAGCTTCTCCCTGGTGTTAATTATTAATGTGACCTGTTTATGTATCCATTACCCAGCTAACCATTAATATTTGTTTACACAGAGATGACCTTTGCAATGGAGTGCCTGCGCCAGGGCTCTTGAACTGGAAACGTCAAGCATTTTTTAAATAGTTAAAATGCTCCCCCCGTGCATTTTGACGGTCCAAGCTACAAGGGTTTTTTTTCACAATGCAGGACAGGTCATCCCCAAATTGGCACTTTTAAACTCGCAGCGTGTTAAAAGTACAAGGCTGAAATCGGATTTTTTTCAACACAAAAGGCGCAAAGCCGTAAAGTTAATGAGGCGTGGTGGGAGGAACAGAAATGGATGAAGTCGACTCTTCTAAAGTTTTCTTCCCTCTTCTTCTTTTTATTCTTTATTCTTCCCTTTTTGCTCTTTTCAAAATAGTCCAAAGACCATGACCCAGGGACTTGAGACAGAACACATTTTGCTCAGAACGTCAGTGTGTGCACTTTCATAAGTCTGGACAATTTCTCTCACATTAGCCAGTCACTCTCCATTAACCTTATGGTGACAGGACTTTCCTGTTTCCTTAGTTTTCCAGGCGAAATATTTAGGTCCCTCTCTTGCTGAAGGTTGGGAAGGAGGATTTATGCTACACCTAGAAGGGTTTTGCAGGGAAAGAGGATGAGGAAGGATGACTGGGAAACCACATGATAAAAGTAGTAGAAGTAGTAGTAGTAGTAGTAGTAGTAGTAGTAGTAGTAGTAGTAGTAATAGTACTTCTTCTTCTTCTTCTTCTTCTTCTTCTTCTTCTTCTTCTTCTTCTTCTTCTTCTTCTTCTTCTTCTTCTTCTTCTTCTTCTTCTTCTTCTTCTTCTTCTTCTTCCCCTTCCCCTTCCCCTTCCCCTTCCCCTTCCCCTTCCCCTTCCCCTTCTCCTCCAAAACAACTTGCCTCCAGAAGTACTGAATGCTCCAACACTGAAAGTTTTTAAAAAGAGATTGGATAACCATCTGAAATAGTATAAGATTTCCTGTCTAAGCAGGGGGTTGGACTAGATGACTTCCAAGATCCCTTCCAACTCTCTAATTCTTTCCTTCCTTCCTTCCTTCTTTCCTTCCTTCCTTCCTTCCTTCCTTCCTTCCTTCCTTCCTTCCTTCCTTCCTTCCTTCCTTCCTTTCCTCCTCCTCCTCCTCCTCCTCCTCCTCCGGAACAACTTGCCTCCTGAAGTAGTGAACCCTCCAACACTGGAAGTTTTTAAGAACAGATTGGATAACTGTCTGAATACTATAGGGTTTCCTGTCTAAGCAGGGGGTTGGACTAGAAGACCTCTAAGGTCCCTTCCAACTCTCTAATTCTTTCTTTCTTTCTTTCTTTCTTTCTTTCTTTCTTTCTTTCTTTCTTTCTTTCTTTCTTTCTTTCTTTCTTCCTTCCTTCCTTCCTTCCTTCCTTCCTTCCTTTCTCTTCTTTTTCTTCCTCTTCCCCCCCCTCCTCCTCCTTCTTTTCTTTTCCATCATGCTTTTGAGTCTGGTTTTTGACTGCCTGGACTAGTCCCTGCAGTTTTCTTGACAAGAGTTTGGGCTGCTGTAAGCTGAGGGCATATACCGGTTCAGTATCTGATTTTTTTTTAAAGAAATATAAACAATGCTGCATTTCAGTGGTTAGGTGGCCTAGCCATTGCCTTTGGACATAGATCTTTTTAACATTTACATTTTATTGCGTTTTACTAATCTAGGTGAAATGTTAATTTAGGTTGCTAGTCCATACACGCACATAAAAGTGTGAAAAATGGCCAAAGCACTTTCTTCAGTGCTGCTGTAACATTGAATGGTCACTAAACAGATTGTTGTAAATCAAGGACTACCTGTATTTTTGAGCAATGCATTTCCTTTGACACCCACGCATCCCAAGATAATAAAAGATAGTAGCAAAAGTTTGAGTTTTGACCGCCTACTATCACCAATAGCCTCCCACCGGCCAGTACGCTCTCATAGAGAGGGACTCCTCCGGGTGCCGTCAGCCAAACAGTGTCGACTGGCGGCCCCTAGGAGGAGAGCCTTCTCTGTGGGGGCACCTACTATCTGGAATGAGCTCCCCCCGGAGATACGGAGGATCCCGGATCTGCGCTCCTTCCGCCGTGCTGTGAAGACCTTTTTATTCCATCAAGCGGGCTTGGCATAATCTCTTCCCTTTTTAAATATTTAAATTTTAATCTGTTTTTAAATTATCGGGGTGTTTTAATTTGTCTGGGCCAAATAATTTAATTTGATTTTATTGGGTTTTTTAAATTTTGTGTATCTATGTATTTTATTGTTGGCTGTTCACCGCCCTGAGTCCTTCGGGAGTAGGGCGGTATACAAATCAAATAAAACTGAAACTGAAAACTGAAGGGATGCAAGATAGAACCTTTGCATCCATCCCTTGTCATAGTTAAGTCTACTCTACATAGAAGAAGAACAGAACAATAGAGTTGAAAAGGACCCTTGGAAGTCTCCTAATCCAACCCCTTGCTCCAGTGGTGAAATTCATATTTTTTTTACTACCGGTTCTGTGGGTGTGGCTTGGTGGGCGTCAGGGGTGGGTTCTACTTACCTTTACTACTGGTTTGCAGCGGGGCTGCGTGCATGTGCGAGTGCTCTTCTCTGCAAGTGCAGAAGCTTCTCTGCATGCGCAGAAGCGTTTTGATGACGTCGGGGTCGGTGGGCGGAGCCTCCCGCCGGTTTTACTACCAGTTCTATTTCACTGGTGGGCGTGGCTTGGTGGGCGTGGCAGGGGAAGGATACTGCAAAATCCCCATTCCCTCCCCACTCCTGAGGGGAGGATATTGCAAAATCTCCATTCCCACCCCACTCTGGGGCCAGCCAGAGGTGGCATTTGCCGGTTCTCCGAACTACTCAAAATTTCCACTACTGGTTCTCCAGAACCTGTCAGAACCTGTTGGATTTCACCCCTGCCTTGCTCAAGCAGGGGACCCTATATAATTTCAGACAAATGGCTGTCCAGTCTCTTCTTAAAAACCTCCAGTATTGCAGTACCCTCAACTTCTGGAGGCAAGCTGCTCTACCAGTTAATTGTCCTCACTGTCAGGAAATTTCTTCTTAGTTCTAGGTTGCTTCTCTCCTTGATGAGTTTCCACCCATTGCTTCTTGTCCTGCCTTCAGGTGCTTTGGAGAATAGCTTGACTCCCTCTTCTTTGTGGCAGCCACTGAGATATTGGAACACTTCCATCATATCAGCCCTTGTTCTTCTTTTCACTAGACTACACCTACTCAATTCCCGCTACCCATTCTTCATATGCTCTTTACATAAGAGGAGATTTCCACCTCCCTTCATCTGAAACAAATTTTAAAGCAAATTCTTTTTTTTAAAGAGAAAAACGAAGAGCTGGTTGTCCACATCTGGCAACATTTCAACGACTTTTCAGAGCTCACATCATTTGCACCGGGACTCAGTGAAGAGATTGGCTCTGTTCTAGGATCTTGCTTTCTGTGGCAGCCCATTTCCATTTCCATCACACATTCCTGCGCCATTATACGGGACAGTTATACAGTACTTCAAGCATATAAATGCCTTTAGGGTTCTTTGTACCGAGCGATAACTCAGCTTGTCTTCCTCAGTGAGCCAGGCAATAAATAGAAATCTTGGCCTAGAAAGGAGACAATCTGACTTAGTTAGATCTTCCGGTGTCCCAGAAAAGACAAGTGGGTTGAATTACCATGCCACCTGCTACATAAAGATTGTCAAATTAAATCCGAAAACCTATGTTTAAAAAAGAACCGGGATGATGAAACATGCGGGAAAAGCTGAGAAAAGCTACGGCCGATACGCTGACCTCCAGGCAAAGCTCTGTGAAAGATTAGGTGGGGGGGGGGGGAAATGTGCCACCGCTGCATGTGAAGCTGAGCTTCAGAGGAGAGGGTGAGAGGTGAAGGGAGGTTAATACAGATTTACAAACTTTCTGGAATAAGTCTCCTCCAAGGTGCTAGGATTCACATTTCATTTTCCACCACACTACTCACTCTTTGGAGATGGAGAGCTCCTTAAGTTCGCTTCCTGTGCATTTCAGGCGCTCCATCCAGGGGTGGGCTTCAAAAATTTTAGCAAGGGGTTCTGTGCCTGGTTACTGGGTGGGCATGGCCATGGTGGGGGTGGCCTAGTCGGCCTCTTGCACCATGGTGGGGGACGTTTTTGCCCTCCCTGGGCTCCGGAGGCTTTTCTCGAGCCTCTGGAAGGGCAAAAATGGCCTCCCCAGGCTCTGGAGGCCCTCTGGAGACTGGAAACAGGCCCGTTTCCGGCCTTCCCAAATTTCCTGTAGGCCCATTTTCCGGCCTCCCTAGCCTCCGCGTGCACCCTGCACTTACCTGCATCCAAAATGGGCTTTGTGGGGCCAGCCAGGAGTGGGATTTGGGGGTTCTCCAAACTGCCCAGAATCTTTAGCTAGAGGTTCTCCTGAACCCCTGCGAAATCCCAGCAGCCCACCCTGGTATCATCACCCCTCCATGTTATCAAATTTAGCAGAAAAGCCAAAGATTTGAGTACATATTAGGGGAAAACCTGTCTCTAAAACAGTAAGAGAGGGAGAGGGACCTTAGAGTGATAGTGGATCATCACTTAAATATCTGCCAGCAGCCATAAAAGCTAACGCGATCCTTGCTTGTATAAACTGAGGCATAGAATCAAAATCACGTGAAGTATTAGTACCACTTTACAAAACCCTAGTAAGACCACACCTAGGATACTGCATCCACTTTTGGACGCTGCATTACAAAAAAGTTGTTGAGACTTTGGAAAAAGCGCGAAGAAGAGCAATTAAGATGGTTAAAGGCCTGGAGACTAAAACATATCAAGAACAGTTGCAGGAATTGGATATGGCTAATCTAGAGAAAAGAAGAATTAGGGGCAATATGATTTATTTATTTATAAATTTTATTCAGTTTATATGCCGCCCTATCTCCCAATGGACTCAGGGCGGCTCACAATAATAAAAACACAAGCCACAATACAAAAGAAAATCTAAAACCTAAAAAATTTAAAATTTAACCCTTAAAACCCCCCATCAGACCAATATGATAGCAGTATTCCAATATTTGAGGGGCTGCCACAAAGAAGATGGGGGAGGTGTCACCTTATTCTCCAAAGCACCAGAGGGCAGAACAAGAAACAATGGATAGAAACCGATCAAGGAGAGAAGCAACCTGGAACTAAGGAGGAACTTCCTAACAGTGAGGACAATTAACCAGTGGAACAGCTTGCCTCCAGAAGTTGTAGGTGTTTCATCACTGGAGATTTTTAAGAAGAGACTGGACAGTCATCTGTTTGAAATGGTATAAGGTCTCCTGCTTGATCAGGGGGTTGGACTAGAAGACCTCCAAGATACCTTCCAGCTCTATTCCGATTATAAGAAATGGATATATTTTGAGAAGCGGAATCCCAATCCTATATCATAGATGCAACTGGACTTTATTTTTTTTTAAAAAAATTCCTGCCTCTGGTAAATCCTTGCTGGTGCCCTTCAATCTGGTGGCCCTTTAGATGCATAAGTAGCAGGGACTATTGGGTTCATTCCATCCAACTCCATCTTGGTGCAAGGATGTAAATTTGAGCATCGAGAGATGGCTATCTAGTCTCTGCATGAAAACAATGGGCACTGAGAACTATTTGTTCTCAGGTTCCATTGCCAAACTATTAGGATATTTCCCTCAATTATTTATCTGGATTCCACTTCCTTGCACCTTAGGTCCATAAATCTTTGTCCTGCATTCGGGCGTTGCTTACTTCTGATGCAGCCTTATCAGAGACCACCAAGTAGTAGGTTCAAAGCAAAGTTTTTTGGCTAGAGGTAGGACTGGGCTGCTGGGGGTTCGCAGGGAGGTTTTGGGAGAACCTCTAGCTAAGATTCTGTGCAGGTATGTGCAGGGCATGCATGGAGGCTCAGGGAGGGTGAAAAATGGGCTTACCAGAAGTTCGGTAGGGCCTCCGGAGCCTGGGGAGGTCATTTTCGCCCTCCTGGAGGTTTGAGGAAAACCTCTGGAGCCTGGGGAGGGCAAAAATGCCCCTCCCCCCATGGTGCAGGAGGCCGAATAGTCCATGCCCACCATGGCCACGCCCACCCAGGAACAGGGCAGAGAACCCCTTGCTAAAATTTTTGAAGCCCACCCCTGACAGCATTGATTGCAAGAAATTCATGACATCCCTCAGAGTAGGCTCCACTGAAGACAATCCAGATTTCAACTTCTGGATTAAGCAGGCAGGAGCCTAAAGCTTGTGTCATTTTAAGCAGCATGGGATCAAATCCCCACAAGCCAAGCTCATGTTCTTCTGAAAGACCACGAGACAGTGGCCTCCGAAATAATCTCAGGCCTGGCCGAGATGTATTTTTCCTCAATCCAAAGACCTTGCCCTCAATGGAAGCGTGGACAATTTTCATTGACTTAGTTCTATTTCTGCCCTTTCCTTTTTTGGTGCTTCCTTGTCTTCTTTGGATCATTTGTTCTTGGATTTCTTCTCAGGCAAACTGAGTTTGTCTACAGAGATCAAAAGTTTGCAAGCCGAGCCTGAAGCATGCAGCCTTCAAAAACCTCGGAGGTGACCCTCACTCCGCCCCTCTCACATCTCCAGCAGGTTTTAACAATTTGTCACAACAATGGCTCATGCCCTCTTTCCTCTTTGTGTAGACTACTGCAATACACTCGGCAGGAGGCAGCCCTGGAAAACCACCTAGCGACTTTAATTAATCCAAAATGTATGGCCCAGGTCATAAATTGACAAGAGTATATGAACTCTTTTGCTCCAGCCCTGCAGTGACTCTCCGTTGGCTTCCAGATCCAATTCAAACTTGCTGGTTTTGAGTTTTGAAGTCCAAGAAGCTCTTTCTAGGGCAGGGATGGGCAAATGTTCTAGGGCCATCTTCTCTAACCATCTTCAACCTGCTTGACGTGGTCACCCCAGAAATACCTGTCAGTGGTGCCCCATTTTTGCAACGTAAGGCTCATAGACACACTTCTTAGTTACTCCAACTAACCTTCCCAGTATTGTTCCTCCTGAAATTTGATTACACCATATTTTACTAACTTTTTTTTTCTTTTTGGTAAATTGTCAGAAACAAGGTTATTCTGGAAAGCTTCGGGATTATGACATGTTACTATCTACTCGCCGACTGTCCATGCTTCGTTGCTGTTAGAGGTGTGTTTAGGATATTCTTTTACCTTTTTCATTTTTCAAGTTAACATCTTGTGGCAGCAGGAAAGTTTTAGTGGATCTGATGATATGGTAAATTGCCCAGACTATTTTGATCACAGTGATTTATTAAAAAATTGAATAAATAAATAAACAACACTGCGACAGAAGATGTATATTATTAAAATATGGAATTTAACATAGACAGAGAGGAAAGTCTGTTAAACATGAATTATTTTATGATTGTTTCACTTTGTTGTTTGCATGTACACTGAGATCTTATGCACCGGAGATAAATTCCTTGTGTGTCCAAACACACGAGGCCAACAGAGAATAATTCTATCCTCTCCTCTCCTCTCCTCTCCTCCTCTCCTCTCCTCTCCTCTCCTCTCCTCTCCTCTCCTCTCCTCTCCTCTCCTCTTCCTCCTCTCCTCTCCTTTCCTCTTCTCTCCTCTCCCTTCCTTTCCTTTCCCTTCCCCTCCCCTCCCCTCCTCTTCCTTTCCATTCCATTCCCTCCTTTCCTCTCCTCTCCTCTCCTCTCCTCTCCTCTCCTCTCCTCTCCTCTCCTCTCCTTCCTCTCCCCACCCATCCCATCCCATTTCACATTTTCCTCCAGGAAGGACAGGTAATTCATGTGGTTACTGCCATGCTTCAAACAAGCCAGCAACAGTGGTTAGCCTCAAATATCATGACTGGCCTAGAATTCCCTAATAAACTTGCTTGCTAAATCATGACTATGAAAGATCCTCCAAGAGGAACAGGAATGACGAAGTTTATACTTGCTACGGTGACTCCTTTCCTGTGCCTTGCAACCTATTATAGAATAACGGAGTTTGAAGGGACCTTGGAGGTCTTCTAGTCCATCCCACTGCTCAAGGAAGAAACCTTACACCATTTCAGATAAATGGTTTCTCCAAATCTCTTCTTAAAATCCTCCTGTGTTGGAGCACACACAACTTCTGGAGGCAACTTGTTCCACTGACGAACTGTTTTCACTCATAAGAAATTTGTCTTTAGTTCTAGGCTGGATCTCTCCTTGATTAGTTTCCATTCATTGCTTCTTGCCTTGCCTTCTGATGCTTTGGAAAATAGGTTGACCCCCATATCCCTCTTCTTTGGGGCAGCCCCTAAAATATTGGAACATTGAAATTGTGTCCCTCAGTCCTTCTCTTTGACGTACCAAATTCCTGCACTGTTTTAGCCTTCAGTCCCTAAACTCTCAAGGTTTCCGGGCCTACCCCGCCCCCAAGCACTAACAACCAGGCATGTGGGTGAGTGAACAAACTGGGTTTATTAAGATGTATATAATCATCTTTGTTGCTCTTTCCTGTTACTCTTTCTAGAGCAGTGATGGCTGACCTTTTTGCTGTTGCATGCCAAAAGCAGGAGGAGCGCAGGGGGTCGTGTGCGTATGCCCACACCCATAATCCAATGCTCCCATACCCTGCACCCCCCATGCATGCGTGTGAGACCCTCCCTCTGCTCCCCCCGTTTTTGGCACACAACGGCAAAAAGGTTACTGGTGGGCCTGGTAGGCCCATTTTTTTGCCCTCCCCAGGCTCCAGGGCTTTCTTGGAGCCTGGGGAGAGCGAAAATGGCCTCCCCTCCCCCCAGGAGGCTGAAAATGACCCATTTCCTGAGTTCTGGTGGGCCCGGAAGGCCTGAAAATCAGCTCGCCAGCACATGCATGCACGCTGGAGCTGAGCTAGGGCAACACTCGCATGCCCACAGATATGGCTTCATGTGCCAGCTGTGCCATAGGTTCGCCATCATGGTTCTAGAGTATCGACATCTTTTTTTATATTGTGGTGACCAAAACTGTATGCAATATTCCAAGTGTTGTTTTAGCAAGGCATTATGAAATGATAACATGGTTATACAGCTAAGCAAGTGGACACCTTCTGCACGAGTGACATATTTCTGGCTATCCAGGGAGTTGAGATTGGATTGTACCCCTAGTTAGCAAATGCTTCTCTCTGATGTCCATGCAATTTAACTGCCTCAGCTAGCTTCCTTTCCCTGGATTAAAATCCTTGTATGTTAACATAAGAAAATGTGCACACATCCTACGTGTAGCCAAATAGCAAAGGAACATCAGCCTCTTTCGGGCTAAAGTTTATCCTTTTCATAAATGCAACTGATATTTATTAGCGAGGACTACAAAATCTATTTGCTCCCACTGAGGCTCAGCATCAGGGTGCAGAGACTTCTAAAGGGCTAGAGTCAATACTACTCAGGTAAATAATGGAGAACATTCCAAGATAGCATTAACCCAATTGATTTATTCCTGATTGCACAATGGACGATTATCTTTTGTTAATTGACTTAGTAAATAAGCATTAAAAAAAAACACATCACCTTGGAACACAAGGGTTTATATATTCCTAGTCGGTTGCACAGTGTGACATGACAGACCACTTCCCTCCCCCCCAACAAAGAGGATGCCTTCCACATATTTTGCACTACAACTCCCATCACCCTGAACCAGCAAGACAATGTATCTGGAAGCAGTGGTGAAATCCAAATTTTTTTACTACCGGTTCTGTGGGCGTGGCTTGGTGGGCGTGGCAAGGGAAGGATATTGCAAAATCCCCATTCCCTCCCCACTCCAGGGGAAGGATATTGCAAAATCTCCATTCCCACCCCACTCTGGGGCCAGCCAGAGGTGGTATTTTCCAGTTCTCCGAATTACTCAGAATTTCCGCTACTGGTTCTCCAGAAACTGTCAGAACCTGCTGGATTTCACCTCTGTCTGGAAGGCATATGGGTGGGAAGATTGTTCCTGGGTTTTATTTTTTTCTTTCTCCTTTTAAAAGAATAAGATTTAAGGTCTGCTTTTTGCTTCTCGGGATAAGAAATTCCTGAACTTTGTCATAGAAAAACTCTACGAGTCCGCACTCACTCTCTCTCTCCCACACACACACACACCACATAAACAAAATGACTCTCACACTGTTCTGGGTATAATTAAGATAAAACGAAGACTGTTCAGCTAGTCCTGAGTACTGGGTTGGCAACAGTGGGAACAAGAGGATCAATAGAAAAGCAAAAGTGCATGACCACCATGGCTACTGGATTTCATTAAATTCTGCCAGAGGGTGACATTTGGGAAACAGGAGAGAGAGAGAGAGAGAGGGAGGGAGGGAGGGAGAGGGAGAAGGGTGGGAAGGAGGGAGGGGGAGAGAGAGAGGGGGGAAGGGAGGGAGAGAGAGAGAGAGAGGGAGAGGGAAAGAGAGGGAGAAGCAAATAAAATAAAATAAAATAAAAATAAATAAAAATAAAACAAAAAGAGTTGATGTATTTGGCACCAAAGCCATCAATCAAGACACCAAGCAGGGTGAAATCAGCCACAAAGGCAGGGGTCTTGAACCATTCAATTCAAGATAGGCCCTGGGTATTGAACAGGGAAATTTCCCCTGACCGGTTGCTAATGTAAAAAGAATCCTACCACAAATTCTTTTCTATGATCCTTGTCAAGCTCAAAGAAATTCCGGAATGGTATAGATAGGATCTCCTGCAGTGGTGAAATCCATTTTTTTTTTTACTACCGGTTCTGTGGGTATGGTTTGGTGGGCGTGGCAAGAGAAGGATACAGCAAAATCCCCATTCCCTCCCCACTCCTGGGAGAAGGATATTGCAAAATCTCCATTCTCACCCTACTCTGGGGCCAGCCAGAGGTGATATTTGCTGGTTCTCCAAACTACACAAAATTTCCACTGCCGGTTCTCTGAACAGCTCAAAATTTCCCCTACTGGTTCTCCAGAACTTGTCAGAACCTGCTGGATTTCACCCCTGATCTCCTGCAATGGGGAGGCAGATTGGACTAGAAAACCTCTGAGATCCCTTCCAACCTTATCATTGTATATGTTCTAAGTTATGTTTGTTTGCAATGTCTGTCCTGCTGGAAGAATAACAGCCTCCAAGACCTGCTTTCACTGCTCCAACATACGTAGGAAAAACGTATCAGAAAAAGATGGCCCTGGCTAATAAGGTGTATGTAAACAACAGTTTATTAGCCAGTTCATTAATTTATTATTCCATTTATTCCAGTTTATTAGGCAGTTCAGCGGTTTGAATCCCTAGCACCGCATAACGGGGTGAGCTCTCGTTACTTGTTCCAGCTTTTGCCAACCTAGCAGTTCAAAAGCACCTAAAAAATGCAAGTAGAAAAATAGGGACCACTTTTGGTGGGAAGGTAACAGCGTTCCATGCACCTTTGGTGTTTAGTCATGCCGGCCACATGACCATGGAGATGTCTTCGGACAGCGCTGGCTCTTCGGTTTTGAAATGGAGCTGAACACCGCCCCCTAGAGTCGGGAACGACTAGGACATATGTGTGAGGGGAACCTTTACCTTTACCTTTAAACAACAGCAGTTCTGTCTAAGATGTCGAAAAAGCAACTGTCTAAAAACAAAGGAGGGTTGTATTTATAGATTAAAGTTATCCAGCAATTTACTGCGACAGTGAAATAATTTAGGGAAAACTCTCTACATCAAAGGTGTTGAGGTCAGCCTTGCGATTTCTCAAAAAACATATTGTGCTACCAAGAATAAATAAATAAAAGGCTTCTGTTTTTCTTCTTTGTGCTGGGTTGGGGGGCTTTGAGAATTTTTTTCCACATTTCTTGGGACAGAGCTTGTTTCTATCACTCTTCATCACCGAAGAAGCCTTTTAGAGCTGCCTGCATTTTCTAATCTGAAAAAGGCTTTTGAGAAGGATTTCTATTTAACATCTTCCTTTGGGATTGAAGTGAACCTGGGGGAATTGCATAGGATGCAGGCTGCTGGAGAGGAAATTGTAGACAGGACATTCATATTTGTCATCTATCATCCCCCCATCTCTCATATCTGTCTATATCTGTCCGTCCGTCTATCTATCTATCTATCTATCTATCTATCTATCTATCTATCTATCTACCTACCTACCTATCTATCTATCTATCTTCTATCCATCATCTACCTATCTACCTACCTACCCATCCATCCATCCATCCATCCATCTATAACATCTATCCATCATCTCTCTCTCTCCACTCTCTATCTCATCTATCTGTCTCTATCTATCTATCTATCTATCTATCTATCTATCTATCTATCTATTATCTATCCATTATCTATCTATCTATCTATCTATCTATCTATCTATCTATCTATCTATCTATCTATCTATCATCTCTCTCTCTCTGTATCATCTATCCATTATCTATCTATCTATCTATCTATCTATCTATCTATCTATCTATCTATCTATCTATCTATCTATCCATCCACCCACCCACCCACCCACCCACCCATCCATCCATCTATATCATCTATCCATCATCTCTCTCTCTCTCTCTCATCTATCTGTCTTTATCTATCTATCTATCTATCTATCTATCTATCTATCTATCTATCTATCTATCTATCTATCTACCTATCTACCATCTCTCACTCTCTTGCTCATCTGTCATCTATCTATCTAGTTTTTATTAAGAGCTTTGAAAAGAAGATAAAACCTAACAAGAGTTAATGCAAGGTAAAGAAAAGAAAAGAAAAAAAAGACGAAAGAAAGAGTGAAAAGAAATAGAAAGAAGAAAATTCCAATTTTCTTTGCAGCAAATAGAATTACAAAATCACCTCTGACTCTACAAAAAGAAAAATATATTTATCCCCTATTTATTGTTTCTAATCAACAAAATCATAAATCATAAATTCATTTTTTCCCCTGTTTCATAAACAAAATTGCATGAGGTTTCCAGTTAGGAATAAATGTAGATATTGTCTCTTCTCTAATCAAAGAAGCCAGTTTGCCATCTCTGCAAATCCACTTATATGTTCACCAACCATTCCTCCATTATAGCTGGTGTCAAATCTTTCCACTTTGGAGCGTATAATAATCTTCTTGTACTTGTATATAAAAACAAATCTCCATGACTGTTTTCCAACTGTCTGTCCATCAATCCCAAGAGAAAAGCCTCTGGTTTCAATTGTATATTAGTTTTTAAAATCTTCTGAATTAGTGTATGTATTAGTGACCAAAACATTCTAGCTTTTTTACATGTCCACCAAACATGTTAAAAAAATATCTGTTTATGTTCACATTGCCAACACAACACTTTATACATTCTAGACAATTCCTCTGGTCACAAATACCAAAGGTACGTCCTTTTCAAAAAATTCTGTTTAAGATTAGAACATAACGTAAATTTTAATCCTTTCATTGCCATATTTACCCAGTGCTCCTTTTCTATATCACCTCATATACCTGCTTTGTAATAAATGCATGCAAGAACAATACAACATTTTACTAGGACAATTTCTGCAAAATTCTTTCTCCTTTGAAAGGATTTATAATAGCATATTCTCTCTTATGCTAAGGGGAAAAATAATGCAGGATTTTATTTTATTTTTATTTTATTATTTTATCATTTCATTTATTATTTTATTTTTATCATTTCATTTCATTTATTATTTTATTTTATTTTATTTTATTTTATTTTATCATTTCATTTCATTTATTATTTTATTTTAACATTTATTATTTGATTTTACCATTTCATTTTATTTATCATTTTATTATTTGATTTTACCATTTCATTTATTATTTTATTTTATTTTATTTTACTATTTCATTTCATTTATTATTTGATTTTACCATTTCATTTCATTTATTATTTTATTATTTATTTATGTATTATTTTATTACAATTTATTTGTTTGGTTTAGTTTAGTTTTGGCCAAGTTATAAGACCTGGAAATGCAGTCTTGGAATAGTTTCCAAATGCTTCTAATATCACACTTTGTTCCCAGGCTAATATTTTTTAGTTGTGATGGAAGAATCAAGACTGCGGAGGGCATTTTAGGCTGCTGTCCCTTGACCAGAAGGATTCCTCTTTTCTTTTTCCCAACTGACAGCTTGGTGGCTTTAAAAAGAAGAACTCCGAAAGGCTCCCACAAATCCCATGAGCCGAGTCCACGGACGTGGTACGATGTGATGTTCACTCTACCGCACCGTCTCTTCCATTTGTAGAAACAGCTAGGAGAACAGAGGCTGAAGCCACCCTAACTCTCGCTAATAATTAAGTTGGGTCGCGATGGGGAATTTTATGTTCTCCTTGTTTGGATTTCTGTGTGAGAGTATGTTTACATTGCCACGGGAGGAAGAAAAAAAAAAAAGAGAGAGAATCTACGAATGCCCTCATACCATGAAAGGTCACACTGGAACATAAAATAGCCTCGCTACAAACAAAACAAGCCGGCAGACATTCCTTGAAAAATGGCATGTGTCATTTTTCTGACATGGCTAGCTGTGGGAAGGAAGGCACCGTCCGTTGCTACAAAGCCTGGTAGCTTAGTCACCCCTCCCTTCCCTGGAGATTCATTGCATAGATGGATTTCCTGCATGTGAGGAAATTGTGTTTTATTTCCCTCTCTCTTCCTTCTCCTCCTCCTCCTCCGTTCTTTCCTTCCTATTGAACTTAAAACTGCCCACTTCACTTTATTTTCCATTCTCAAAAACCCATTTTTCCTTTTTTTTTTAAAAAAAAATGGGGAGAGTTCGAGTCCAAATTCTTCCATTTTTTTCTCTCCTCATTTTTTCTTTTTTTTCTCCTCATTTTGATAGGAAGCTGAGAATTATCTTGGATCGGCTGTAAACCTGGGATAGGTATGTAAGGTTACAGTTCCGTCATGCATTTTGGAATTGAATTTGGGGTTAAAAAGTTTACGATGAATGGGGTTTTTTTAGGGCCAGATATGATTCTCATTAAATTTATACCATTGTGCCTTTGGTGTTGAGCTTTGAAGAAAATATTTTCTGACTGAAATTCGGTGTAATATCGAAATATGATTAAACAAAATGTTTGAATTAATGTATGTTTTATTTATTTTATTTCTTGGAAGAGGACAGCAGAGAATCAGGATTCTAATCCCCCCCTTTTTTAAAAAAAAGCTTTTAATTAATGTAGTTAGTTCTACAATTTATTTTCGTCTAAATCAGAAGCACTTTCCATGGTTTGCAGTTTTATACAGATATATAAAACCTTAATAAAACAACCATTATAAAATAATAGAAAACATAACTTTTAAAAAATACATTGATATCTTTGATTTGTTTTATTGTATTATTTTATTAATTTACTATATGATTTTCCCTTTCATTAGTTTTATTGCTTTTATATGAGGTTTCGTGTTCTTGTAAGCTGCCTTGAGTCGCTATGTGTGAATAGGTAGCAATATAAATTTCCAAATAAATAAATAAATAAATAAATAATGCAAATATTTGCACCTCAAGATCCTTCAGGAAAGTCAGATTTAGGTAACAGAAACTGATAGTAGTATTTAAAAGGAGTATCCCTGCTCAGATTGTAGGAAGGGAGGAGCAATTTTCTTTCAGAAAGAGGGCTGGTAAGAGAATATTTCGACTCAGTCAAGAATCGATTCGAATTCAAGATTCCACCTGAATTTGTGATCTGAGATATCAAAAACATTTCTTTCAAGCAAATGAAGGATTCAACATTCCATTCCAAACATCCGAAGGTTTCATTTTTATATGGATTGATTGAAGGTAACATAACCTTTTCCACACATCCATCCTACAAAATTTCCATCAATAGTTCCAAAGCTTTCATTGCAATATTTTGTTTGTTTGTTTGTTTGTTTGGTTTTTTTTTTGGAAACATTCTCCTTGCATCTTAATAGAATAGAATAGAATTCTTTATTGGCCAAGTGTGATTGGACAAATAAGGAATTTGTCTTTGGTGCATGTGCTCAAACAAACAAACAAACAAAAAACCCACAACACATTTGCTCCTGCATTTTTTTAGGAAGGACGTTTATTGAGAAGATATTTGGAACCAATGTAGAATACGTCTTATTCTCAATTAGTAAAACCGAAGAACCCACCAACTGGAGCCAATGTAATTGTCAATGTCATATTTTACATACAGTTTGAACAATCAATTTTTTCCCTGCCTGTTTTCCAATTTGTTAGCTGTTGCCTTTTCTCCCAGCTTCCCTTTCACAGTTGTTGTTGCCATCACCCCTGACCTTCTCATAGCATTTATATGCCCCACGTTGAGTTCTGATCACAGATGGACAGAGAAACCTCATCTGTCAAAAGGGCTACTGGCTTGGAGCTGGGGTGTCATTCCTTTCCTGCCCAGGTCTAGAAGGACCATGTGTGAAATTCCTTAAAGGTTCAGTTACTTTGAAACAGCAGGGGCCAAAATAGTTGAACTCCCTAATCTGCTGGAATGCTTCTTAGCTTGCCCAATATAGGCATTCTTTGGGGCGCAGAAGAGGAAGGAGGGGAGGCAGGAGGCAGGCAGCAGCAGCAATTCTGGTGTCAGATGGCCGGCACAGGTGCTGGTCATGGATGATCCCTACCAAGCCATACCATTCATTTCAAAAATCACAAGCAGGCCTTATCCTTTGGACCTCTCCAAGAGAAAGGGCGAGATGGATCTCATATCCAGAAGATCACCAGGGTTAACGCTGAAAAAATATACATACCCTAAAACTTGGCCCTGTGAACACACATCAACAAAAGCTCGTATTTAGAGTCCCCTGCTCAATTCTCCAATGGAACCTTATGCGCTTTGCACTGAGAGGGTGCACACGTGTTCAAAAAATTGTGCATTTGTTTTTGAGTTTCTTCCTCTAGGACAGTGATGGCTAACCTTTTCCGGACCGAGTGCCCAAAGCGAGCACCTGTACCACCAAAATGCAATGCATGCGTGGCCCACACACATGCTCTGCCCCCGTGCATGTGGGGCAACGGCTCACATGCCATTAGAGAAGGTGCTGCGTGCCACTTCTGGCACATGGGCCATAGGTTCACCATCACAGCTCTAGGAGCTCCCAGGACAGCTGATTAAAAGACTAATGGTGTTTGCATTTACAGCAACTAAAATCTGTCATTAAAACCACCATTTTTTTTGAAATCTTTTCCTAGTTTTATTAATTTATAATATGGCATACAAAAAGAATACAAAAGCAAATATTAGGGAAATTAGGGAAGGGAAAAGGATAGTGGGGGAAAGCAAGGGAGAACGAAAAAAAAAAGGCATTGATTTCTGACTCCTTTGGTGCAGTAAAATCTAAGACATTAAAGTCTACTCTCAACTTTTTACTTTTTCATAATAATAGAAACTAGCCAGTTCTATAACAACAAATCTATCTAATCGGTAAAGCCCAGAATCACAGTTTCATTTTTTTCCACCTCAAGCATAAAGTCCAGAAGTGGTTTCCAAGTAGAAATAAAAGTATTTGTATTTTTTTCTTTGATCAAAGCAGTCAATTTAGCCATCTCTGCTAACTCCATCAGTTTTTGTAGCCATTCATCCATTGTGGGGGAACTGTGGAAATGATCTCATTTTTTAAAAACAAAAATAAGGTAAAGGAAAAGGTTCCCCTCACACATATGTGTTAGTCATTCCCGACTCTAGGGGGCAATGCTCATCTCTGTTTCAAAGCCGAAGAGCCAGCGCTGTCCGAACATGTCTCCATGGTCATGTGGCCAGCATGACTAAACGCCAAAGGCACATGGAACGCTGTTACCTTCCCACCAAAGACGGTCCCTATTTTTTCTATTTGCATTTTTTACGTGCTTTTGAACTGCTAGGTTGTCAGAAGCTGGGACAAGTAACGGGAGCTCACCCCGTTATGCGGCACTAGGGATTCGAACCGCTGAACTGCCGACCTTTCGATTGACAAGCTCAGTATCTTAGTCACTGAGCCACTGCGTCCCTAAAAAAAACAAAAATACAGCACCCTTAATTTTTTAATTTTTCCTTCTTGCTACATATCTACACAGAGGAGATACTACTACTAGGTAACCTGGCTGTTCTGATACTGTTTATCTTCAGTGGTTGCTTAAAGATGAACGGATTGTAGTCACAGCGGAGATAGGTAGATTCTGTGCAGCAGCCCTAAAGTTTCACTGGAATTTGATGAATTATAACCATTTTATATAATTAATGCATCAATTCTTTGATATTATCATTCTGTTGTATTTTAATATCTAATAATTATAGACCCATATAATTTAAGGACTAATATTAAATTATTAGGGGGTGCGATGTCTCAATGGTTGAAAATGCTGAGTTTTTCAGCTGAAGAACTGTCAGCCTGGGTTTGAGACCCGTGTGCTGCCAAATAGGGTGAGCTCCCATTAGTTGCCTCAGCTCCTGCCCACCTAGCAGTTTGAAAGCATGCAAATGCAAGTAGATAGATAGGTACCACTTTGGTGGAAAGGGAAGAGCGTTCCGTGTGTCTCAGTATATAGCCACATGACCATGGAAATTGTCTTTGGACAATGCTGGCTCTCTTGGCTAAGAAGCAAAGATGACCACCAAGTCCTAGAGTCGAACACAACTGGACAGGGAAATGTTTACCTTTATTAAATTAAATAGAGCTTAGGCTGTGCTCTTGTTTATGCGCAACTAATAGACTGCCAAATTATGATTTCAACATAGATTTTATTTGCTATTTCTTATTTTTGAACTTTTAATTAGATACTCTTTGAGCATTTTTTTAATTGCACTGGTCTCTGAGTGTAATAAATATTTGACAGAGGGGAGATTAAACAGAAGAATGCAAATTTTGTATCTTGTTTCTGGTTGCCCTGTGACTCTCCCCTCACTTCTCACGCAACACAATTTGTAAGTGCCAGAAGAAGTGCCAGGAATGGACAGATGGGTCAGTTTGGGAATGTACATGTCAGTCTCTCATTTTTACAATCAAGCTAGAATTTTTTTTTTAATCCAAAAGCTTTGCAAAACCATTTGTATATATCTGGGCGTGTCTTGTTTTCTAAAGATTTTGTTTTTACCCTTTGGGGTAATATTTGAAGGTTAGGAAAATGAATTTCCCCAACTCAAAAAAACAAAAAAAAAAAAAAACAACAACAAAAAACCAGCGCCTTTGCTAAACTGCGAAAATTGTGAATATTTCACAGCAAATGTTTGAAAATACAAAATTCAATAAATGTGTGTTCTAATGGAAACCGAATCTCTTCCTCAATGTCTGCTTCTTTGTTGGATAAATGCTGCTGTATTATTTTATTTATTTAGTTTGTCAAACATGTACGAGATAACAGGTATAAGTATAAACATGGACATGAACACAGGTAATGAGTACAAATAAATGGGACAGTGGGACAGGGATGGTAAACATGCTGGTGTGTTTATGCACACCCCCTTTTACGGACCTCTTAGGAATGGGGTGAGGTCCACGGTAGACAGTTTAAAGTTGAAGCTATGGGGATTTGAGGATATAACAATGGAGTCGGGTAGAGCATTCCAGGCATTGACCACTCTGTTGCTGAAGTTGTATTTTCTACAATCGAGTTTAGAGCGGTTTACCTTGAGTTTGTATCTATTGTTTGCCTGTGTATTATTGTGGTTGAAGCTGAAGTAGTCGTTGACAGGTATCAATCTATCCTGGGCTTCAAATCTCTGCGCAAAGGAGATTCAGTACCACAACAATTGGGATCGACAATTCCACCATGGAGCAATGCAGTAATTAAGCGAGACAACATATGTCTTGCGACCTTGCTTCCGCCACAGTCATTAAATGAATGAAAGCAGTTGTTAAGTGCAACATCACACGGTCAATGTGTACTGCTTTGACTCTGCTTCTCAGAAGCTGGCCCAGAAGTGCAAAAATGGTAAGACTGTGACTGCAGGATGAGAGCTTTGCAAATGCCTGTTTGTTGCAAAGCACCCGAATCTTGTTCAAATGGTCATGGAGAAGCTGTGATGATGGTTCTAAGTGTGAGGATCAGTCATAAAATTACTTCTCAGGGTCATCATAGCTTCAAACATTTGCTAAACTGGGCAGTTGTTAAGCAAGGTGTACTTCAGTGGTGGGTTTCAAAAATGTTTACTACCGGTTCTTCGGGTTTGGCTTGGTGGGTGTGGCATGGCTTGGTGGGCGTGACTTGGTGGGCATTGCAGGGGAAGGATACTATAAAATCTCCATTCCCACCCCACTCCAGGGGAAGGATACTGTAAAATCTCCATTCCATCCCTACTCCAGGGGAAGGTTACTGCAAAATCCCCATTTCCTCCCCATCAGTTGGGACTTGGGAGGCAGAGAATAGATGGAGGGTGGGCAGTCAGAATTTTTACTACCGGTTCTCTGAACTACTCAAAATTTCTGCTACCGGTTCTCCAGAACTGGTCAGAACCTGCTGAAACCCACCTCTGGTGTACTTGTACACCGTTTCTCACTCTCCAAACCTTGGGAGCAGAAAGTAAGCATTTCTCCCCAATCTCATTTTCCCCTCATCTTCTGCCCTGCTGGTTCATCCCAAGGATAAATTTAGGATCTCTTTCATGAGCCACGGTGGCGCAGTGGTTAGAGTGTAGTACTGCAGGCTGCCTGCAATTTGGCAGTTCAATTCTTACTGGCTCAAGGTTGACTCAGCCTTCCATCCTTCCAAGGTCAGTAAAATGAGGACCCAGATTGTTGGGGGCAATAGGCTGACTCTGTAAACTGCTTAGAAAGGGCTGTAAAGCACAGTGAAGCAGTATATAAGTCTGAGGGCTATTGCTAAATGGGAAGGAAGGAAGGAAGGAAGGAAGGAAGGAAGGAAGGAAGGAAGGAAGGAAGGAAGGAAGGAAGGAAGGAAGGAAGGACTGTGGTGATGCAGTGGTGAGACTGGAGTATTGCAGACCAATTCTACCAACTGCCAGGAGTTTGATCCTGACTGGCTCCCAGTTGATTCAGCCTTCCATCCTTCCGAGGTGGGTAAAATGAGGACCCAAATGGGGGCAATATGCTGACTCTGTAAACTGCTTAGAGGGGGCTTAAAGCTTTGTAAAGCAGTATATAAGTCTGAGTGCTATTAACTCTTTTTTGATCTGCAATCTTACACTCTTTGCCCTCAAACAAAGTTTCCTAGCTGTACCTATGTTTGCATGGCTTAACCTGTCCTTTTAACAAATATCATTCCACTGAGTCGTTTGCATAACGAACAAAGCGAGAGCAATGCCTAAACCCAAATACCCTTTAGATTGAAAAATGCTGGGTTGACTTTTGAGCAAGTAGTACTTTTAGCATCATCTATTCTAGGGGTCCCCAACCATCAAAATGTGGCCCACTACCAGGCTGTGGCCTATTCAGAAGCAGGCCTCACAAGTGGCGGGCCAGCTGCACACACATGCATGCAGCTCGGTTTGCGTGAACCGGTTGCATATGTGTGCATGCAGCTTGATTTGCATAGGTCAAGCTGTGTGTGCATGCACATGCTCACTGGCCAACCACCCGCACAAGTTGAGTTGTGTGTGCATTTGCACCAGCTTGCTCCTCGCATGGCCTGGTTCCCCTCTCCCTCCTCTGATGGGCCGCTAAGCCACAAAGGTTGGGGACTGCTGATCTATTGCACCAAACAATTGTTAACATAAAAAATCAGTAAGAAGGGAGATTAAAATATCAATGCTTTATTTGAGATGTGACTCAACACACAGGAAGATCAATGAACCCCCACAGCTGATATGCAATGATGAAAGGTAGAAATGCTTTAAATACATACAGAAAGTAGATCATAAACTGTAGTTAAAATTTTCCATAAATCAAGAACAGCCTGTGCATTTCCTCCAGATCACAAGTTCATCCAACTGTGGCTTACTTAAAACTACCTGGCAAATGCCCAACTGAACTAATGCTTGATCCATCTGACTCTCAGCCAGATTACTCTACAGGCAGAGTTGGCATCATTCTATAATCTTAAATGCCAATATGATCCACGGATCGCCATGGAGCTCACCAAGGGTTTGATATGAAATTCTTGAAGGCCATGAGTGAAATTTCTATCAAGTTTGGAAGCTCCAGAAGGATGAAGATTGTGTGACTCATAGGATCATAGGGCTGGAAGGGACTTTGAACGTCTTCTAGTCCAACCTTGTTCTCAAGCAGGAGTCCTCATACCACGTTGGACAAGTCCTCATACCACGTTGGACAAATGGTCCAATCTTTTCTTCAAAATTTCCAGGGATGTATTACCCCCAAACTCCAGGAGGCAAGCTATTTTACTGGTTAATTGTCCTCACTGTTAGGATGTTTCTCCTTAATTCCAGATTGCTTCTTCTCTTTGATTAGTTTCCAACCATTGTTTCTTGTCCTGCCCTCCTGTGCTCTGGAGAATAATTTGACTCCCTCTTCTTTGTGGAAGCCCCTCAAATATTAGAATACTGCTATCATGTCACCCCTAATTCTTCTTTTCTTTTCTTAGAATTCTTTGTTGGCCAAGTGTGATTGGACAAACAAGGAATTTGTCTTTGGTGTATATGCTCTCAGGGTACATAAGGAGAATAAAAATACATTCATCAAGAATAAAAAGATACAACACTTAGTGATAGTCAAGGTTACTAATAAGCTATCAAATCATACTAGGAAACAATAAAAACTATATAATTGAAAGATACAAGCAATATGGTTATAGTAATAAGTGGGAAGAGACAGATACTAGTAAGGAAGAGAAGAATCATAGTAATATCGTCTTAGTAAATTATTTGACAGTCTTGTGGGAATTAGTTGTTAAGCAGAGTAATGGCATTTGGGAAAAAACTGTCATTTTGTCTAGTTGTTCTGGTGTGCAGTGCCCTATATAGCATTGTTTCGAGGGTAGAAGTTGAAACAAACAAAATAGCACACACAACATTCTAGTTCTTGAAGTTTTTTTTTTCCAAGAAAGAAAGTTTTCAAAGAAAGTTTTCTTTCTTCATTTTATATGCATAGACAGAGCTATGCTACTGTTCAGATCTCAGCGGTCCATGGTGGCTGCCGAATGGAGAAACTATTTCTATCCTACTGGCTGTTGTGAAGAGGGTTGATTCTCCACAGCTTCCTAGAACAGAGATTGAGGAATACCATGACTCTTACTAGTACTAGTACTACTACAAGTACAACTACTAAGAGTACCATATTCTAATGTTTATTTATTTATTTATTTGTCTACAAGGAAACAAGTAACAGTAGAGACGTAGACATGGATAAATGAAAAAAAATTGGCACAAATAAAAAGAAAAAAAAAGAAAAAGCGAAACAATATTGGAGTAGAATCAGATCATAATTAGAAGAAATAACCAAACATAAGATAGAGATGAGGCCAGAAACATTTTTTTTTTTTTTTTTTTTTATTTATTTATTTTTTTTTTTTTTTTTATTGCAAAAGTTTTACAATTACATTTTCACCCCTTTTTCCCCCCCCTCGACCCGCCCCGAACTTCCCAACCTCCCTAACCCACCCTAACCCACCCCTCCCCCCAGACTTCCTCACAATATAATCATGTCAAATAAAAGGAAAAACCCTCCTTTGTATATAAAACTTGAACCCCGCCCTCCCCTTACAAATTTTCATCTTCATTACATTAACCTATTTCTATCTTAATATAGCAGTTTCAAATAAATTTTCATCCTGATTACCTTGAAGATATTTCTATCTTAATATAGCAGTTTCAAATAAATTTTCATCCTGATTACCTTAAAAATATTTCTATCTTAATATAACATTTTCAACTAAATTTTCATCCTGATTACCTTAAAAATATTTCTATCTTAATATAACATTTTCAAATAAATTTTCATCCTCAACCTTAAAATATTTCTATCTTAATATAACATTTTCAAATAAAAGCTATTTGGTACTTCCTAGTTTGATATTTGTTCTGAACATAATCTATCCACTTCTTCCATTCCCATTCATAAGTCTCTTGAGAACAGTCTTTTAAATATGCTGAAATCTTCGCCATCTCCGCAAAACTGGCCATCTTCAAAATCCATTCCTCAATCGAAGGCAGCGCTTCATTTTTCCAATATTTACCTATCAACAATCTTGCTGCAGTTATCATGTACAATATCATTTTTGTTTCCCCCAATGTAAAACCCTTAACTATACCCAATAAAAACAGTTGTGGAGAAAATTGAATCTTTCTCTTCAAAACATTCTGCATGACCCACCAAATTTTTATCCAAAAAGCCTTAACTTTCTTACAGGTCCACCAAACATGATAATATGTAGCATCTAAGCAATCGCATCTCCAACATTTAGGCTGGGCACTAGGGTACATACACGACAATTTTTTTTGGATCTAAATGCCATCTATAAAACATTTTGTAGAAATTTTCCCGCAGATTCTGTGACTGTGTAAATTTAACATTCTGAACCCAAATTTTTTCCCATGTTTCCAACATCACTGGTTCCTCGAAATTTTGTGCCCACTTAACCATACAGTCTTTAACTAGTTCAGTTTCTGAATCCCTTTCTAACAAAACATTATAAAGTCTTTTAATATGCATTGGGCCTTTCTCTTTTATATGTCTAACTAATTCTTCCTCATACATCATAATACCAGTTTTTTGGTCCTCTTTCCATCTCAATTGCAATTGATTATATTGTAACCAAGTTAAATTAATCCCTTCAGCCAACAATGTCTGTAATGTCTTCAGCTGCCATCTGCCCGCATCTGCAAAAAGAACCTCTTTATATAAAAACCCCCCGAGTGACATTATATTTGTATTCCACAAGGTATGACCAAGATCCAGCCATAGCGGTATTTTGTAATTCCAGTTGTTTCGGTGCTTCTTCCAAACTCTCAGCAAAGAATCTCTAAGTATATGGCTTTTAAATACTTTATCCACTTTGCTATCATAAAATAAGTAAGCGTGCCATCCAAATTCCAAATCAAAACTTTCTGCATTCAATATTCCAGTCTTTTTTCCTCCAAACCAATCACTTACTAAAGTCAAAGCTGTTGCATCATAATATAATTGTAGGTTTGGAAGTTTGAGACCTCCCCTTTCTGGGATGTCTTGCATAATTTTCATTTTTACTCTTGGTTTTTTCTCATTCCAAACAAATTTGTTGATACCAGTTTGCCATGCTTTTAGTTGTTTATCATTTTTGAGCACCGGAATCATTTGAAACAAAAAAAGAAATCTTGGCAAAATGTTCATCTTAACTGCTGCTATTCTTCCAAGTAAAGACAGCTGCAGTTTTTTCCAAATCTCCATATCTTTTTGCACCTCTCGCCACAACGCCTCATAGTTATTTTGAAACAATTTCATATTTGATTCTGCAACCTGAACTCCTAGATATTTTACCTTTGGTACAATCTCAAAACCTGCCCTTCTTTCTAACTCCAGTTTACGATCTTGTGTCATATTTTTAACTACCATCTTAGTTTTTCTCTGATTCAATCTGAAACCTGAAACTTTACCAAAGTCTTGTATAATGTCCTTCATCTGGATTATCGATTCCATTGGCTGTGTTAGGGTAACAACCAGATCATCTGCAAATGCCTTTATTCTGTAATCCTCTTGCCTTATCATTATACCTTTCAATGTGTTAGAATCCCTTATTGTATTTAACAAGACTTCTAGTGTTAAAATGAACAACAATGGGGACAATGGACATCCCTGTCTTGTACCTTTTTCAATTTTAAACTCTGTTGTCAGACTTCCATTGATAATAATCTGTGCCTTTTGCTCTTGATAAATTGCTGAGACCGCCTGTATATATTGGTCCCCAAAGTCCATCTTTTTTAATGTCTTTAGTAGAAAATTCCAATCCACTCTATCAAAGGCCTTCTCTGCATCCAGAAAGACCAGCACTGCAGGGATCTGTTTATTCTTCTCAAGATATTCCAATAAATCTATTACTTGCCTTACATTGTCCTTCATGTGCCTACCCTCAATAAATCCCGCTTGGTCATCATGAATCACCTTTTGAATTACTGGCATCAGTCTGTTGGCTAATACTTTTGCATAAATTTTATAATCCGTATTCAAAAGAGATATTGGTCTGTAATTCTCCGGTTTTTTGGGACCTACTTGCTCTTTTGGTATCAAAGAAATATAAGCTGTAGTCCACGATGGAGGTACTTTTCCCCCTTGTTGTATGTTGCAAAATAAGTCTCTGAGTTGTTCCACCATTTCTGCCTGTAAAGTTTTATAATACACTGCTGTCAGACCATCCGTTCCAGGAGCTTTGGCTGTTTTTAATTGTTTTATTGCTGCTATTATCTCCTCCTCTGTTATGGGATAATCCATTCTTTCCTTTTGTTGTTCAGTGATTTTTGTAACTCTTTTATTATCCAAATATTTTTCTATGAGTCCATTCTGCACCTCCTCTCTGGCATATAGTTTAGTGTAATATTGAAGAAAAGCTTCTTTTATTAAATTCTGTTGAAAAACTTCTTTCCCACCAATATCAACACTATCAATAGTCCGTATGCTTTGTTTCTTCCTTAATGTGTAAGCCAACCACCTGCCTGGTTTGTTAGCATTGCAGAATGTATTATGCTTCGCATATTGTAAGTTTGTTGCAACTTGTTCCGCTATAAGCATTTGGAATTGGTCTTTCAGAAGTTTTATAACACTAAGTATTCTTTCATCTGTTGGGTTTTTAATAAGTAACTGTTCTTTATCCTTTATTTCTGCTTCCAATTCAAGTCTTTTCTTTTGTCGAATCCGCTTATGTTTAGAGTTCATATATATAAGCACCCCTCTCATATAAGCTTTGCTTGCGTCCCACACAATTTCCATTGGGGTGCCTTTATTCAAGTTCATTTCAAAAAACTCTTTCAAATGCTTTTTAAGTTCTATTATATTTTTCTCATATCTAAACAGGTTTTCATTTAATCTCCAAGAGCGTCTCTCATTCTTACATGTCTCAATTTCTATCCAGACTGGGCTGTGATCAGTCAAAGTTCTTGGCAGAATCTTTGTTCTTTTTGTCCTAACAAGTAAGTCATCAGACAACAAAATAAAATCAATCCTGGAGAAGGATCTATGTCTGTCAGAAAAGAAAGTATAGTCCAGTTCTTTTGGGTTATGTACTCTCCAAATATCTTTTAATTCCAGGTCTTCTTTCATATCAAAAAAAGTCTGTGGTAATCTAATTCTTGATTTTGCCAAAGTCTTTTTATCTAATTTAGAGTCAATTACTCCATTCCAGTCTCCCATAATTAAAATAGATCTATAATCCCATTGAAGTATTTTAGTATGCAGCATTTTATAAAAATAGTCCTGTTGTTGATTAGGAGCATAAATTCCTATCAGAAGAATTTGACTATTGGCAGAAAGTAATTCAATTGCTACAAACCTACCATCTTGATCAGCTTCTATAAGTTTGGCTGTTAATTTTTTGTTTACATAAATAACCACACCATTCTTTTTTTGATTAGTTGAGGATATAAAATGTGTTCCTAATTTGGAATTTTTCAAATAGTTTTGATCTTGAACTGTAATATGCGTTTCTTGTAAACAAATTATATCATTATTATGTTGTTTTAAATATGCAAATATTTTCTTCCTTTTTTGTGTTGCATTCAACCCATTCACATTCCAAGATAAACATTTAATCATCCTTATTCTCCTTCTGGAGCGAAGCGCAGAACCTTAGGATGTCATCTGAGATCCTCTGTCCTGCTTTTCCCACAGCTCCAGCCTTGTCTTGACTCTCCTGCTGTAACTTTTCTTTAAGTTCCTTAGCTTTTGCTCGAGTTATACGCTGATCCTTAACTTCAGCCGCCCAAGCCAGCTCCGAGATTGGAGAAGGTTCCAGCAAAGGCTCATCCAAAAAACCTCCTTCAGCACCCTTCAGCTCTGCTAATTCCTGCTTAGATTGTTGTTCTCTAATCTCCAAAACTGTAGATGTGCGTGGGGATGGAGTTCTTTCTTTAAAGATGTCATTATAAAATTGCTCCGCCTTCTCCACAGTATTCAAACGGTGTTTCTCTCCCTTGTATCTCAAAATTATGCCAGTTGGAGCGTCCCAACGAAATGGGATTTGATTATTCTGCAGTTCTTTAACAAGAAAACCATACTCTTTTCTAGATTTCAACATCTTAGGTGGGAGCTCCTTGTAAACTGTAATCTTGGATCCACTCACTTGCACAGAAGTGAGAAAAGATTTTTGCAAAATGTCATTTCTTATTGCTCTATCTGTAAAATATATGACCACATCTCTAGGCAATTGTCTTTGTCTGGCCACCCACGAGTTGACTCTATAGATTTTATCTATTTTGCAAAAAACCATCTCAGGTTCAACTTTTAAAATCACAGCTAGGGCTTCAGCACAGATCTGTCTCAAATCTTGTCTCTCCTCCTCTCTAATTCCTCGAAGCCTTATAGCAAATTCCATTGCACGAAATTGCATCATAACAATATCATTCTCAACTCTCTGCATCTTGTCATCAACATCAAAAAATTTATGATCATTATTTTTCATCTTAGCATTAACTTCTAATTTAAATTCATCCACTTTTGTCTCAACTTTCATAATAAATCCTGCCAGACCAGACGCCACATCCGTTATTTTTTTGGTCACCATCTTTTGGCTCTGCTGCATTTCCTGCATGATTTCCTGTTGTGACTTTTGAATTTTTTCATCTATTTTATTTATTTTGTCATCCATGTCTTGAAATTTCTCATCCAAAATATTTGAAATGAATGCTTTTAATTCTCCCATATCCAAATCTTTTTTTTGGGCTTGTGACTGCGTATCCTGCTTACGTGGGGGGGATCCCCCCCCTGTTTTGCCTTCCTGCTTTTTTGAAGCCATCCTGCCACGTAAGCTAGCTTTCTTAAAAAGGGAGGGTCCGCCTCTTCTGCCACCTCCACAATACCTTCTAAAAAAGTCCCCCAGAGTTACTCAAAGCAAAGCTATAATGCAGCAAAGACAAGTAAAAGGGAGGGATTTTCCTCTTATTTCTGTTGCAGCCGGAGCAACTCTGTAACAACTTTTTAACTTTGTAGCAAGACAAGATAACTTCACCAATCCACACCCACTAATTCATTTGCTGAGCGCCATATTTTTTCAATCACTTTCACTCATTCCGAGACTTTCACTTCAGTAAAAAAGTTCAGCAAAGGTCTGATACTTGCAGTTCAAAGTTTCAGGGTTCAAGTGGATTGCGGATGTTTATTTGAGTTTTTTCCTCGCTCTTTAAAGGTTTCCTGAGGTCGGCTTGTTCCGCACAGGCAGAAGACGTCCCACGCCGCCCGGAGTTTCAGCAGGTTGTTAGGGAGCCGCGCCTGCTTCCTCCCCAGAAACAGTTCCCTGGGGGGGTTGCAGGGGCTCTACCTGTGCCCTGCTGCCTCTTCTTCTACAATCCTAGGGATTTCGAAGATTTCGAGCCGCTTCGCAATCAGGAAGCGGCTCTACAAGCGGCGGGGGTGGCGGTGCCAAAGGAAAGCACCGTCGCCGCCGAAGACGAGGAAACCGGAAGTCTGGGCCAGAAACATTTTTAATAGGAATCCTCCCAGGGTCATACGAAAAAGAAATACAATAATTAATTATCCATATTACCACAGTAGCAAGAATAATCTGGTTTTGCCTGGACTCTGCCAAGTTTCTGGCCCAGTTGGGCCTCCTTTTGGGAGCCGTACCCCTCTGCTTGTCTCACCCCAAAAAGCTGTGTGTGGCTTTCACTTTGCAAAATGCAAAGGGCGGCTCTGTCCTCAACCATCAGGACAAAGTTTAGGTGACAAATATTTCCGCCCTCTCAGCCGGAGTATTGCCAGGGGAATTTCCAAGGAAATTCTCCATCTCCCCTCTCTGTACCCAGAGCAAACCTCCCATCTTGAAGGCTTAATTCATCTGGCCTCCGTGAAAGCCCAGTCTAACTAACACCGCCAACCTGGATTTTATATGATTAGTTGGTGAAAACTTGCCAAGTTGAGTTTGCAGGCTGCCAAGTCAAGTCAATTTACTCTGATGCCTGGAAGTCTTAATCCCACTTTAATCTCCACTGTGCCCTTGACATAATGGAATTTAGTTACAAGGCTCATGTCATTGGACAAGGCGTGTTAACCATTTTAGTGCAAACTCCTCCCTAGCCTTCCTTCCTTCCTTCCTTCCTTCCTTCCTTCCCTCCTTCCCTCCCTCCCTCCTTTCCTCCTTCCCTCCCTCCCTCTCTCCCTCCCTCCGTCTTCCTCCCTCCCTCCCTCCCTCCCTTCTTTCCTCTCTTCCTCCCCCATCTTCCTCCCTCCCTCCCTCCCTCCTTCCCTCGTTGCTGGTTCACCTTAAGGCCTTACAGCCTCCTCCCTCTTTCTGTTTTCAGTCTAGTGAACTTGACCGAGATCGTCTTGCAAATATGTGGGGGCGGGAAGAAGGTGAAAGGAGGATGCAAGGGAAAAAGCAACTTTTTTGTGTGTGAAGTCGTTCATTACCGCTGTCCTGGCCTTCCTTTGATTTGGGATTTCTAGGCTCACCGAGCCTCGGGATGGGTGTATTTTCTTTCAGGCTTGATTGGATAAAAAGATTTGCCTAGCAGAAGCCACAAAGAGTCCCCAGTTATTAAAAAGGCAGGTGCCCTTTGAAACTTATTGAAAGAAAAGGAGAAGAGACTAACAGCTGAGGTATTTCCAACAAGGGGCACCGGTGATTTGACTAGGGCGGGTTGGAGGAATGCAAAGGATACTGCAGAAGGAGGCCGGGTGATGTCCTCGGAGAGGGAAAAGGAGCTGAACCCTGACAGCAGCTCTATTATGCCATGAGAACAGGCGACATTTAAAGTGCAACCCTAGCCAGGTCACTTGCATTTGCTCCCCCCTCGTAGATCAGGATTACATCCTTAACCCCTTTATTAAATAGTTTAAGGGCCCTTTGGAGGGATAGGAGGCCCTTTTCTTTAATTGGGGACCAGGTGTTATGTTTTAAAATGAGTTTTTTATGATGAGGTTTTAATCAAACGGCAGTTAGCGAATGTTATTTCCAAAGAGGAATTTTAAACCGGTCTGTTAAAAAAAGAAAGAAAGAAAGAAAGAAAGAAAGAAAGAAAGAAAGAAAGAAAGAAAGAAAGAAAGAAAGAAAGAAAGAAAGAACCAGGCAGGAAGCCTCTTCTAGGATTAATGCCACGTAGAAATCTGCTTTGTGGATTCTCAAAAGCTGGGGGTCCCCTGAAAGAGACTTCTGGGGTCCTTCATAGGGGACGAAGAGAGTTTTCAAGGAGAGAAGCAAACGTAGAACTAAGGAAAAATTTCCTAATGGTGAGAACAATTAACCAGTAGAAGAGCTTCAGAAGTTGTGGATGCTCCATTACTGGGGGCTTTTAAGAAGAAGACTGGAGAGCTGCTTGTCTGAAATGGTATAGGGCAGTGTTGGCGAACCTTTTCAACACCGAGTTCTAAAATGGAAGCGCATGTGTGCGTGCCAGAAACCGGAAGATCTGCCGCCCGGGGTGCATGCGCGTGCTGGGAACATGATCTTCCGGTTTCCAGCACTCATGCACACCAGCCACCTGGTCTTCTGTCTTCCCGTTTCTGGCATGCATGTATGCTTGAAGACCAGCTGGCCAGTGTGCATGTGCGCACCAGAAACCGGAAGATCATGTTCCCAGCACGCGCATGCATACCGGGAGGCTGCTCTTCCAGTTTCCAGTGCTCCTGCATGTGTGAAGACCAGCTGGCTGGAGATATGGCTCTGTGTGCCACTTCTGGCACGCGTGCCATAGGTTCGCCATCATGGGTATAGGGTCTCCTGCTTCATTTTATTTCATTTTCATTTTATTAAATTTGTATACCGCCCTACTCCCGAAGGACTCGGCGGTGAACAGCCATAAAATAAAACATATAAATACAAAATTTAAAATAGAGATAAAACAAATTAAATAAATTTGGCTGCTTGAGCAGGAGGTTGGATTAGATTACTTCCAAGGTCCCTTCCAACTCTTGTTATTCTTTTCTGTTTGGCTCACTGTTGTGACGTACTTACATAGCACATACCATTTCATCTGTCTGAGACCTCTTCTGGAAATGTAGAGCCTTGAGAGCAGGGGTGGGTTCTAAAATGTCTTACTACCAGTTCTGTGGGTGTGGCTTGTTTTGTGGGTGTGGTTTGATGGTCATGTGACAATTCTTTAGGATTTAGCAGAGGTACTGGTCTACCAGGCTTTTAACTGCTTGCAGAGCTGTACTAGTCTACTCATTTGTTTTTGGAGTATTTCGGTCTACCCATTTGTTTTTGGAGGCACCAGTTTACTCATTTGTTTTTCGAGCACACTGGTCTATCACCACACTGCCTTTTAACACTGATCAGCTGTAGGGCGGTCCTTTGAAGCCCCACGGCAAGAGTTTAAACAGTTTATTTCCTACTAGCCGATCAGATGGGACTCGGGAGGCAGCTGATAGATTGGGGGCGGGTCCAAATAAAAGGTAAGAATAATGGGGGTGCGGGAGGGCCCAGCTCCCAAACAAAGAGAACTGGTTCAGTGACATCATACCGTTACCACTACCGGCTTGGTCGAACTGGGCCAAACTGGGAGGAACCCACCACTGCTTGAGAGGGTAGAAGCAAACATCCAAAGTTCTACTAGTTTAGTCTCGAATCCAAGTCTTCACCTTTCTGAAAGGCTGGTGCATGATGTTTGTCCTGATAGAGAAGGGGTAAGAGTTTGGGGAGATGCTTTCGATCAGGAGTGTCAAACCTAGTCACTGGTTTCACCCCAGTGTCTCATTTTGCACCATACATTAAAGTGGCCGGCCTGGTAATATTTGCCAATTTATAAAAGACATCAGCGCTAAACTAGAAACAAACCATTTTTGCTTTGTCTTGACTTAGCATGTGATGTGTCAGCAGTTCGATCCTGACGGTCTCAAGGTTGACTCAGCCTTCCATCCTTCTGAAGTTGGCAAAATGAGGACCCGGATTGCTGGGGGCAAGAGGCTGACTCTGTAAACTGTTTAGAGAGGGCTGTAAAAGCACTGTAAAGCAGTATATAAGTCTAAGTATCCTCTCCTCTCCTCCCTTCCCTACCCTACCGCCATGGTGGCACAGTGGTTAAAATGCAGTACTGCAGGCTACTTCTGCTGCCAGCAATTTGGCAGTTCAATTCTCACCAGGCTCAAGATTGACTCAGCCTTCCATCCTTCCGAGGTCAGTAAAATGAGAACCAGGATTGTTGGGGGCAAAAGGCTGACTCTGTAAACCGCTTAGAGAGGGCTGTAAAGCACTATAAAGTGGTATATAAGTCTAAGTGCTATTGCTGTATAAGTCAAAGAGCTAGTGCTACTGGTGTCTATCTGTCTGTCTGTCTCTGCTGTCTACTTGGGTGGCGCAGTGGTTAGAATGCAGTATTGCACTCTGCCCACTGCCAGGAGTTTGATCCTGACTGGCTCATCATTGACTCAGCCTTCCATCCTTCTGAGGTGGGTAAAATGAGGACCCAGATTGTTGTGGGCAAGATGCTGAGTCTGTAAACCGCTTAGAGAAGGTTGTAAAGCACTGTGACAATAAGACTATACATCTTATTGCTATTGCTGTGTTTCACAATGGTAGATGTTGTGGATCTAAGAATAACAGCAAGCAGTCACCAGATGAAATGTGAATGTCTATGGAACACATTCATGGACGTATTTAGAACAAGCCTCCTTAGATAGCTCCTACTTTCTATCCACATCTTTCACAGTCACCAAATGCAGTCCATCCCTTTTTGGCTGCCTCAGCCGGAACTTTTCCGAAGAAAGAAGAGTTGATGTTTAAAAAGGAAACAGCTGGATTAGAAAAGCAAGGAGAACTGGGGCAGATCCAGTTTCATTAGCAGAGGGAAAGTTGGGGGCCCCGGAGGAGAACAACTGGGAAAGGGGCCACGAAAGAAGCGGAGTGTGTGTGGGGGGTGGGTGGGTGGGAGAGAAGCTTGGTACAAAACAGAGGAGCATAAAGGACTAATAATGAAGAATGGAAAGTGAGAAGGAGCCAAGAAAAACAAGCAATAAATAGACGGAAAAGGGAGGGGGGCAATCAGAAGAGGAGAAAATGTAACTTGGAGCAATGTAACAGGAAGAGCGTGTGGCCTGATGCAGGCGTTTGCAATTGGAAAAAATATCAGTCCTTCCAAAAATGGAAGGTCCTGGTGAAACATGAGCAGGGAATAAGTTAGGATCCAGTTTTAGGTGCAATTGTCTGTCTGTCTGTCTGTCTGTCTGTCTGTCTCTCTCTCTCTCTCTCTCTCTCTCTCTCTCTCTCTCTCTCTCTCATCTCTCTTATCTATCTAGATCATCTATCATATATTTATTATTTATTTATTGGTTCGATTTATATGCCACCCTTCTCCAGAGACTCAGGGCAGCTTACAATGCGTTAAGCAACAGCCTTCATACTTTTGTATATACCTGCTTAGTAGGGCTTTCGCCCCCCCACAAGCGGTGTTCTTTTTTTTATACAAAGTCAGCTTATTGCCCCCACAATCCGGGTCCTCATTTTACCTAGCTCGGAAGGATGGAAGGCTGAGTCAACCTTGAGCCTGGTGAGATTTGAACTCGCAGTAATTGCAGGCAGCTGGCAGCTAAGTGCTACTTAAGTGCTACTTAACAGTGCTTTAGCCCGCTGCTCCACCAAGGGTCTTATCTATCTCCTGGTAATTCATCAAACAGCTAATTCTTGAGGTTTGAGATCATTATTAAGAGAAATTAATAGCAATAGCACTTAGACTTATATACTGCTTTACAGTCCTCTCTAAGCAGTTTTACAGAGTCAGCCTCTTGCCCTCAACAATCTGGGTCCTCATTATACCCACCTCGTAAGGATGGATGGTTGAGTCAACCTTGAGCCTGGTGGGATTTGAACTGCCAAATTTCAGGCAGCTGGCAGTCAGCAGAAGAAGCCTGCAGTACTGCACTCTAACCACTGCGCCACCTTGCCTCAATTAATAGTTGAAATATCTGAAAGGTATTAAGTTTGCTTAATTATCTATCTATCTATCTATCTATCTATCTATCTATCTATCTACCTACCTACCTACCTACCTACCTACCTACCTACCTACCTATCTATCTCTATCATCTGTCCTTGTGCAAAGGAAGGCACCTCTTTAGCAGTGGTGATGAATAACAGCTGAGAAATGTCCTTGTATTATTTTTTTTTCCCATTGGACATTTAATGAAAGAAACATTGGTTTAGAATGTCTCAAAGGTGGGGGTTTTTTTGCAAAAGGGAACTGGACTGTTTTTATTTGAGGAAGAAGTTTTTGGTTCTCATCCAAGAAGTTTCATCAGTTGTAACTGATTGGTCCATTTGGTTTAGAAATAAGTTTGCAAGAAGACAAGAATTTAGATGAAATTATTGTGGGAATTCTTCAATTAATTTTATTAGTCAAGACGTAGCCAAGGGGTGGGTTTCTTCCATGGTTACAATTTGGGGGGAATTGTATTAAAATCCAATAAAAGGAAGACATCTGAAATAAATGTTTTCCATAGGGGCTTTTGTGAGCGGCAGTCTAATTGTTATTATGAACAGGATGGGCTGTTCTTTGGAAATCTTTGGAGAAATGTCTCATTCTCCTGCAGAAATGTCAATTAACCCATCCATCAGTTTCTTTCCTAAGACCTGGTAGAGAATTTCAAAACTGAGGGGAGGGTATACAATTATTATTCTGGGCACTTATTTATTTATTTAATTTATTTACCACCCCTCTGCTGGCCTGTTGCTGCAATGGTTAGAGTGCGGTACTGCAGACGACTCTGCCAACCGCCTGAAGTTTGATCTTGACGGGGTTCAAGGTGGACTCAGCCTTCCATCCTTCCAAGATCGGTAAAAACGAGGACCCAGATTGTTGAGGGCCATTTGCTAACAGTGAGAACAATTAACCAGTAGGATGGCTTGCCCTCAGAAGTTGTGGGTGCTCCATTACTGGAGGCTTTAAAGAAGTCATTTGTCTGAAATGGTATAGGGTCTCCCCTACCTTGAGACCCCAAGGTCTCTTCCAACTCAGTTATTCTGTTCTGTTCAGCTCACTGTTGTGCTGTACTCACATAATACATTGAACCTAACCACTGGCTTCACCCCAGTGACTTGTTTTGTACCATACATTAAAATGGCTAGACTGGTAAAGATAAAGGTAAAGGTTCCCCTCGCACATATGTGCTAGCCGTTCCTGACTCTAGGGGGCGGTGCTCATCTCCGTTTCAAAGCCAAAGAGCCAGCGCTGTCCGAAGTTGTCTCGGTGGTCATGTGGCTGGCATAACTAAACGCCAAAGGCGCACGGAACGCTGTTACCTTCCCACCAAAGGTGGTCCCTATTTTTCTACTTGCATTTTTTACCTGCTTTCGAACTGCTAGGTTGGACAAGTCATGGGAGCTCACACTGTTACGCGGCACTAAGGATTCGAACCACTGAACTGCCAACCTTTCGATCAACAAGCTTAGCGTCTTAGCCACTGAGCCACCGCCTCCCCTGGCCAGCCTAGTACTATTTGCTAATTTACAAAAGACATCAGCGCTAAGCTAGAAACAAACCACTTTTGCTTTGCCTTGATTTAATATGTGATGTGAACACTAAACGTTTTTTTCTTGCTCTTGCTATTAAGCCATGGTAGGGCAGTGATTAGAATGCAATATTGCAGGCAAACTCTGCCCACAGTTTGCAGTTTGATCCTGACCTGCTCAAGGTTGACTCAGCCTTCCATCCCTCCAAGGTTGGTAAAATGAGGACCCAGACTGTTGGGGGCAAGACGCTGACTCTATAAACTGCTTAGAAAGGGCTGTAAAGCACTGTGAAGCGGTATATAAGTCTAAAGGCTATTGCTATTACTTCTTGGCTGTGGGGCTACACTAAGCAGTTTGCAACAATAAAATCAGGGAAATGAAAATAATAATCATGGAGACATCCATGCAATTTGCATCAATATTGAATTTCAATATTGAAATGCTTTATTCCTCTTTGTGTATCTGTCTACGTGACTTTCCCCTTGATATTTCCTGGACTTCTCTCATCCAGGCAGTCCTCGATTTATGACCATTCATGTAGCAAACACTGGAAAGTGTGACGACGCTGAAAAAAATAACAAGCTTCACAGCATTCTCACAGTTAAGGGATTGTAACTTGGGGGCCCAGCCACTGGCCTGTATTTATTAGGCTGCAGTGTGCCAGGGTCACATGGATTGCCATTGGTGACTTTTTCAGGTGGCTCCCCCCAAGCAAAGATAATAATGGGGAAGTTGGATTTGCTTAAGGACCACGTGATCCTTAACGACTGCAACAAAAAGGCATAGAATCAAGTGGGACACCCTTAACAACAGTAGTTCCAACCACAATTGTGGTTGTAAATCAAGGACTACCCATAATAAGCCTCAAAAAATCACCTTACAGGGTAGCATAAAAATTTAATAAATAAATAGGTGGATAAGTATTGAATTTACGTTTACCGACAAAGAAATAAAGGGAGACTAGTATAGATCTATTTCAATTCGAACCTGAATCCCAGAAGGGTATGGCTAGCTGACGAGAGATAAATAGCTTGAAATAGATCTATACTAGTCTAGTCTCCCTTTATTTCTTTGTCGGTGAACGTAAATTCAACACAAAAATAGTTTGTCACGAAAAGCAACTGCCTGCAAAGGCTCCTGGCTTGGGGCTGAAAGGCAAAATCAGAAGCCATATGCTCCGTCTCATATTTGGGTAGACCAGGTTGCCCCGATAGACCAGATTTAGCGGAAAAACACTTACCGTCTTTTTCGGAGTATAAGATGCCCTTTTTCTCCACCCTAAAAGAGGGTGGAAATGTTGGTGCATCTTATACACTGAATACAGCCATTTTTGGCCTCCCGAAGCCCCGCCCCACTCATCCAATTTACATTTTTTTGTAAAAAAAATGCTTTTAAAAGCCTCTGACGATCCCAGCTGAGCCGCACGATCGTTAGAGGCTTTTTTTTTTTTTAACTTTTAAAAGCATTTTTTCAGCTGAAGAGGTTGTAGGAAAAAATGCTTTTAAAAGTTAAAAAAACAGCCTCCAATGATCGCGTGGCTCAGCTGGGCATGGGGGGGGGCAGGGATCTTTGCTACCAGTTCTCCCAACCACCCGCCATTATTGCTACCAGATCAGGTGATCTCTGTCCAAACCGGGAGGATTTCACCCCTGCTGAAGCAACCTTCTCTTAAGATGCCAGATTCTTCACGTTGCTATCTCTTTTCTGCAATTATTAGGAAATTTGTCCATTAAAAGAGTAAGACTTTTTTTTCTTTTTTTAAACACTTGATGCTATAATACTGAGTCAAAGGTTACCAGGGAAGAATTTAATCATTTTTAAATAGACATAACCCAGCCGTCTATTTAAACTGCACTCTTATTGCTTCAGGAAATAATCAATGTTATTAAAAGTATGAAAATAGGAAAAGTTCCCAGTCCCAATTCAGCGGGTATGCGACATATATTGATTTTGTTTTGTTTGTTTTAATATTGTTCAATATTTAGAATAATACTTTTTTAAAAAAAAAATACAAAAGTTTTCCAACTTTTTAAAATCAGAGATGTATACCTGATTTTTTTAAAAAAACAATAAAGACTTTGCTAATTTGACACTGTATCGCCCCAGGCTTTTGTAAACTACAGTATTGGTGCCATAATTTAACAATGAGCCTAGTACATAAAAAGGACAGAATAAACTATCTTCAATTATCCATCTTGATTAGTCTGATTTAAAAAAAGGCAGACAGAAATCAGTGGATAATCGGAAATCGACACGGTGGCTTTACTGAATGCAGAAAAGGCCTCTGATTTACAGTTTAAATTTCTGGAAAGGGGTACGATCAAGCTCAAGGGAGGTACTAATACCACTCTATAAAGCCCTAGTAAGACCACACTTAAGAGTACTGCTTCCAGTTTTGGTCCCCACACTATAAAAAAGATGTTGAGACTCTGGAAAAAGTGCAGAGAAGAGCAACCAGGATGATTAGGGGACTGGAGACTAAAACATAGGCCATATCAAAAAACAGAGTTCTAAGGACAAATTATGACTAAAACCCTATAAAAACAATTTAAAATCAAATTGAAATAAAATAAAATTTAAAATGAAATGGCAATAAAATACAATTTAAAATGAAATGGCCATAAAGTACAATAATTTAATATATAGATGACTAGAATAAGATCAAATTATATTTCACTATCACCTCTACAAGTCCCACATATGCCGATCTCAACTGAACCATTTTACTCAAGTACTGTGCCGTATTAAATGTGGTCTTCAAATTCTGGCTGCACATAAGCTAAGTTGTTTTCATATGGGGTTCCCAAAGGGTTATTCATTTCGTATATGAAGTGAGGTCACTAGAAGCTTTTAAGAAGAGACAGTTATTTGTCTGAAATGGTATATGGTCATGATGGCAAACCAATGGCACCCATGCCAGAGGTGGCACACAGTGCCCTCTCTGTGGGCACGTGAGCCATCACCCCAGCTCGGCTCTGCCACATATGTGCACACCTCCTGCCAGCCAGCTGGTCTTCGGGTCTCTGCCATGCATACACGGGGGCGGGGTGCACACATGGAGAGGGGTTGTGCACACATGCGCACGGGATGGGGGGCACGTGCTTTGGGTACTCGGTCCAGAAAAGGTTAGCCATCACTGGTATATGGTCTCCCGCTAGAGTAGTGGGTTGGACTCAGTGGTGAAATCCTCCACAAGGTAAGTAGAACAGTGAGTGGGGGGGCAGGATTTCCTGCTTTCTAGTGAATATAAACCGTGCAGCACAGCTGATCGTTGGAAATACCGGTTTGGATGAACCAGTAGCTTTTTATCACTACCGGTTCACCCAAACTGGTGCGAACCGATAGGATTTCACCACTAGTTGGACTAGAAGACCTTCAAGGTCCCTGACGGTGTTCTAATTGATGTTCTAATTGTTAGATAAAGATTATTCTATATTTTAAAGGTTTAATGTAGCGGTTCCCAACCTTTGGGGACCAGGGACCATTAGTGTGGAGAGAGGTTTTTCCGTAGACTGGAAAGGGCCTGGTTTCACATGCTACCTGCATCCCATGGATGGGGCTTTGCTTGTTTGTGTGGCCCAGTTTCTGACATGCTGTGGCCTACTGCCAGTCCACGGGTTTGGAGACGCCTGGTTTAATGCTTGTCTAAAACCTGAGCTTCCTTCCGTATTTGGGGTTTTTTTGTGCTAAAGCAAAAAAAAAAAGTAAGAGAGTGAAATGAGAGAGAAACGAGGAGAATAGGGCTTCTTAAAAACCCATGACTGATCTTCGAATTCATCCCAAGCCTTGAATGTTTCCTGAGCAGCTGGAAAATTTGTCTCCTGCAATCGCTTGGCATGATCCTAAGCAGCGTTAACATCCATAAGTGATAATTCAATATGATTTGGTTCTAATTGGACAGAGGAAATCTCTTGTAGGGTTCCCCAAGAGTGTCAGATGAAAGACGGGTGTTGATTGGAGGAGGAAGAACAAGGAAGAAAAGCAGATGTTGATCAACCTTTTCTCAACTGTTGGGTTAGGATAAAATGCTCCTGCTTTGCCAAACTACTCGGTGGCGGGAGAGTAAGTTTTTTCAGCTGTCCATCTCGTAGAGCTATATCATAATCCACTGGACTTTTGATGCACGACACACACAATCTCCCGTATTGTGCTCATTAAGTTTTAAGAGAGCCAGTTGTTTCAAATGAAGGGAATGGCGGAAAAAGCACTTGGTTTTGCATAGAAGAATGTGCATTAATCTTTCTTAATGACAACGCAACTAATGGCTGGCAAAACATTACTTTTGAATTAACTTTTTTTCCCCCCTGCAGACGTTTTCTCCCCACCCCTACCCCCAACAACAACAAAAAAAATAGGACCAAGGCCACCAATGATTCCAGGAAAGGCTGCCTCAAGAGAAGGAGGAGGAGGAGGCAGGATTTCCTATGATTTGATGTTGCTCTTAATTAGGAAGCACATTAGAAGCACATGCTCTCATGTGTGAGGATGTAAAGTTGTAGCCAAATCCATGTTTTCTATTAGAGCTTACATTCCATGCTGTGCCAGAGCCCCGTTCTGTTCTATTCATGTTTTACAATATTTCCTCGGCCTCCTTGGAGGCCTTTCCGCACCCCCACCCACCCACCCCCCAGCTCGGCCGACTTTTCTGGCTTGTTCTGCAAAGCTACTACAATGAACATATGTGCTTGGATCCCAAACAGATTGGGATTTTTTTGTTGTTCTTGTTTCCTTCTTGGGAGGGACTGTACAATGCTGCCCTAAATCCAAATGCAAGGCAGAAGGGGAAGAGGGAGTCCACATACATTACGAAAAGGGTCGTGTTTTCCCCAATTTTGTTATGAAATCCACATGAATAGTATTGACAAAGGCCCAGGCCCTGGCCTGCTTAAGAATGGCTAAATTCACACAACATTCTAAGCTATGGTTTGTGTTAAACTTGGTTTGTTTAACCAAGCCACAGTGGTCCAACTCAACGGAATTTGGAATCACCCATTGTGGCTTAGAAGTTACAGAAGTTGGGTTGATGTTCTTTGCTAAAAAAACAAACAAACACAGGATTTAGTGTAAAGTTGGGAAATATTTTAGAGTGGTGAGGTACCGTATTTTTCGGAGTATAAGACACACTCCCCTCCCCCCCCTGCAAAAGAGGGTGAAAATTTGGGTGTGTTTTATACACTGAATGTAGCCAAAAGCATGAGGCACGGAGGAGGCGATGGTCTATGGCAATTCCTGCAGCCTGAAACAGCTGATTGGGGGTATTCCAGGAGGCCGATCCACCCGCCAATCAGCTGCTCGTGCTGAATCAGGCTGCAGTAATGTGCTGAAGCTGACCTGGCTGTTCACTATTTGCTGCAAGGACTGTCAGAGTTTGCAGCAGCAAGCAAAACACAAGCAGAGGAGAGGAGTTTCAGTTTCAGTTTTAGTTTCAGAGATCAGCACAGCATGCAGATTTAGAACAATTGAGCTAAACCACGCCCAGGCTCCTTGCTGTCTCCTTCCTTTTTGCTCACACAGCAAATACTGTTTCAGTTTCCAAACAGTCTCACACACTGACAGAATGCTAGCCAGATGAATACTGATGGAGGCTGGTAGGCAGAGGCAGATTTTTTTTTTTCTTATTTTCTTCCCCCAAAACGAAGGTGCATCTTATACTCTGGAGTGTCTTATACTCTGAAAAATATGGTAAGTTAGGTTTGACTGAAGGGGAGGGTTTTCTAAGTAGAGGCAATCCTTGACTTATGACCACAATTGATGTTGCTAAGTGAAACATTCATTTAAGTGCATTTTGCCCTGTTTTAAAACCTTTCTTGCCACACTTATTAAGTGAATCTACAGCAGTAGTCAAGTGGTTGTTAAGCGAATCGGGCTCCCCCATTGACTTTGCTGGTCAGAAGGTCACAAAAGGGGATTACGTGACCCCAGGATATTGCAACCGTCATAAATATGAACCAGTTGCCAAGCATTTGAATTTGGATCACATGACCATGGGGATGCCGCAACGGTCATAGGTTTGAAAAATAGCCATAAGGGACTTTTTCCAGTGCTGCTGTAACTTCAAACGGTTGCTAAATGAACTGCCCTGAGTCTAGGACTAGCTGTATTAAGCAGGTATCAGGTGTTAAAAATGGCAGAAATTAGAACCACAGATAAACCATGGAGAAAATTCACCAGGCAAGGTAAGTTGGAACAGGGCTAGCCTGAACCAGTAAGCAAAAAATCAAACAAGAACAAAGAATGTTCTTTCTAGTTCTATAGAGGAATTATGGAGTCTGTCATCTGCACCTCCATAACGGTCTGGTTTGGTTCTGCAACCCAACAAGAGAGGCACAGACTTCAGAGGATAATTAGAACTGCAGAAAAAACAATTACTACCAACCTGCCTTCCATTGAGGACCTATATACTGCACGAGTCAAAAAGAGGGCTGTGAAAATATTTCACTGAAAACAGACATAAACTGTCTGTTTATGTCAACTCCTACCCTCAAAACGACGCTATAGAGCGCTGCACACCAGAACAACTAGACACAAGAACAGTTTTTTCCCCGAACGCCATCACTCTGTTAAACAAATAATTCCCTCAACACTGTCAAACTAGTTATTAAGTCTGCATTACTATTAATGTTCTCATCGTTCCCACCATCTATCTCCTCCCACTTATGACTGTATGACTGTAACCAGTGGTGGGATTCAAGTAATTTAACAACTGGTTCTCTGCCCTAATGATTTCTTCCAACAACCAGTTTGCCAAACTGCTCAGAAAGTTAACAACTGGTTCTCCCGAAGTGGTGCGAACTGGCTGAACCCCACCACTGACTGTAACCCTCTTGCTGGTATCCTTAAGATTTATATCGACTGTTTCCTAATATGATTTGATTGCTTATTTGTACCCTATGACTATCATTAAGTGTTGTACTTTATGATTCTTGATGAACGTATCTTTTCTTTTATGTACACTGAGAGTGTATGCACCAAAGACAAATTCCTTGTGTGTCCTGTCACACTTGGCCAATAAAGAATTCTATTCTATTCTATTCTATTCTATTCTATTCTATTCTATTCTATTCTATTCTATCCTATCCTATCCTACCCTACCCTACCCTACCCTACCCTACCCTACCCTACCCTACCCTACCCTACTCTACTCTGCATTCTATTCTATTCTATTCTATCCTATCCTATCCTATCCTATCCTATCCTATCCTATCCTATCCTATCCTATCCTATCCTATCCTATCCTATCCTACCCTACCCTACCCTACCCTACCCTACTCTACTCTGCATTCTATTCTATTCTATTCTATTCTATTCTATTCTATTCTATTCTATTCTATTCTATTCTATTCTATTCTATTCTTTCTTCATTCCATTATTCTATTCTTTTCTTTCTTCATTCCATTATTCTATTCTATTCTATTCTATTCTATTCTATTCTATTCTATTCTATTCTATTCTATTCTATTCTATTCTCAAGAAAGTAGGTTCCCAGCTAATGGAGAAATTCATCAAAAGGACCACGATAAAGCTTTGCATAGCTTGGAAGAAGGGTATGTGACCTCTACGGGGCCCCTCTGAATTACACAGAACCGACAATTCATCACGATGCCAACATTCAGGGCCATGTTATTTTCCAATTTGTTTTATGGGTTGGTTGGGTGTCCCACCAAGCAACTGCACATCTATGCCGCATGAAATATATACAAGAACAGCTCTGTAGGTTTTCATTTGGTAGAAGATTTAACTGTACATTTTTGTTTTAAAGGTTGCATATAGAATATTTTGAGTCTTCATGCAAACACCCGCCCCCCTCACCATATTGTTCCACTGGTCAAGAGACAATAATAAAGTAAACTTCACTTATACATACCCTGCAAATATACACTGCTCAAAAAAAATAAAGGGAAGACAAGCAGAAGACATCCGAGATCTGAATGAATGAAATAGCCTTATTAAATATTTTGTTCGTTGCATACAGTAGTTTTGTGTTCCCTTTAGTCGTTTGAGCAGTGTATAAACTACTGTATGTAACGAACAAAGTATTTAATAAGGCTATTCCATTCATTCAGATCTCGGATGTCTTCTGCTTGTGTTCCCTTTATTTTTTTGAGTAGTATATTTCGTATAATACTAAGGTAAATGTAATCTAGCAGACGCTGGATGAACATAAAAGGGGTGGCCAGAAAGAATACTGAGAACAGGAAAAGGGAAATTTGCTGAGCCAAGAGAGAGGAAAGGAATTTAGGGAAGAGCAGGAAGTAGAAACAAGATCTGTTATGTGTTGCAATACTCACACATGATTTGCTGGATAGACAAAGCAGGGGATGTTGATATCATGACAGGAAGGACAGGGCAGGAAGTAATGTTGATGTTAAAATAATAGTAATAAAATCCGTGGAGAGGAGGAGGGGGAGAGGGAGGGGGAGGAGAACGACGATGAGGACTGTGGGATCCTTGGTGCTCTCTGAGCTTGATGATTTTCGTGCAGACATTTCATGACCCAATTAGGTGACATCATCAGTGCTAGAAGGCAGTGAGATTTGCAAGAGAGGAGGAGAAGGAGGAGGAGAATACCTAGATGAGCACTTGCAAGAATTTAAAGTTTTAAGTTCATGCTGTCAATTGCTCATAATGTTCCTCTCTCTCTTTATACTACTAAACCTCTTCTTCTCCTGATGTTTAGCAGGGCAAAAAAGTGTATCATCGCCCGGACAACACTTTTTGCATCAAGGTACAGGAGGGATTGTTTCAGCTTTTACAAAAGGAAGGAAGTGCCCTGAATCTTTGGTGGAAGTAAGGTTGGGATCCCAGCCAGGATATTTGTAAACGAGACAAATGAAGGACTGGTTTTTTTAAAAAAATATCTCTGCCTGCTACTGCAGCACCCTGTGGATTCCTTTGTTGCAATCTCCTCTACTATCACATGTAAACCGGTTGTAAAAAGATGAGCTTTTGCTTGACTTACATGTGCCTGCTGCATGCATGTTTGATTTAAGCCGACCAGATTGTGTTTTCCAGCATTGACAGCCCTGAAAACATATGTTCCATGAGCTGTGTACATTCTGTTTGATGTGTTTCACATTGTGTTACAAGACAACCTTTTGATAGGACTTATCTGCACTCAAGGAATTTATGACTATTTTACTGTCTACGGTGTATTTGCATTTCGAAACTGGGTTGAAGAATGGCTGAGCTCACCTGTTGAGTCTTGCCTAATGTTGGAGCATAAACTCTCCTGGAAATGAAGCAGCCTCATCTAAATGAGGACGAACCATTAGTAGCTCTTGGGCTTTTAGTAAGTATATTTGTTGTAAATTAACATCTGAATAAAAGAAGTTTCCGGTGAGCTCCCTTTCTGAGCCTCATTGAAAGATTTCTAACGTTTCATTATCTATAGCAATGCCAAGGATTGGGGCTTGAAACACTTCTGGAATTATCAAAAGAGCAATGGGATATTTTCAGCAAAATGGTTTTGTCTAAACAAATTATGCAAATCTGAAAAGTTTTTCACATGTTTACTGGAAAGGAGGAGGAGGAGGAGGAGGAGGAGGAGGAGGAGGAGGAGGAGGAGGAGGAGGAGGAGAGTTGGAAGGGACCTTGGAAGTCATCTAGTCCAACCTCCTGGTCATGCAGGAGACCTGTACTAGGGATTTGAACTGCCGAACTGCCAACCTTTCTGATTGACAAGCTCCGTGTCTTAGCCACTTAAGCCACCAAGAAGGAGGAGGAGGAGGAGGAGGAGGAGGAGGAGGAGGAGGAGGAGGAGGAGGAGGAGAAGGAGAACGAGGAGAAGGAGGAGGAGGAGGAGAACGAGGAGAAAGAGAAGGAGAAGAAAGAGGAGGAGAAGGAGGAAGAGGAGGAGAAGAAGGAAAAGAAGGAGAAGGAGAAGGAGAAGGAGAAGGAGAAGGAGAAGGAGAAGGAGAAGGAGAAGGAGAAGGAGAAGGAGAAGGAGGAGGAGGAGGAGGAGCAGCAGGAGCAGCAGGAGGAGAAGGAGATAAATAATATATTTAGATAGAAAGATGAGATAGATGACAGATGGATGATAGATGACAGAGATAGATAGATAGATAGATAGATAGATAGATAGATAGATAGATAGATATGAAATAGAGAGAAAGAGATGAGAGAGAGAGAGAGAATACATAGATGATATATCAAAAGAGAGATGAGATTCCTTGTTTCCCCGAAAATAAGACCCTGTCTTATATTTTTTTGGAACTCTGAAATAAGCGCTTGGCCTTATTGCCATGCGCTCAAAAGCCCGATTGGGCTTATTATCAGGGGATGTCTTATTTTGGGGGGGGAAACAGGGTGTATTTATTTTCTTTTGAAAGTGGGCATCGGAATTTAATTTTTTAATGTGTCCCAGTGTGTTCACAGAAAAAAAAATGGCAATAAAGTTTATCCTATCGTACTCTACCTTTCCCTGTATTATACCACTGTATAATAACAAGCTGCTTGCATGCTTCTGAAAGAAAGTGTGGGAAGGGTGGGGTGTTAGTTCCTCTTTTGACTCCTTTCAGTTCCAAAAACAAAACCAAAAAACCAAAAAACCCCAGGCAAAACCAACCTTATTTACGAAAGCTATTAAAGTCATCTAAACCTCACATTAAGCTTTGCTGGCACAGCAGTTGGTTCAATCACAAGCACATATTGCTGTCACTTAGACACAAGATAATTTACTATTTTAAAGATCGTGCAATATAGGGAACTGGGTTTCTGTCGTGTTTATGTTCCTCCTTTTCCTTTGTAGTCCTTTGCACAGCCAAGGGAGTCTTCCCGTGCTAGGATTCCAAGGCACAGGAACATTCCCACAATTTGTTTGTAATGGGAAGAGATGTCAGGCATGAAAGACCAAAGCCACATGTTAAGTCCCAATTAAACTGATTTATTGCTCTTCCTCTGTAATTTGCAAAGAGAAAAACTCTTTTGGAGCGTCGTTACTAACGTGGTCAAAACAGCGAAGCTTCATTGAATCTTAAAGATTTCGCTCTTTTGACTACGTTACTAACGAAGAAGTGCTCCAAAAAGAGTTTCTCCTGCAAACTACATAATATTGTTGCACATAAAGGTAAAGATTCCCCTCGTACATATGTGCTAGTCGTTCCCGACTCTAGGGGGCGGTGCTCATCTCCGTTTCAAAGACAAAGAGCCAGCGCTGTCCAAAGAAGATGTCTCCGTGGTCATGTGCCCGGGATGACTAAGTGCCAAAGGCGCATGGAACACTGTTATCTTCCCACCAAAGGTGATCCCTATTTTCTACTTGCATTTTTTACGTGCTATTGAACTGCTAGGTTGACAGAAGCTGGGACAAGTCATGGGAGCTCACCCCATTACGCGGCACTAGGGATTCGGACCGCTGGACTGCCGACATTGTTTCTTCTCCTGCCCTCTGGTGCTTTGGAGAATAATTTGACCCCTCTTCTTTGTGGCAGCCCCTTAAATACTGGAAGAGTGCTATCAAGTCACCCAGGGGTGAAATCCAGCAGGTTCTAACAGGTTCTGGAGAACCGGTAACGGAAATTTTGAGTAGTTCAGAGAACCGGCAAATACCACATCTGGCTGGCCCCAGAGTTGGGTGGGAATGGAGATTTTGCAATATCCTTCCCCTAGGAGTGGGGAGGGAATGGGGATTTTGCAGTATCCTTCCCCTGGAGTGGGATGCGAATGGAGCTTTTGCAGTATCCTTCCTCCTTCATGCCCACCAAGCCATGCCCACAGAACCAGTGGGAAAAAATTTTGAATTTCACCCCTGATGTCACCCCTAATTCTTTGAATTCAATTGGGTCCCACCTTTGCTGATTCTAAGGGCCTGGTCTCTCTATATCTTCTGATCTTGCACTACTTCTTTGAGAAATCAAATATAGCTTCATGCTATGCTCTTTTTCCAGTTATGCAGAGAAACATGAGTTTGATGGGTATGGACGGTTGGATTATTGCAACACGCTTTACATGGGGCTACCCTTGGAAAGTGTTTGGAGATTACAGTTGGTCCAGAATGCAGCCGCGTGAGTTATAGTGGGTGTGCCTAGATACACCCACATTACACCAATTCTCCGCGAGCTGCACTGGCTCCCTTTTGGTCTCCGGGCACAATTTAAGGTGTTGGTTATTACCTTTAAAGCCCTACATGCCTCAGGGCCAGGCTATCTTCGAGACCGCCTTCTGCCGCATAGCTCCCAGCGACCGGTAAGATCCCACAGAGTTGGTCTCCTCCGGGTCCCGTCAGCTAAACAATGCCAGCTGGCGGACCCGTGGGGGAGGGCCTTCTCTGTGGCTGCTCCGGCTCTCTGAAACCAGTTACCTCCTGAGGTCCAGACCGCCTCCACCCTATTGGCCTTCCGCAAAGCAGTGAAGACCTGGCTCTTCCGGCAGGCCTGGGCCGTTGAACTTGTTATAATGATCTTGTGAGACCCAGCCACGTGCATGAGTGCATGTGTTTTAACATTTTTAAAGTTTTTAATGTTTTAATGTTTTTCTTTGTAACATTTTTTTTATGGGATTGTTCACATTGTTTTATTCTTTCTTGTAAGCCGCTCAGAGTCCCTCGGGAGTTGGGTGGCATAGAAATGCGACAAAATAAATAAATAAATAAACAAATGGAGAAAGAGTGAAAAATATGTAGGTTTGTTAGCAAATAAACTGTGGGGATGTAAGAACCAGGAATCCAGATGTAAAGACAGTGATTTTACTTCCTCCCATTTTGGGAAGAACCAGTGGTGAAATCTGAACCGGTTTACTACCAGTTCGCTGGCTATGCGTGCATATGTGCAGTTCCCACCACACACCAAATGCGAGGTGTGTGTGTGCATACGTGCGCAGTGCACGCCAAAGGAGGCATGGGGTGAGTAGAACAGTGCGCGGGAGGATGTGTGTTTGATCAGCTGTGGCGCGCGATCTTCAGAGCCTTTTTTTTTTTTTACTTTTAAAAGCATTTTTTTACAACCTATTCGGTTGTAAAAAAATGCTTTTAAAAGGTAAAAAAAGAGGCTCTGACAATCACAGCTGTGGTGCGCGATCATCAGAGCCTTTTTCTTTACTTTTTAAAAGAATTTTTACTACCGGTTCCAGAGAACCGGTAGTAAAAAAATGTCTAAAATGTAAAAAAAAAAAAGTGCCAACAATCAGCTGAGCGACGCGTGATCTTCGGAACTTTTTTTTTTTACTTTTTAAAGCATTTTTAACTACCTGTTCCAGAGCGTTCCAGAGAGTTCCAGCCTTTTTTTACTACCGGTTCTGGCAAACCGGACCCAACTGGGAGCATTTCACCCCTGGGAAGAATCCAAGAAGCTCTTTTCCTGCTAGGTCATTGGTATGAAGATGAAGTGATGTAAAGAACATCATTCATTTAATTCCTTTAGGCCACATTGCAGTGAAGGGCAACAGAACAGGCTGTGGGTAAAATGGTAGTGACTAAATATTGAAATCAAATGTTCTCTTGTGCAATGACACATCTTTTGACATGATAGGGCATCAAACCAATTTGTAACTTTCCTAAGGCCGTGTTTGGTGATCTAAGACAGCTGCAGAATACCTGTGGCTCCTGGAAAAGTCATATTTCAACTATTAAATGCAAGGGTTTCAATGTTAGATTGCCAATCTGCTGACAATTACAAGAGCTAGCCCTGTACCGCTTAATGTATTTCAATCCAGCCACAGAGCCTTGTCTTCTAAATTGAAGCTCGGCTTATTCTCTGCCTTGCTCAAGGACAGCAGTCGTCATTCAGATGCTTTTAAATAGTGCAGTCTTTTGGATTACAGACAGCATGTCAAGGCAGACTTATTAAATGGCAGTTTGTTATAAATTTGAAAATCGGCATGTAGGCTTCAGGGAGATATATCATATTGTCTCGGCTGAGGAGCAGAGTGGAGACATAAAAGGGAGTGGGATAATGTGGAAAGAGCAACAGAATGTAGAGAAAGAAAGAAAGAAAGAAAGAAAGAAAGAAAGAAAGAAAGAAAGAAAGAAAGAAAGAAAGAAAGAAAGAAAGAAAGAAAAGAAAGAAGGAAGGAAGGAAGGAAGGAAGGAAGGAAGGAAGGAAGGAAGGAAGGAAGGAAGACGGGAGGGAGGGAGGGAGGGAAGGAAGGAAGATGGAAGATGGAAGATGGAAGGGAGGGTGGGAGGGAAGGAAGACAGAAGGGAGAGAGGAAATGAAGGAAGATGGAAGGGAGGGAGGGATGGAGAGAGGGAGGGAAGGAAGGAAGGAAGGAAGGAAGGAAGGAAGGAAGGAAGGGAGATCTATGAAAAACTTGCAAAATTGAGAACATACATGATACAGAGGTGCCTCTTGGTAAATCCCTACGGCCATTTTGGTGGGATTGAATTCATTGATATTAAGGATGGATGAATTTGTTTTCTTATTTTCATTTTTAGTTCTGATTCTTTTTCTTATCTTCAGCCACAGTTTTGAAAATTCATCAAAATTTGGTTCTCTCCTCTTTTTTTGCAATATACCCCTTCAGACCAACTAAATCTCCTATCGTTTAGGTGTATTAAAATGTGTGTACATTTTGCAGAAAATTTCTCCAAACATGAATTTTTGGCTATAATTTTACAGAAATATTTTTTTTTCCTAAGCATTTTTCTTAACGAAATGTGTTTGCTGGCCAGAAGATTCCCAACAATCAAATCTTTATTTTACGGTCACCAGTCAGTTCGGTATAAGAAAAGAACAAAGCAAATAGAACAAATAGCTCAGAAACATACAGATAAGAGATTAAGCTCAGAACCTGAATAATTCATCACTAACCTGATTCCTGAAGTGTCGTTTGGCAGATCCGCATCACAAAATTTGGCCATGCTGAGTGGAACAGCTGTATCTGTCAATAAAAAGGAAGTGTAATATCTATCAAATTACCTGATTTATTAGTTTTGTTTTTGTTTTTTTGGTTTTTTGTTTTTAAATCAGTGTTATGAATGGTAGGATAAAATGAACTATCAGAGAAAGCATGGTTCTAGATCTCACTGTCTCCTGAGCCATAAGGGAAGATTCAGTGCAGTGGTGGGTTCCAATAAGTGTTACCACCGGTTCTCTTTGCCCACACGCTTTGCACACGATTGCCGCATGCATGCTTGCTTCGCTCTCACGTGCGGAAAACTTGCGCTCCGCACAAGCACGTTAGATTTCTGCCCAGCTAAATTGCGCTAATCCGCTCTGCCGCGCCTATGAGCTGGGCTAAAACACAAGAAATAAAGTCTATGACTTATACAGTATTTATCTAGCCTTCGAGTCAATTATTCACTCCAGGTGATTGCCTGGACAAGTTCCTGCAATTTTCTTGGCATTTTTTTTAATTGGAAGTTGTTTGCTATTCCTGCTTCTTCCTAAGGGCTGCTCCAAGGTCACCCAGCTGGCTTTTTGCCTAAGGCAGGACTAGAACTCACAATCTCCTGGCTTCTAGCTGTAACACTACACCAAATTGGCTCTCTTTAATCAATAATATTTATTCTGAATTCCTGGATTTTCTTGTGAGCTCATCAAAGCAAAGCTTTCCTACTTCGGTCAGTCGAGCATCACATGTGTGTCTTTCTCAAGCCTTGATGGTACAGTGGTCTACGCACCCTGTTATTAACACAGCTGCCTGCAATTTACTGCTGGTTCGAATCTCTCCAAGACTCAAGGTTGACTCAGCCTTCCATCCTTTCTAAGGTAGGTGAAATGAGGACCCAGTTTGTGGGGGCAATAAGCTGACTTTGTATAAATTTACAAAAGGATGAAGGCTATTGCTTAATGCATTGTAAGCCGCCCTGAGTCTCCGGAGAAGGGCGGCATATAAATCAAATTTTTTTTTAAAAAAAGGAGAATATCTGTAGCTCAAGGTTGAAACAAGGGGTCCTTGGGGTTCCCTTAGCATGGAAAACACCAAGCTCAGAGAGCACCAAAGGTTCCTCATGTGTCTTTATGTGTAAGGTGTGTGCATTTGGATGGAAATATCGATAAAGTGACTTATCTAATTTAGGAAAGCATGCATTTTGAAGGATTGCTTCCATTCACTTATTGGGGGGTTCATAATTTTAAGTAAGATAAAGTAATAATGTTTAAGTAAGAAGGATTTAGAATATTTGTGAAGGTACAGTAGTGGCCAAAATTTGTGGAAACCTTTTGGGAAAAGTGTATTTTTGAGGTTTGATGGCTAATAACACCACTTTTCTTTTTTTTTTTTGGAGTTTCAAGCTAATCCTATTCCACTCCTGGAATGGCCTGGGAATAGCCCAAACCTTAACCCAATTGAAAATCTATGGCGCCAACTAAAGAAACTTGTTAGTCAGAAGCAACCCAGCAATAAAACCCAGTTAATAGAAGCAATCCTTCAATCTTGGTTTCACATGATAACAGCTGCAAAACTAAAAGACTTGGTTCACTCCATGGGAAGACCTTGTAAGGCCATAATTCATGCTAAAGGTTACCCAACTAAGTATTAACTCACATGGTGATCATTTTTGTATATCTCATTTTTTCTATGGTGATAATTTTTGTATATCTCGTTTTTTTCCTACGTGTTTCGCTTTTCTTCTTTATACCGTAACTGCTATTCTAATAGCAAATCCTTCATAAAAGTTATTGCATTACATTCTTGATTAAATGATCTTTCCATTGATATATAATTTTACAGTACTACTAAAAAAAAGTGGTGTTATTGGCTAGTTTTAGAAAATACACTTTTCCCAAAAGGGTTCCACAATTTTGGCCACTACTGTATATGAATGCATGAACAGTGTGACTCTAAAATCTTCCTAAAGATTAAGATAGACACTTGTGATGCTGTTGGAGGACAGAAGTTTAGGAATTTAGGTGAAATGGATCACTAGAAAGCCAACTTTGGTGTCATCATTGCTATTCTTTTCACAAGAGACACCAGAGTTGCCCCTCAATGAAGCTGATGACATATCTTTATTCTCATGACTCTATGTTTTAGTGAGAAGAGACAGCTACTATTAAATAAATGTTGGGAGTCTACGGAGATTCTTAATCATCCAGGTCATTGTTGCCCCAAAGGCACTTTTCCAAAAGGCAACTGGTTTTATTTATTTATTGTTTTGTTACTTGAAAACATTTTACTTCTCATCCAAGAAGCTTCTTCAGTTCTGAAGAATAACTGAAGAATAACTCAACAACTGAAGAACTGAACTGAAGAAACTTCTTGGATGAAAAGTGAAACATTTTCGAGGAAAAACAAACCCAGGAAAGTCCAATTGCCTTTTGGAAAAGCACCTTTGGTGTAACTGCTGAGAGTAAAAAAAGGTGTTAAATTAGTCCAGTTCTTTCTCTTTCCAAAGAGCTGCTAATCCAGTTCTACAGAGGAATTATGGAGTCTGTCATCTGCACCTCCATAACGGTCTGGTTTGGCTCTGCAACCCAACAAGACAGACACAGACTTCAGAGGATCATTAGAACTGCAGAAAAAACCATGGCTACCAACCTGCCTTCCATTGAGGACCTGTATACTGCACGAGTCAAAAAGAGGGCTGTGAAAATATTGACAGACCCCCTTGCATCCTGGACATAAACTGTTTCAACTCTTACCCTCAAAACGACACTATAAAGCACTACACACCAGAACAACTAGACACAAGGACAGTTTTTTCCCAAACACCATCACTCTGCTAAACAAATAATTTCCTCAACACTATCAAACTAGTTATTAAGTCTGCATTACTATTAATGTTTTCATCGTTCCCACCACCCATCTCCTTCCAGTTATGACTGTAATCTTGCAGCGGAAATATTGAGTAGTTCAGAGAACCAGCAAATACCACCTCTAGCTGGTCCCAGAATGGGGTGGGAATGGAGATTTTGCAGTATCATTCCCCTGGAGTGGAGAGGGAATGGTGATTTTGCAGTATCCTTCCCCTGGAGTGGGATGGGAATGGAGATTTTGCAGTATCCTTCACTTGCCATGCCCACCAAGCCACGCCCAGAGAACCGATAGTAAAAAAAAATGGATTTCACCACTGGATTTGCGGGTTCTCCGAACTGCACAGAATCTTAGCTAGAGGTTCTCCCAAACCCCTGCAAACCACCACCAGCCCACCCCTGGTTTGAATTAAATGTTTGAAATCACTTGAAGACTTGGAACATCATATTACGCATCCCACTTTTATGTATACTAAAAAGATGGCGTTCCGGAACTAAAGTGATTGTCTTCCATTTCTTGTCCACAGTATTTTTAGTCACCTCATTTTGGGCACATGAGTTCCGCCCTGTTCTTCTTGACCATTGCAACAAAGACAATGAAGTATAGAGTTGGGGACATTCTTGTCTCATTTTAAGCAATGTATGTAAGTGATACTTTTCCAAAGCTAAAATCTAAATGCTAAGTAAGAGGAATCTTCCTTCATATTTCCTCATTTTTTTGTGTTCTCGTAATTTCGCATCATGCATCATCTCTAATTAGCTCAACAAAGCGTAGCACAGCAAATGGGCAATAATTCATCCTGATTTCCGTTTCCCAAACAACAGTCAATTAAAAAATACACAACAGTCTTTATTTTGGATCATCAGTGGGGGAAAAAAATGAAATTAGCACAGCCAATACATCTCTGTAAGCTCTAAGCTCATAGAGTGAGGTATGATACTTCAATGACTGCTCCTCCATCAAATGCCCAGGTATCCCTGTTCGTGTGGGCATGGCTGCCATTTTGACTTTTTTGACCACTTATGTATACCCAGGTTTTGTAAGCGTTTGATAGGCTGTATCTTCCTACCAAAAAAATGAGGAATAAATGATGACAAATGTGTAGCTCAGAAGTGATGGTAAAATGGAGTAAGAACTCATAATTTCTAAAGCAGATTTGATTTGTTACCAATTACAGAGATAGTCATATTCCATAGAAAAAACCAATTCTTGAAAACGTTCTCCATCGGCTTTTATATTGTAATTTCTATCTGTAATATTTATCTTTAAGTACATTTTTTTCAGTTCTGTCAAAATTCCCAGACTTGTTTTATTCTTTTATAGTTTTATCAGATAAGTATGAGCACTTGATAAAACTTTAACAGAATAACAGAGTTGGACGGGACTTTAGAGGTCTTCCTCCCGCTCAAGTAGGAAACCCTATACTCTTTCACACAGCTGGTTCTTCAATCTCTTCTTAAAAGCCTCCAGTGATGGGGCACCCACAACCTCTGAAGGCAAGCTGTTCCACTGGTTAATTGTTCTCAATGTCAGGAAATTTCTCCTTAGTTTTAGGTTGGATCTCTCCTTGATAAACTTCCACTCATTGCTTCTTCTCCTGCCCTCAGGTGCTTTGGAGAATAGTTGTCAAGCGTGAAAATCAGGAAACCCAGGCAGTTCAAATGAATATATAGGTTTATTGTATTTTAAAGCTCTCTACAAGAATCTGAACTACTAAAGGTCCAAGCAAATTGGTGGTAGATAAGAGTCAATGGAATTCAAGGAGGGCTCGATTTAGATCTCTTGTGGCCATGAAGGGATTTGAGACTGATGATGCATTTGACCCCTCCCTCGGCCTCGGCCTCAGCCTCTTCTAAAATAAGTTGATTTCCGACTATCTGCTGGAAATGTCATCAAAACACCAGGATCTTACTACCATATGTGGTGGACTTGTCCCGAAGCAAAAAATTACTGGTACAAGATTAAAATCAGGCTGGAAGAAATGATACAGCAACGTATTGAATTTAAACCAGAGTTGTTCCTACTGGGTATCTTTCCAGAAAAAAATTAGTAAGGAAAATGTATTTGATCATACATGTAATAACAGCTGCAAGAATTGTGCGTGCTCAAAACTGGAAATCAGAGAAAATACCTTTGGAAGAAGTAATGAATTTTTTTTTAGATTGTGCAGAAATGAATAGATTAAATGATGATTAAAGATAAGGAAGAATCAGAATATTTTAAAACATGGAATTATTTTTATAGTTGGTTAGAAAAGAGATATAAATGATTGATACCATAATTATGTATAAATGATGATTACAATATTGATTTAGCAATGAAACGTTGGAATGGTTTGGATGAAGATGAAGATAGAAGAAACTTAGGGAAGATGGAGAAGAAGCCTAGACGATAACACCGAGATGTCACAGGGAAGGGAGGACTGATGTATTAAATGTTTGTTTGTTAAAAAATAAAAATAAAAAAATACTAAAAATAAATAAATAAAATAAGTTGATTTCCTTCACCACTTCTAGCCTCCAAAGGAGGTTTTCAACTCTTCAGTTTTCCATTCTTAACACAATGTAGCCCTCTTTTATTTTCCAATACTGTTGATGGCAGTTTCCAAGTTAGCTTTTAAATGAATGAATCACAGACCGGGAATGAATTACAGGTCGGGAAAGCCACTGAAGGAACCATTGGATTCTTTGTGCCCTAGGCCTGGCCTAACTCAAAGATCATGTGACTGGCATGAACACCGCTGGTCCTTCCAGTTCAATAATTTTATTACGTTTATCAAGATATAAAATACACGTACACACAAATGAAAATAATCGGGACATGGGGGAGGAAAAGGGGAAGAGAAAGAACTGTTGAGTAAAAGGGGGAAAAAAAGAAAGAAAAACATTGATTTCCAACTCCTTTTAGCGCAATAGAATAAGATAGTAACATTACAGCCTCAAAGTTTTACTTTTGCACACTAAAAACAACCAGCCACTTCTATAGCAACAAACCTTCAGATTCTTCTTAATGCAGCTGCTGTGGAATTGGATGACAATTTAAGGTAAACTCACAAAAATTATTGACAATACTGAAGTGGATGAGATGAGATTAGAGTGTCAGTTTACTCATTCCAATTACTATGGATTAACATGTATAGGTAGTCCTTGCTTTACGACCACAACTGAGCCCAGAATTTATGTTGCTAGGTGAGAAATTTGTGAGTTTTGCCTCCTTTTAGGACTTATCTTACCACATATGTGAATCACTGCAATTGTTAAATTAGTAACATGGTTGTTAAGTGAATATGACTTCCCCATAGACTTGATTTGTCAGAAGGTCGCAAAAGGGGATCCCCTGACCCCCGGACGCTGCAGCCGTCATAAATGTGAATCAGTTGTCAAGCATCTGAAAGTAAATCACGTGACATTGCAACGGTCATAAATGTGAAAAATGGTCATAAGTCACTTTTTGCATTGCTGTTGTAACTTCGAACGGTCACTAAATGAACTGTTGTAAGTTGAGGACTACCTGCAGGGGTGGGCTGCTGAGGGTTCGCAGGGGTTCGGGAGAATCTCTAGCTAAGATTCTGTGCAGTTCAGAGAACCCCCAAATCCCACTCCTGGTTGGCCCTGCCCACCCCTCCCCTCCCCTACCAGGAGTCCCCACACAGCCTGTTTTGGATGCAGGTAAGTGCAGGGCGTGCACAGAAGCTTGGGGAGGGCAAAAAACGGGCCTACCAGAAGTTTGGGAAGGCTGAAAATGGGCCTGTTTCCAGCCTCCAGAGGGCATCTGGAGCCTGGGGAGGCCGTTTTTGTCCTCCTGGAAACTCGATGAAAGCCTCCGGAGCCTGGGGAGGGCAAATTCCCACTGTGGTGCAGGAGGCCAACTAGGCCATGCCTACCATGGCCACATCTACCCAGCAATTGGGCAGAGAGCCCCTTGCTAAAATTTTTGAAGCCCACTCCTGACTACGTGTATACAAATACTCTGGGACGTCCCTTCCCATTTTCCCTCAGTTCCTTGCATATTCTCAAGCTCTCTCTTCAATAATAGCTCAAAAAAAAAAAAAATGCAAACATTCCTTATTTAACTGGTGGGTTTATTGTTAGGTTCTTTGAGCTGTACTACCGATCCATAAAATAACATGTGTGCATATTATGTAGACAGAGAGTGAAGAGTAATTACAGAATATTTCCCTTTTAGATATGTTTTTCCCCCCTCTTATCAACAGTTGATGGCTGATTTTGCCCTGCAGCATAGCAGTAATTTATAACCTTAATTCATGTTTTATCCTTTCCTGATGTAACTGTGGGTGTTCACATTATAACTGTCTAGTAATCTTAATGTATAAGCTCTACTAAGCCTTTACTTCACTCCTATTTGGTGGCAAATGGTTCCATGTGTTAACTGCAACAGGAATTGTCTTTCATCTTTGGCAAACTGCTTGTTCTTCCTTTTGCAATGAGACACAACCTGTTCTTCCTCCTGTCAAGAGACAATTGGAATCTTCCACCCTGTCTCTATCTTGTATATATATATATCCATTAAGTCACTTCATCTTTTCAAATGTTTCAAAGCTCCCTAAGTAGAAGCGGATTTGATTAAATTAGGCACTGATTTAGGTCCAGAGATAACCAATATCTTAATCTTCTTTGTGTGTGTGTGTTTTTTTTTTAAAAAAATTGCCCTTTTCTGTATAATCTTGAAAAAAGCCAACGCTGTTTCATCCAACTCTGGACGACAAGCAGAAAAGAAGATGATAGAATAGCAACTTATTATGATTTGCGGTTATTATTTTCTTTTTTCTTTTTCTTTTTTAAAAAGTTTTTTATTATGAACACATTAAAACAAGACACAAACATACAACATTTGTATGCATTTCACTTTTTTTATAGCTCTTTCAAAGTGATCCTTTCTTACTATTTATACGTATTTACACATATTGTAACCTTATCTTACTCTACATTGTTTTCCATCTTTCTTTATTTCATCTACATTGTACCTTGATCTTCAACATTTTTTTTTCTGGACGACAAGCAGAAGAGAAGATGATAGAATAGCAACTTATTATGATTTGCAGTTATTATTTTCAAGTGCTTGCTTGTGCCTTGTATGCATGGTATGTCCTGACTGATCCTTTGCAAGATAAGGTTAGTCTATCAAGAATCAATTCAACTCAATCTGCTCTCCCTAATAAAGTTGGCACTCAAAAGACTAAACATAATTCTGTGATCTGGATCTCCCCTTGGAATTGTGGCACACAGCTTTGTAAAGGTTGTTTATGGCTGCTTCGTGGTCTTCTCAAGGTTTGGGGAGAATGTGTGTATGCTCAGATGTTCCTTCAAAGTAGCTGATGGAATAAACTCTTTCTAAAAATATAGATAGCAGGTCCTCCCTCCCTCCCTCCTTCCTTCCTTCCTTCCTTCCTTCCTTCTTTCCTTCCTTCCTTCCTTCTTTCAACGTATGTATTTCATCTGAGATAAAAATGGTTCTCAAAATATATTTCATCTCAAAATCACCATTTGCTGGAATAAGTTCTATGTGTTTATTGTTTAAAGAAAAATGTTGGCCTATTCTTCCAAGAGGAACGTAGCCCTTTGTGTGGTTCCATTTTTAATCCTGAAGAAAAGTAATGTTTACAGTGTCACAACTCTTAAGAATCGCTGGTTATATAGTTCCCTTTAAAATGATCTCTCTCTCTCTTTTTGATAGGAAGTTAAGTTTTCACATTTGATTCGGCTAGTTAAAGGGAAGATTTGACTTCCCATCCAATGATGATTTGCCTCTGCTATTTATATGTAAGACGTCTAATCATATATCAAGAATGTTTCCTTCAGATTACCAATCACATAAATGTGAAGAGGGTTATTAAAATAGCAACATTCCACAGGGTAAAAAAAATAAAGCTAAATAGAAAAGAGGAGAGAGAGAAAGAAAGAAAGAAAGAAAGAAAGAAAGAAAGAAAGAAAGAAAGAAAGAAAGAAAGAAAGAAAGAGGAATGGAAGGGAGGGAGGGAGGGAGGGAGGAAGGAAGGAAAGAAGGAAGGAAGGAGGGAGAGAGGGAGGAGGAGGAGAAGAAAGAAGAAAAGGAGGAAAAGGAGAAGGAGGAGGAGGAGGAGGAGGAGAAGAAGAAGAAGAAGAAGAAGGAGAAGGAGAAGGAGAAGGAGAAGGAGAAGGAGAAGGAGAAGGAGAAGGAGAAGGAGAAGGAGAAGAAGAAATAATGAAAAGAGTGTGTAAGACTTAATGAATCCAAACTAAACGCCTCTCCACCAAAATGTCAAACATTTCTTTTAGCACAAAACAAGGCTTAAAGATTTCTCTCCTTTTGTCTCTGGGTTAATTCCTTCGGTGGAGAGAGGGATTTTCTCTTGGGACTGTTACTGCACAAAGAGCCAAACAACGAATAAGCAAAGGCTCTCAAAGAGTGAGAGAATATAAATAAAATTCATGACTCCTTAAAGAGTTTGTGTTGAAAGAATGCGGAGGATTATTTACCATTAAAGAATAGACCGTAGAATACAGTTGCGCTTGTTAAAGAAGAAACAAATGAAAAGGGAGACACATCACAGTATTTAGCACACAAAAAATACTACTGCACCTGGGTACTATTGGCTAGTTAAGATTAGAAAGAGTTTGCTGTAACACTGTACACTTCTTAATTGCAAGTGTTAATTCGTTATGAGCTAAGCCAGGTCTTCAACCATCAAATGTTACTAATAAGCCCCACTGAATTCAATGGGCTTTACTTCTGAATAGGTGCATTGGGTTCATACGATGCAACTCAATAAGCTGGGCTAAACATTACAATTGGGAAGTTTGGGAATATAATTTATTTTATAAACTAAGACATTGCATTATCCCTTCGTGTAATTTGGTGGTGAATACATCTATTGCGTGTTGTTCTTGTTTCAGCCAAGGTTCAGGTCTTGTTTTTTTTTTTTTTTTAATGCAAATTCAAAGATATTGTGCAAATGGACAACCAATTATATTGTGAATGTGGGGGTGGGTATGGGGTGGGGGAGACACGCAAATCTGCCCTTCCGTTGTTGATTATTGCCCTGCACAAATTCTTCACTCTCTTTGGAAGCAGAATTTTCAGACAGCATTGATCTGTCAAGGATTATTCCAGTTTGCCTAAGAAGTTGAGCAAAGAAGAACCTTCAACGGTATCCTGAAAAATAGAGGTGGTTTTTATATAATTCAATCTTAATTGTTTCGTTGTCCTGTTAAATGTACACTGAGAGCATAGGCACCAAGACAAATTCCTTGTGTGTCCAAGCACATTAGGCCAATAAAAATTCTATTCTATTCTATTCTAAATAAAGAACTAAATAATTAATAAATTAAAGAAAGAAAGAAAGAAAGAACATATTGAGCTAATTGAGAAGACTTAAACAATGAGGCTTCTGAGCCCATTTCCAGGCCATATCTGAACAAAATTCAAATTAAAATCCAATATTAAAACTGAAAACCCTGGTTGTTTCTGAAACTTTCCCACTCACGTCCCTGGTGAATTGAGGTTTTCCCAGAGAGAAACTCTGAGTCAAAGGAGACTAAACACTCTTTGAAATAAAAACTCACAGAAACAGCTCCGAAAATTATTTGGCTGCACTCTTGTTCCGTGTGGTGCTTTGTAAAAGCGAATTCAATCTACAGGCACCCTTAAAAGTGAAACCATAATTGAGAAAGCCAATGAAACTCTGCATGCTTTGGAACTTCTTGAAGGGGTTTGAAAGAAATAAAATGACTAGCAATGCAGAGATTTCCATGTCCAGCTCTCCTAGTTCATCACACTGGAAATTTCCAAACAAGACATGTAAAGAATGAAGAATGGACTGCTGCGACCCCTTGAATTTCATCTCTCCAGAAGAAAAAAGAAATGCTTCTCACAACAAATATGAATTTGTACCAGTGAGGGAGGCAAGTCAAAGTTGAATATTTTCTGCTTCTTCTACCAAAGAAACATACAACACCCCACCGGCACAAAAACACACAGCTGTAAGGTTTAACAAATTCTTACAGCTATTTTAGGAAATTAAAAGTAATCCATCTTTTTTTTTTTAAAAAATACTTTAATACTTCAAGACTGCAAAAGTAAAACAAATACAATATTTTGAGACAACTTGGAAAATTGCGGCCCGTTTGGAAGAGTTTGGGCCAAGATTTTTTTAATACTTTATCTTATCGAGGTAAACAAAATAAAGGAAAATATTTTCTTGAGTCAATCTCAATGACTACACACACTTATAGATTTCTTGGCAGGCATACAGAAATGGTTTGCCATTGTCTTCCTCTGTCATTTTTTTTTTTTTTTTGACTTGTCAGCCTTAGTCTACAACCCTTGGATTTCCTAAGGATCTCCCGACTAAATAGTCACTGTGTTCAAACTTGCTTAGATTTTTTAAAGTCAGTCAAGGGCTGTCATCAGCTGAGGGAGACAATAATGGATGGTTATTTAAAAAAGAAGAAGAAGAAAAAAGAATAGGTTAAAGAAGCTTTTGATTGCAATTGTGCAATGCTTCGATTGGCTTTGCAATTTGGGTGCATTGGTGATAAAGATAACACAAAAGAACGGGGTTCAAGGGAACATAATAGCAATACCTAACTGGTAGGATGTTTATATTTAAATATAAATCTTTATATTTAATTTGTCTTTGTAAATTGCTGCAAAAAAAAAAAAAAAAGAATGTGCGTTTTATACAAATAGGCCCAGGAATTGGGCCAGGAATATGGGCAAATAGGCCCATATCTGATAATGCGGCATTTGTGTCTAATTTGTGCACGTGAAAAAATGTTGGTGCGATGACTCCATGCCTGCTTTGTAAAATGTATATTTTCTTAACTCATTGGTTTGTCTGTCATCTGATAGATTTTCCCACCCTCTCTAATCCATCTGTCCTCCATCTATCAACAATGTCTTAAAGAGGGAGCATACTTTAATGTAATGGGGAACATTGTCATTCTTTCTTTCTTTTTCTACGGTGGGCTTATTTCAGGCACCTTGGATAATAAAAATGGAATTTAAGTGCCGATGAGTTCCCTAACAAAGATTTGATTGAATTTTTGCCTGCCGTGTTTCAAGCATTCAATGCTGCTGATCAGTGAAGAACAACTGTCTTCTTCTTTTTTCACTCTCTCTCTCTCTCCCTTCTCTCCCTTTCCCTTCCCTTCCCCTTCTCATCGCCAAACTTTGCTACTAAGAAAACTTAGCTCCGTGAAAAAAGAATCCGAATTCCAGCTGGGCAGTTTTGAAAATAAGATGAAAAGTTAAGCAGGCAATTGGTGTGTATTTAGGGCTCAAAACACCTTGCCTTCTAAGAAATCTTGAAGGAGTTAATCCCTGCTCAAGATAATCCACTAAAGACATCTTTCATTATGATGTTAAAAGCAAGGATCAGTGGTGAGGGAGTATAACAATAGGACAGGGGTACTTTTCAATCCTCCTCCCTCCAGCCACATTCTTCCCCAGTTAGAAACAGAAACGGCTGTTATTCCAAGAGAGAAACAAGATAGGGGACTCTGTCCTTTCTTGGTGTTAAATATTCAGATCTAAGGAGCAATTGTATACTGTGAGGCTGTATAGAATAGCCGAGCCACTGTATTAAGAGAAACTCCTCTCTAGTTGATAACTGGAGTTTTCCATTTTATAAAACGCCTGTGATAGATTGCCTGGAGATCGCTTTGCTTCAAACACGAATGCTACGGTTAACATTCTTATAACGGCTTTATTATATGCCAGTCAAAGGGAATTCTGCTTCATCAAACTGTTAGGGCTCTCTTACCGTATTACATTTTCTTTTCTTTTAGCATTATTTTTATTTATTGATTTGATTTCATGTATTTATCCAATTTGTTAGCCAGCCATCTCATGGGTCAAAATGACTTTTTAGCTTTTAAAAAAGAATTTATTTTTTAAAAAATAAATTACGGGTTTAATTATTTTAGGGTTTTATTCAAAGAGGGAGAGCACGTGTTGGAAGATGGTGTTGTAAACAACGCTGTAGTTTTAATGCTCTCAATGGAGAAAATGCTTGATTTCAGATGGAACAAGGGAAGTTTTGATTTTTGAAATGATCATATAAATTATCATATGCAAGAATTGTTCACAATGCTACCCTGTTTCCCCTAAAATAAGACATCCCCTGATAATAAGCCCTCCTCGAAAATATTTAAATGCAGAGCTGGAAATCAGATAAGATGGCAAGAGGAGCCCCATCTTGCGCTAAGCGCCCTAAAATAATAAGACCTCCCCGAAAATAAGGCCAAGCACTTATTTCAGGGTTCAAAAAAGATATATGACAGGGTCTTATTTTTGGGGAAACACGGTATTGATTTTGCTAGGAACTTCTTCTTCTTCCTCCTCCTCCTGCTTCCTCTTCTTCCTTCTTTTTCTTCCTTCTTTTTCTTCTTCCTCCTACTCCTCCTTTTCCTCCTTCCTCCTTTCTTCTTTCTTTTTCCTTCTTCTTCCTTCTTCTCCTTCTCCATCTCCAGAGTAGCAAAACTCCAGGTAAGAGTATGTAGATGATACTAATACACTCACACAATTATTTTATAATGTTTACAGAATTATAATTTTAAAAACAACAACAACGACGACAAAATAGGCAGTCTTCAAGGTAAATGTTGTCTTGGAAAAGTAGCTATTTCATAAATTCCTGTGTTGGAAGAAATGTCCATCTGGGTTCAGTTCCAAGTGGGGAAAAAGACATTGGAAACATGGAGACTACTTGAAAAGATGGTTTAATGGTGGACAGGACCACATGGTTTTGAGGTCTTGGGCAAAAAATAAGGTACATGGGTGAGATAGATAGGTAGATTTATACCCTCTGTTGGGCTTTGAATTTGAGCTTGTATTCTGATTGGTTGTCAGACTCCCAATGGGGCCATGCAGGGGTAACTTTGTAGGTTGTCTTTTGAGTCCCAAGCTTGGTTGACTCTTGTTGGGTGATGATGTAATGAAAGGGCTTTGGGCAATTCTTATTATGGCTCTGCCTGAAGGAGGTAGATCTTTGTTATGTAGAATAGACTGGCCCAGGCCTTAATGGCCCATTGACAAAAGTGATGGTGGGGGGCTGAGTTTCTGCCTCCCTTTTAGTAAGGTGACCAATCGGCCTCTTTTAGGGAGGAGAGTTCTTCTTTTGAAAGTTCTGTCCTCTCTTGAAAGGTATCCTCCTACATGTCCTCCTTTTCGATATTTGAAGACTAATCTGTAAATCTCCGTATTTGATTGATGCCGATCCAATCCGTTGCGTGTGATGCGATGTATTTGTATTTGACATGACAATTCGTCAAGGCTCGGTACAGTGTGGTGAGATGTGATTATGAGACACATGCGCTCCGCACAGGAGAATTGTTTCGAGAGAGTGTGCCGTGCACAAGAGTGCGCTATGCACAAGTGGCTTTATTTACTTCTTACCGAAACACGACACAGCACCCCTGCATGCATTAGACTCATTGTTGCAATGAATAAAATGTTTCTTTTATTTACGATATTTTTTTCCTTCAATTTATTTGTGTCCTCCTTCTCATTGTAAAAAAGTTGGTCACCTTACTTTTAGGGGAAATATTCTGCCCTTTTAATATTTTCTAAAATATTTCATTTTCCTAGGAGAGGGGTGGGTTCCTACATCTGGAAGTTCCTACATCTGGAAGAAGAAGAAAGAGACTAGCTAAAAGAGCTTCACAAATAGCGTTTTGTTATTGAAAAGTTTGCATTCTGGTTGCTGCAGAGTGGTTTGGCCTTCCTGGTTTTTCTGATTTTAATCCAAAGGCTCCTTGGTCCTGGCAAACAGGCCACTAGGAGTTCATGGACTTGTCAGCATTTTGGATTGGTCTCAGGAGCTCAGAAGTCAACACTTCTCCACAACAGTTTAGGAACGTGTTTGTCACCATTTGCAGCTTCAAGAACATCTCCTTCAGTAGCTTCATTAGCTTGCATTACAGTAATCAAATCAAGGGAAACTTTTAGGGAATGGATTACTAAAGGTAAAGGTTCCCCTCACACATACGTGGTAGTTGTTCCCGACTCTAGAGGGTGGTGCTCATCTCCGTTTCAAAGCCGAAGAGCCAGCGCTGTCCAAAGATCTCTCCGTTGTCATGTGGCTGGCATGACTCAATGCCAAAGGCCCATGGAATGCTGTTACCTTCCCACCAAAGGTAGTCCCTATTTTTCTACTTGCATTTTTTTACGTGTTTTTGAACTGCTAGGTTGGCAGAAGCTGGGACAAGTAACAGGAGCTCACCCCGTTATGCGGCACTAGGGATTCGAACCGCTGAACTGCCGACCTTTCGATCGACAAGCTCGGTGTTTTAGCCATTGAGCCACCGTGTCCCTGGATCACTAAGGCTGGTCTATTCTGGTCCGGGTTGCTCCACAACTTAATAGGCCAACCGAAACTGGGCACTCATGGGTAAGGAGACCCTTCCTAATTCCTAGGCTTCAAAACTCAATTCTACCTCCTCTGGATTCAGCATTAGGATGCTGCCCTTCCTCCTTTGGCCATATGTCCAGCCTCTCTCAGTTTCAAACAGAAAGAAGAAATAAAACCGAGTTTGGATCACATATGTGGGGAAGGATGCAATGGGAGAAAGGTGAACGGAAGCCATTGACTGTAGATGTACCGAAGTTGCCTAAACCTCAAAGAAATGTTTAGACGTTGCAAGAACAAAAAACCCCTTCCTATAAAGCAAGATATATCGGCTTTCTGTTTTATTTTTTTATTTTTTTATTATTTATTTTCTTCAGAGTTTAACCAATAGGACCGGGAAATAGGAATGCAAAAATGTGTATTTCTGTCTTTTCGGAAGGCATTGCAACTCTTTTCCTGTTCATATGGAACCCTGTGAAATTAGAGAATCTGATAGAAATCATGGAAAATTGCTGTTGTAGCAAAACTGACAATGAAACCCTAGCTCAAAATAATAATAATAATAATAATGAGGACAGGGGGAGGAAGAGGCTGAACCAAGCATGAACTGCTTTACTGAGAAGGATTCACTTTTCCCAGGTACAGGCAGTCCTTGAATTATGTCCACAATTGAGCTCAACATTTCGCTAAGCAAACAGTTAAATGAGCTTTCCCCATTTTACAGTTTGACCCAGTTGTTAAGCAAATCACTGCAGTTCAGAAGTGAGTAACACGGTTGTTAAGTGAATCTGACTTCCCCATTGACTTTGCTAGGCGGAAGGTCACAAAAGCAAATCAAATGACCCCGAGACATTGCAACCATCATAAATCAGAGTCGAGCATCTGAATTTTGATCACATGACTATAGGGATGCTGCAACAGTCGTCGGTGAATCATAAGTCATCTTTTTTTAGTGCCATGCTAAATTTGAACAGTCACTAAACAAATGATTTTAGTTCAAGGACTCCCTGTATTGCTGTTTTTTTTTGCAAACGTTGAACTGAATTTTGTTCAGAAAAACAGGTCATCCAATTTTTCTTCATCGCCCAGAAATTTGAATTGGATGTTCCTCTTTCATATGTGAATGCAAAGGAGTGTCTATTGACAAACTAGCATCCACAGACATGAATAAGACTTGTAGAATTCATGTAGTATTCATTGCTTTGATATTTTTCAGAGTATAAGACGCACTCCCCCCCCCCAAAAAAATGGGTGGAAATGTCTGTGCGTCTTATACAGCGAATGTTGCTGAAGCCCCACCTACCTGCCGGCCCCTACCTGCCAGCCTCTGCGTGTCACATTTTTGGCCTCTGCATGCTCTGTTTTAGACCCGCTCCAGGCTGTGGGGATCGCCACAGCACATCGCTGCCAATCACTGCCTATCCGCGTTGTGTTTTTGGCCGGTTCCAGCAGCGGGGTTGGCCTCTGCCTCCGATCCCTGCCGCCTGGAACCAGCTGAAAACACGATGCGTGGAGGCTGAAAATGCAACGTGTGGAGGCTAAAAACATGATGCACGGAGGCGGCGATGGGAGGTGGCAATCCCATCAGCCTGGAACAGCTGATTGGAAGTATTCTGGAAGGCTGATCCAACTGCCAATCAGCTGCTTGTGCTGAATCAGGCTGCGATCAGGTGCTGAAGCTGACCAGGCTGTTGTTTGCTGTTTGCTGCAAGGATGCTAGCCAGATGAATACTGATGGATGCTGGTAAACAGAGGCAGATTTTTTCCCCCTTTGTTTTCCTCCCCAAAAACTAATGTGCGTCTTATACTCCAGATCGTCTTATACTCCGAAAAATACGGTATTTTAGACATTATTCTTACATACTGTTGCTACAAGAGCAATTTTCCACGATTTCTAACAGATTCTCTCCTTTTACAAGATTCCATATAAACAGAAAAAAGAGTTGCAGTGCCTTCCAAAAATCAGGAGACAGAAATCTAGGCATATTCCTGAGGTTAACAACGCCACAAAAATCCCTTAATATATCTGTGATAAACAAAAAAAAGAGGAAGTACTTCATTTAACATATCCATGGTAGTTCTAGTAATAAGAATTAAAGTCAGCCATAACAACAGGACATTGGATAATAGTAATTAAAATTGTTTTTAAGATTGTTCTCTCCCTAGAGGTTCTTGCTTGAGGTGTGCCTCTATAGGTATTGAGCCAATAAATAAATAACAGAGTATATTACCTAACTAACCATTAGACGTTCTTTGGAAGAGTTCTACCTTTTGCAGATTTTGGAGCTGATCAAAAATAGGGCAAGTCTTAATTTCAGGAGGAAATTATTCTATAATACTAGAATGGAGAAACCAGTCCTTGTCTCAACCTTCCTGCACAATATAATGGCAAATAACCAGGGGTGAAATTCAGTAGGTTCCGACAGGTTCTGGAGAACCGGTAGCGGAAATTTTGAGAAGTTCAGAGAACCGGCAAATGCCACCTCTGGCTGGCCCCAGAGTGGGGTGGGAATGGAGATTTTGCAATATCCTTCCCCAGAAGTGGGGTGGGAATGGACATTTTGCAATATCCTTCCCCCAGGAGTGGGGAGGGAATGGAGCTTTTGCAGTATCCTTCCCCTGCCATGCCCACCAAGCTATGCCCACAGAACTGGTAATAAAAAAATTTGAATTCCACCTCTGCAAATAACCCAATTTTAGTGTGTAAACCAGCCTCATATTTATATGTCTATGGAGATTCTCAGTCATCCCGGTCATAGTTGTCCCAAAGGTGCTTTTTCAAAGAGGCAAATGGATGGTTTTCTTGTTATTTTCTTTGAAGACGTTTCATTTCTCATCCAAGAAGCTTCTTCAGTTCTGATTGGATGGCAGGGAAGAAAACCAAGGAAGTCCAGTTGCCTCTTGAAAAAGCACCTTTGGGAAGCACTCATATTTATATCATATCTCAGTGCCTGGATTTAGGAGAGCTTTATCCTTAGTTCAATTTCATGTTCTCCAGAGGTGAGTTTCAGCAGGTTCTGACCAGTTCTGGAGAACCGATAGTGGAAATTTTGAGTAGTTCGAAGAAGCAGTAAATACCACCTCTGGCTGGCCCTGCCCCCATCTATTCTCTGCCTCCCGAGTCCCAGCTGATCGGAAGTAAATGGGGATTTTACAGGATCCTTCCCCTGGAGTGGGCAGGGAATGGGGATTTTACAGTATCCTTCCCCTGCCACGCCCACCAAGCTACGCCCACAGAACCCGTATTAAAAATTTTTGAAACCCACCACTGATGTTCTCCCCACAGCTGTTTTGGAAAGGAAATACGGGAAAACCCCATATGAAACCCAATACTGCCCCTGTGATATGAGTGCCATAGAAACCTCAAGGTTGTGTTTTTTTTCGTTTTTTTTTTTTTTAATTTGATTTATATGTCGCCCTTCTCCGGAGACTCAGGGCGGCTTACAATGCGTTAAGCAATAGCCTTCATACTTTTGTATATTTATACAAAATCAGCTTATTGCCCCCACAAACTGGTGTTCTTCTGTATTGCTAGTTCTTTTTTAAAAAATGGTTTTATTCATAAATATTTTTGAATATACTGTATTGTCAGGGTATACCATTTACAAAAAAAAAGAGAAAAAAAATGGTGAAAGAGAAAGTAGTAATAAATATTAACACATGAACTATAACAGTAATAATAATAAAATAACACGTGTACTAAAAATAATAGTAATAATATAACCAATTTTTTAACTAAGTTTCTTTTTATATTGGCTTATTTACATTTTTATTAATTATGATGATCGTAGTTATAAATCTTCTCTATTGTTAATACAAATATTCTTGGTCTTTCTTCCTCTAATTTCTACCTCCTGTCTCTAACCATTCATAAAATCTATTCCATATCGAATAGTATTCTGTGTCTTCTTTATCGTTTATTTTTAAAGTTAGCCTGTCCATTTCACCACAGTCCCAAATTTTTCAAATTACTATTGCTAGTTCTACAGGGACATTCACCACCTCTTGGTCATCCCTCTTTTATTTAAATTTTCTGAGGCACTCTGATAGCTTTTATCTACACTATCTGTTAAATAATCAAGATAAATGTATTTCTCTACATTTGTTGTGCGTGAGCGCTGCCCACAAATGGTTGCTAATAGTACTTGTAGTTAGGGAGTAGTTTTGTGTTGTTCATTGAATTGATTGTGTTTTTATTAGTCGATGGCCAACATAAAGTTCTGTCTATCTCATCTCAGCCTCCTCTTCTCATGAAAGTAGGACATTCCAAACAATTTACCTCAGAACGAACATATTGCAAAAAGTCAATTCTGCCATGGGGATGAGTAAGTGGGAGGAGGATCAGGGCTTTAACCATTTCCAAATGTGCTTTGATTTTCACTATGCATTCAGTAGAACCATTTTGTGCTTTTTATTCTTCTTATTCCAAAGTATTAATAGATTAGAATCAAGATCATGTGAAGTGTTAATACCACTTTATAATGCCTTGGTGAGGCCACACTTGGAATCCTGCATCCAGTTTTAGTTGCCACAATGTAAAAAAAAGGATGTTGAGACTCTAGAAAGAGTGCAGAGAAGAGCAACAAAGATGATTAGGGGACTGGAGGCTAAAACATATGAAGAATGGTTACAGGAACTGGGTATGTCTAATCTAATGAAAAGAAGGACTAGGGGAGACATGATAGTAGTGTTCCAATATTTCAGGGGCTGCCACAAAGAAGAGGGAGTCAAGCTATTCTGCAAAGCACCTGAAGGCAGGACAAGAAGCAATGGGTGGAAATTCATCAAGAAGAGAAGTAACTTAGAACTAAGGAGAAATTTCCTGACAGTCAGAACAATTAATCAGCGGAACAACTTGCCTCCAGAAGTTGTAAATGCTCCAACACTGGGAGTTTTAAAGAAGATGTTGGATAACTATTTGTCTGAAGTGGTGTAGGTTTCCTGCCTAAGCAGGGGGTTGGACTAGAAGACCTCCAAGGTCCCTTCCAACTCTGTTATTCTATGCTCTAAGATTGTTTTAAATATGATCCCAGTTCTGTAACTAGTTGAACTGGCAGATGAACTTTGGATAGATTAATTTGCTGCCATATTTCAAATCAGTCTTTTAAGACGCAAGACAACTTGAGTGTGGGTAAAGATATTTAATAAGGAGCAAGTCAATTTCAAGAGAGGTTTTGCCGGTTAGGAACCCAGAGAAGGCTTCTGATTTTGATAGAACTTTCCTATTTGATAGAAATTTCCAATAAAGATGATTAGGGGACTGGAGGCTAAAACGTATAAAGAATGGTTGCTGGAATTGGGTATGTCTAGTTTGATGAAAAGAAGGACAAGAGTGACATGATAGCAGTCTTCCAATATCACAAAGAAGAGGGAGTTAAGCTATTCTCCAAAGCACCTGAGGGCAGGACAAGAAGCAATGGGTGGAAACTCACCAAGGAGAGAAGCAACCTAGAACTAAGAAGAAATTTCCTGACAGTGAGGACAATTAACAGGTGGAACTGCTTGCCACCAGAAGTTGTAAATGCCCCAACATTGGAAGTTTTAAAGAAGAGACTGGATAGCCATTTGTCTGAAGTGGTATAGGGCAGTGATGGCTAACCTTTTTGCCATTGCGTGCCAGGAGGGGGGGGCAGGGGAGATTTGCATGTGCGGGTGCCCACACCCATAATTCTATCTGCCCTGCCTTGCACATGTGTGCACAACCCCCCCTCCCACTCCTGGCACGCGATGGCCTGGTAGGCCTGTTTTTCTTTCTTACCTGGCTCCAGACCTTTTCTATGCATCTGGGAAGGGTGAGAACAGCCTTTCCCCTCCCTCAGAGACCCTGAAAGGGCCCATTTCCCAACTCCCGGTGGGACAGGAAGTGACATTTTTTTTGCTCTCCCCAGCCTCTAGAGGCCTCTCTAGGAGTCTCTGGAGGCTGGGGATAGCAAAAAACCTCACTTCCTGTCCCACCGGGAGTTGGGAAATGGGCCCTTTCAGGCCTCCGGAGGGCCTCCAAGGGACTGGGAAAGGCTGTTTTCGCCCTCTGCAGATGCATAGAGAGGATCTGGAGCCAGGTAAGAAAGAAAAATGGGCCTCCCCCCCTCACCCAGGCCCTCCAGAGGCAGGAAACAGCCTGTTTCCCTACTTCTGGTGGGGCCAGAAGGCCTGAAAATCAGCTGGCTGGTGCGCACATGTGCGGCAGAGCTCAGCTGGTGTGCCCACTGATATGGCTACATGGGTCACCTGTGGCACACGTGCCATAGGTTCACCATCATGGTTATAGGGTTTCATGCCTAAGCAGGGGGTTGGACTAGAAGACCTCCAAGGTCCCATCCAACTCTTCTATTCTATTCTATTCTATTCTATTCTATTCTATTCTATTCTATTCTATTCTATTCTATTCTATTCTATTCTATTCTATTCTATTCTATTCTATTCTTTCCAATATTCTATTCTATTCTATTCTATTCTATTCTATTCTATTCTATTCTATTCTATTCTATTCTATGAAAAATAAACCAAACAGTTTTCTCCATCTATATGCACTCAGCACGGCATCTTTTGCTATCCTTCATCTGTGTCCAAAGTGGCATCCGTAAATTGCATCCATCCAGAATGTACAAAAATGTTGCTGATATAGAATAAGTACTGATGCAATAATATTTCTCCCTAAAATATTTACATCAAGTGAGAAAGATTTCTTTACCTTGTACCGATCACCTGACATATTTTCTGCATCAATCTCCTCTTTCTTTATCACTTTATTACAATTTAAGGACTAGAGGCTTTGTGGGCTGTGCTCAGTTGCTCTCACAAAAAATTGTGCGTTTACCTGCAGTGTTTTCTTTATATTTGAAAGAAAAAAAACCCCCTTCTATCCGAAATTGATGTAGAAAGAGGATGAATCAAATTGACGATGAGATTACAAAGCAATTAGAGATGCCGAAAGTGTCATTTTCTCCTTTGCTACTTTTTGGCAGTGTGTAACCATTTCTTCAATTATTATAAACAAGACAAACAAATATCTGGAAAACAGCTTATAGGCTTACTAAACAATTTAAAGGCCGTAGAACTGTATGCTGCTAAGCTTGATTAGTGTGTGGCATTGCATAAAACTAGAGAAGGAATATGAATTTAATACATGCAGTACAAATCTCAAAATTTGCAAGAAATCTGCATGCCAGTTTTCTTTCCCAGAAATTACACTGAAATTCTTGGTTTGGATCAACCATGCCCTAGTGGATGAAGAGACAGGTAGATTTCTTACCTGTGCAGAGTCTATCATCTGTGGCAAAGAAGCGAGCAAAATTTTCAAGACTTAAAAACATTCCTAAGCTTATTGATAAATATTACATTTTGTTCAACTCAGTTTAATTTTATTTAGGGTTAAAAGGTTCCAAAATATATTACTAAATAACTTGGCATTGGATAAAGCAGTTTAGCAAGGAAACTATTTACCGTATTTTTCGGAGTATAAGGCGCACCTTTTTTCCCCAAAAAAGAGGATGAAAATCTAGGTGCGTTTTATACTCCGAATGTAGCCCCGCCCAGCTTCTCAAACGGAGGTTTCAGAGGCTGAAAAAAGCACCAGAAACGAAGCTTCAGAAAAAAAGCCCCCAAACAGAGCTTCAGAGGCTTTTTTTCTGTAGCTCTGTTTTGGAAGCTTTCAGAGGCAGAAAAGAAAGTTTTTTTCTGAAACCGAGTTTCAGAAGTTTCAGAGGCAGGAAAAAAACAGCAAAAAGAAAAAAAAAAAAGCAAGGTACACAGCTCAAAACCAAGGAATCTGTTGCTAAAATTCACCTCTGGAAACAGCTGATTGGTACAGTATTCGGGAGGCTGATCCACCTGCCAATCATCTTTTTTCTTATTTTCCTCCCCAAAAACTAAGGTGCGTCTTGTATTCCGGTGCATCTTATACTCCAAAAAAATATGGTAATAAATCTTACCTAATAGACTTAAAACCCCAACTCGCTGATTTGTTACTAAGAGCTTTCTGTTTTTGTAGCCACGGTTGAAAATCTGCCACTGTAATCTTAGGATTTTTGCAAGTAAAATTTACAAGTGCAATGTAAACTTTTACATACTTAGAAGTATCTCTTTCTGGTTCGGATTTTAGTATACTGTAGGCCAGATAACCTCTGTCCAAGATACTTATACTTATAAAATTCACAATAACAATAACTATTAAATTTTGTGCTTGTGTAGAAATGTGGCTTGCAGGTGGCAATAGAATTACGCTTGCTTTTGGATAATTTTAAAAACTTTCTCCAAATTATTTCCAAGTATTGGAAAACACCAAGAATCTTGTGAAGAATCCTGGATTGTTATCCTTCAGCATCACGTTAGCCTGAAAATTCCTGGAAACTTCAGCTAAATGTTGTTGCTGCAAAGCTAACTAGGACAAAGACCCAGAATCATACCATTCTCTTTAATATATCTGTTTTATTATAATTTACATTAAATACCCTGTTTCCCCAAAAATAAGACCACCCCTGATAATAAGCCCAATTGGGCTTTTGAGCACATGTGCTAAAATAAGCCTCCCCCCGAAAATAAGCCGTCCCTGAAAATATTTAAACACAGAGCTGGAAATTAGGTAAGACGACAAGAGGAGCCCCATCTTGCTCCATGCACCCCAAAATAATAAGACCTCCCAGAAAATAAGGCCAAGCGCTTATTTCGGGAGTTCAAAAAAATATAAGACAGGGTCTTATTTTTGAGAAAACATGGTAGTTTCTTTCTGAGGTCATGGTTATCCCAAGGTGCTTTTCAAAAGGCAACTGGACTTTGTTTTTGTTTTTTTCCCTTGAAGATGTTTTGCTTCTCTCATCCAAGAAGCTTCAGAACTGAAACATCAGAACTGAAGAAGCTTCTTGGATGAGAAGCAAAACGTCTTCAAGGGGAAAAAAAAACACAAAGTCCAGTTACCTTTTGAAAAAGCATCTTTGCAACGTCTGGTTATAACCTTTACAGCTCTAGAAGTAGAACGGGGTTACTTAAAGTCCACCGTCTTGTACGCGAATCTGATTATCCATTCAGATTTCTTCTTTTGACTTCTTTTTCTCTTCTCTGATCGTTTTCCACATCATTCAATCTTTGATTTATGTCGGGGTACCAAATCAACACTTTTAACACGCATGCAGCTGCTAACTGTTCACGGTGTGCATTTATGTATTTGCTCCTCGGAAAGGTACTTTGTAATGTTGTTGTTTTTGTTGTCACCTGTCTATTTCCTGAGCTATTTAACCAGTATCTTCTTTGAGAGAGGAGGGGTGGGGGGGGGAAAGGTAAGAAAAATAATGCTAATAGGCATGACATTCCAGCATTGATGGCCATCAGATTTACCATCACAATAGCTAAATTACTTTTGCTTTGGTAGAGTCTGCATAACAAAATGATTTTCATCCCTCGTAGCTGCACCATATACATGGTTAATGAACAGCTTTTGATGCATCTTATTTTATACCAATTAATCTCTGTGTCTCAACATTTTATTTCACTAGTGCATGACATGGGTGCATCATTCTTCTACGCCTCCCGTTCTGAAGTCTGATAAAACTAATAATCCCAAACTGCCAGAGGTGCAACATAAAAACGGGTGAAATGGTTTTCATCTTAATTGGATATGAGCATCCTATCTCTAATAACCCCGGGATACTTCTAATTGGTGTTTTCTTTATTTTCTTTTTCTTCTTTGGGTTTAAATCGTTATTTTCATTGATCAGTCTTAATACTCCTCTCCCCAGATGGTGAAATATGAAGCAGGTAATCGGTGGAGTTTCAGTTTAATGAAGGCAGAATATTTATTGGCAACGTTGCTCATAAAAGAGAGATTATGTTTGCAAGTTTGACTAAGACGGGATATTGATTGACGCCATGCCTAGCGATGTCTTGAAAGTTGGTTCTGTTCGCTGCCCTGAAACTCACCCCAGGCCACCAACTTCTCAATTTTCAGACTTTTCAAGAGACAATGCCTCTCATTGTTGGGTATCGTATTGTCATTTTATTGCTTACAGCTACAGGGTGGAATCACTTGTCTGGTTAGGCATTTTTTTTTGTACCACATTTCTCGTTTCGTCCTTATTAATGTACAGAATGAAGGAGAGGGAAAAATTCCACATATCTCTTGCTTTCTTATCATTTAAAGCAGTGATTCCAAAACATTGCAGCAATGAAGACATTCCAGGGGACTGGGAGCCAAATACGCAAGCAACATCGACAATAAAGTGGTAACTACAAGATGCATCTAAAAGCCAAAAAAGCTTATCCAAAACAGAAGTTGACTGTGGTATCTCTGGATGAGTCACTGTGCATGTGAACTGTGATTCAATCATACTCCTGGACTGGGCACTCTGTTGAGGATATTAGCATAATTCCTTTTTTTTAAAATATACCCTAAATGTGAATTGTTTTAGAATTATATTTGCCTCTGCAATCTCACTTTAGAAAAAATCCTTCTCAAAGTTTGCACACAGTTTTAAGCATTGCTGCATTCTCAGATGGTTTAAAGGAAACTCTGCCAGTTGAATGTTTTTTTTTTAAAAAAAAAGTTTTAAACCATTTTTTTAAATCTATTTATAAAAAAAAAACTCTACCTCTGTTTTTTGGAATTTCTGAGATTTTGATGTTGATAAATATGACACAGAGATACCTTGGTACTCAACTGCTTTGAAACTCATCGAATTTGGTACTCAATGCATTTTGATGCAAAAATTTTTGTCCCGGTACTCATTGTTTGTTTGGTACTCAATGCACAAGTGAGAACTTGTCGGTGTTGGTGGCATTGTGAGTCACTAAATCAGGGGAACAGGATGCCCGAAGTTTTTTTAGCTTCTCATTTTTTATTCATTCAAAACAAAAAAGATTTCAAGAAGGATAACAAATTAACAGAGTTGGAAGGGACCTTGTAGGTCATCTAGTCCAACCCCCTGCCGAAGCATGAGCCCTTACACCAGGGGTGAAATCCAAAAAGTTCTGACAGGTTCTAGAGAACCGGTAGCAGAAATTTTGAGCAGTTCGGAGAACTGGCAAATACCACCTCTGGCTGGCCCCAGAGTGGGGTGGGAATGGGGATTTTGCAGTATCCTTCCCCCAGGAGTGGGGAGGGAATGGAGATTTTGCAGTATCCTTCCCCTGCCATGCCCACCAAGCCACGCCCACAGAACCGGTAGTAAAAAAAATTGGATTTCACCACTGCCCTACACCATTTCTCCAAGATCCTCTTCATCTTGCAAAGAAAATAAAAATCAACTAAGGAAACTAAATTAGGGAAACTGTATCTGTTTGTCTAACATTCATGGGATCATTTCCTCTGATTTTCTGAAAGATTTCAAAGTCATAGTAATTTAATTAGGGATTAAGGAAAGCTTGAAGTCCGCCTATTTTTTTCTGAGGGGTTCATTTTCACATGTCATCTAGTCTAACCTCCCACTCAAGCAGGAGACTCTACACCATTTGTAGTCCAGTGTCTTCTTGAAAGCTTCCAGTGATGAAGCTCCCACAACTTCCGAAGGCAACTTCTGTTCCATGGGTTGATTGTTCTCGCTGCCAGAAAATTCCTCCTTATTTCCAGGTTGAATCTCTCCTTGATCAGTTTCCATCCATTATTCCTTGTCTGGCCTTCGGGTGCTTTGAAAAATAGCTTGACCCCCTCCTCTCTGTGGCAGCTCCTCAGGTATTGGAACATTGCTATCATGTCTCCCCTGGTCCTTCTCTTCACTAGACTAGCCAGGCCCAGTTCCTGCTATCGTATGTTTTAGCCTCCAGTCCCCTAATCATCCTGGTTGCTCTTCTCTGCACTCTTTCTAGAGTCTCTTTGGGAACTTCGGGAACGACTAGCACATATGTGCAAGGGGAATCTTTACCTTTTTACCAGGCAAAATCAACTTCAATTTCTCCTTACAGTAATCTCCCATTCTAACAATGCACTACTAAAGCCAAAAGGAAGACTGAAGGCACACAGGAATAAGAAATGGGGGAAATAAGAAAACAGGAAAAGGGATATCCTGATACTACCAATGATCCATTTTTTCTTCCCATGAAGTTCTTGTTTTGGAAAAAGAATAGGAATAAGATTGTGGGTTTTTTTTGTTGTTGTTGTCATAGTGAAGATATATTCTGTTGCAGACATAAATCATGGAGTTTGTGATGAAGCATCCACAACTTCAACCAGTGTCACAGCTTGCCATCTGAAGTTGTGGGCGCTTCATCCTTGGAGGTTTTTAAGAAGAGGCTGGACAGCCATTTGTCTGAAATGATATAGGCTCGAGCAGGGGGTGGCCTAGAAGACCTCCAAGGCCCCTTCCAGCTCTATTGTGGTTGTAATTGTAATAACCTTCATATAACCTATTCTAATGAAATTCAGATTTCTTTCTTCCTCATCCTCGCCATCCGTTGCAAAGTATCTATATAATAATAGAGGTAATGAAATCTATACTTACATGCTGACAATATTACACAATACACTTACCAGATTAAAAATGGGTCAGCATAAATTAGCATGGCTGTTTCTCTTGCACTGAATGTTGCTTTCTGTCCTAATCACTTAAGAGCTGATGCACCCTGAATTAAAATTGCATGCATTTTCCATTCTAACACCTCGATGATAGAAGAACTCAAAAATCCTATTGGACATTGACTTCCATTTCAGATGTGATTCAGAAATTCGGGAGAATTATTGGGTTCACACTGAAGACTGATTGGAAGGCAGTAAGACCAGGATGTCATGCTGAGACACAATGGGAAGACTCTTCTAAATATGTTTAATTCTGTTTTTTTGTGTGTTGGAATAAATGAGCCATTCATTGCTTCTAGTGTAGAAATATTCCCAAAAGAAATTGAAATATTGATCCTTTCTCATACTCTATCCTACCCTATCATTCCCTCCCTCGTTCTCTGAGTGCCTGTGTGTGTTTGTGTATCACTTGGAAAGTTCAAATTAGGCTGTGAAAAATTAGGAAATGATTTGGTGTCGCAAGTTGCAAGAGTGAAAAGTTTGATCTTCTGGCTGTGCACCTGCTTTTGACTGAAAATCGAAAATCTCACACCTTCGCAGGTGCCCCACTCAAAATCATTCTTGTTCCACTCTCATCCACTCACCCATATCACCCACCGGCACCAGGAGATAGATAGATAGATAGATAGATAGATAGATAGATAGATAGATAGATAGAGATAGAGATAAGAGATAGAGAGAGATAGAGAGATAGAGAGATAGAGATAGAGATAGAATAGAGAGAGAGATGATAAATAGATAGATAGATGATAGATAGATAGATAGATAGATAGATAGAGATAGATAGAGATAGAGATAGAAAGAGAGATGACAGATAGATAGACAGATAGAGATAGAGATAGAGATAGAGTTAGAGATATATTTTAAAAAGGACCCTTGTGTCTGATTTATATTTACATATGACACATTTAAAGGGACAATACCTGGAGTATAAGTGAGGGGAGATGAAAGGGCTCTGAAAGAAAGGGACTTTTATAATATCAAAGGTCCAGTGACATCACAATTGCCTTTTATACTGAGGTAGATAATTGCATCTAATCGTCATTTGGAAAGATGCAGCCGGAGAATCCTCCCGCCCCCATCCTCTGTCTTTTACAGGCCCAGTTCATAAATCCTTTAATATATCATTTAATGAGTATATCTCTTGGCAGGAAGGAAGCCACAGCCTTTTCAACTGTTTCTCTGTGTAAACGATCTGAATAAATAGTTTAGTAATTAAAAGGGGAGTCATGAAAAGCCTACCAGGCGGGCATTGTCCAATCTGCAAAAAACGGACATCCTGTTGCATGAAAAGGCCAAGAGGTGGGCGGATATTGTCGTCCAAGGCAAACTTTGAAAAAGGGTCGGGGGAAAAAAATGAAAAGGTATTAACATCTACGGAGCGTGTGACCCAAATAACTCTTGGTTTTCAGTGATAGGTTGGTACATCGGTTGGTTCATGGTTTAGTATGCTGGGTAAGCATCATGTTTAGCTAATGTTGTTGTTATCATTATTATTATTTTATTCATTAAACATGAAACTCAGTCAACTGAACATTTAAAAATGTGTCACAAATACCCTTGACTGGTGCTAATGATCTATGATCTAATGATCTACCCGTATCAACCAAGTACCTTCTTAAAAATACGATGTTCCGAGTAGCACAGTGTTTTGCAGTTCCGCTGGTGTTCTTGCAGGAAGCTGCAATTTCTTGATGTGTTTTGTAAAATTCTTGGATGTGGTACCAAATGCCCCGATGTCAATGGGTATCAATGTTACATGCTTCATCCATAGCTGTGTAGTTTCAATGGCCAGCTCGCAATATTTCATGATTTTTTCCAGTTCTTTTTCTTCCACTCTAGCATCTCCTGGTACAGCAATATCAATAAACTTCGGCCCTCAACAACCATGATATCTGGCGTGTTATGTTCTAAATGACGATCCGTCTGTATTCGAAAGTCCCACAAGATTTTCACTGTCTCATTTTCGATAACTTTTTCTACTTTGTGTTCCCACGGATACAGGTACGTTGTATTTTTTACATAATGACCAGTGGGCTAATTTAGCAACTCGATCATGTCTAGCTTTGTAATCAGTTTGTGCGATTTTGCTGCACTCACATATTAAATGTGAAACAGTTTCAACTTTGTCGCTGCAAAGTCGGCAGTTTGGATTGTTGGTGGATTTTTGTATCTTCGCTTTCATGGCCTTAGTTTGTAGTGCTTGTACTTGAGCGGCGAGTATTAAACCTGTTTCTTTCTTGATGGTTCCTCTCTTAAGCCATGCCCATGTCAAGTTATCATCACACTTTCCTTCAATGTTTTTCAAGTTCTGTCCATGCAGAGCTTTGGTTTTCCATCCATTTAATCTGTCATCCAACCGTTTTTCCTTATATTCTGCCTTTACTTCTGTTTGCCCTGATGACAATGGGTATCACTGTTTCATCCATATTGTTGTTGTTGTTGTTGTTTTGTTGTTGTTGTTGTTGTTTGTTGCAGAGGCAGCCAGATCTTTAGAGTAGATTTGGCATTTGTATTCACCTGTTGAGTTCTCAAAGACCTGGGATAGGGAGATGCAGTTTGATATGTGAAAGGTACCGTATTTTTCAGAATATAAGACGCACTGGACTATAAAACGCACTGGACTATGAGACGCACCTACCTTTTTTGGTGAGGAAAACAAGAAAAAAAATCTGCCTCTGCCTCCCAGCAATTTTGCCTCGTTGCAGCAAACAGCCTGCTTTACTTTCATTTTCGTTTTCAGCATAGCTTGATTAGCACAAGGATAACAAAAAATCTGCTCCAGCAATTTATCTCTTTGCAGCAAGCAGCAGAGGCCCACGCAAAACAGTTGAGAACAAAACAGCTGAGAGTCAGGAGTCCGATCCAATCAACTTGTGCTAATTAGGCTGTGCTGAAGTTGAAAGGAGCTGTTTCTTCTTGCTGCTTGCTGCAAGGAGGTAAACTGCTGGGAGGCAGAGGCCAAAGGGTGGGGGCCAGTGGGTTGGAGGGGCTATATTTGGTGTATAAGACGCACCTAAATCTTCACCCCCTTTTAGAGGGGGGGAAAGGTGCATCTTATACTCCGAAAAATACGGTATATTGTAGGATACTTTTCACATATCAAACAACAACATCTAACTAATAACTAATCAAGGAGAGAAACAACCTGGAATTAAGGAGAAACTTCCTAACAGTGAGGACAATTAACCAGGGAACAGCTTTCCTTCAGATGTTGTGGGTGCTTCATTGTTGGAGGTTTTTAAAAAGAGCTTAGACAACCATTTGTCTGAAATGGTATACAATCTCCTCAGTGGTGGGATTCAAGTAATTTAACAACCGGTTCTCTGCCCTAATGATTTCTTCCAACAACCAGTTCACCAAACTGCTCAGAAAGTTAACAACCGGTTCTCCCGAAGTGGTGCGAACCGGCTGAATCCCAACACTGGATCTCCTGCCTCAGCAGGAGTCTGGACAAAAAGACCTCCATGGTCCCTCCCAGCTCCATTCTGAGTCTAGGATATAAGATCTCAATTAAAGCTGCCTTGTGGAATTGTCTTTTCTTGTTGGACTTGATTTGTCATATCAGGACATTATTTGTTTGTTTGTTATTATTTCTTTATTTCTTCTTTCATCATCAACATCATCATCATCTGGTTATGTAAATATAGCAATTGTACTTTGGGAATTTGGTTTTGATTGATTATTGTGGCGCAGGAGTTAAATGCATTATTGTAGGCACACTCCACCCACAGCCTGGTGCTTGATTCTGATGGGGCTCGAAGTTGACTCAGACTTTCATCCTTCTGAGGTCAACAATTTTATAAATTGGGTGTTTTAATCTGTGTTTCGGCCAAAATATTTAATAATTTTAAGGGATTTTTTAATATTTGTATTATCTGTATTTTATCTTGGCTGTTCACCGCTCTGAGTCCTTCAGGAGTAGGGCGGTATAGAAATTTGATTAATAAATAAATAAATAAACAAACAAAATGAGGACCTAGATTGTTGGGGGCAATGTGCAAATAATGCTGACGTTGTAAACCACCCAGAAAGTGCTGTAAAGAACCACAGGGCAGTATATAAATCTAGTTGCTATTATGTGCTGTTAAAATGGTGTCAACCCCTAGTAACCACATAGGTAGTTTTTCTCCATGGTGAACATTCCATAACCTGGTATTTCAGGTTTCCTAACAGTGCTGTAACCTGAGACAGTGCATTTTGCTGCTGGTCCTCCTTATCTTTTCTTTGCTTTCACCTTTCCAGCACTAAAGCTTTCTCTAGAGAGTTGGGTATATGCAATAATAAACTGATGGATTGATCTGCCTTCAAGTCAATGTTGATTCTCAGCAACCAATAGATAGATTTTCTCCATGATGATCTAACCTAGTCTTTCAACCTGGTCTTTCAAAGCTCCCAATGGGGCCTAACCTAGTTTTCAAGTCTCACAATGTTGCCTAATCTGGTCTACAAGTCTCCCAGTAGTGTTATGAATTAAGAGTTCCAGCAGGTAAAAGAATTTAAATTTTAAAATATTGTTGTTATTAGTTGCAAAATCATATCCGATCCATTGCAACCGAATGGGCAACGTTCCTCCAGGCCTTCCTGTCCCCTACCATCCTTTGGAGTCCATTTAAACTCATGCCTACTGCTTCAGTGATTTCCATCCAGCCACCTCCTTCTCTGTCGTCCCCTTCTTCTTTTGCCTTCAATCCTTCCCAGCATTAGGCTCTTCTCCAGGGAGTCCTTCTTTCTCATTAGGTGGCCAAAGTATTTGAGTTTCTTCTTCAGGATCTGGCCTTCTAAAGAGCAGCCAGGGTTGATCTCCTCTAGGACTGACCAGTTTGAACGTCTTGCAGTCCAAGGGACTCGCAGGAATCTTCTCCAACACCAGAGTTCAAAGGCCTCAATTCTTCAGTGCTCAGCCTTCCTTATGGTCCAGCTTTCACAGCCATACATTGCAACTGGGAAAACCATAGCCTTGACTATACACACTTTTGTTGGCAGGGTGATATCTCTGCTTTTTAGTAAGCTATCTAGATTAACAAATGTAAAATTATTGGTACCATTTTCATTTTATGGGATCAATAATCAAAAGAAAGCAATCAGTTCATTAAGAGGAGAGATGCTTCTTTGAACGAAAGCTATTTTGTATACTGATTTGGGAGAAGATGGGCTTAGCAAAGTGGGTGAAATGATCATTAAATAAATATATAAGAGAGCAATCTACAAAACTTCCCACTTTCCACACCCTTTGCAGTAACCCGATTTGCTTAAAAAGAGAGAGAAAGAAATGAGAGACATGAGGTTACTTTGGCAGGAAAGCCTCCTGACAAATCCATTCTGCTTACTAATGGTTACAATGCTATCAATATGTTTATAAGTTATAAGTGCCTTCCTTGGTGTCAAAATCTGGAACATTTTCATATACTTTATTTGGCTGTGGAAGGACATTGCTAACTTGGGAAAAGTGCAATTGTTGAAAGTTAATTGTGCTTTGATTGCATGTAAGTTTGGGAAAAAGTGAATTTGGCAAGTTTGCATTAAAAGGCAAATATACTAATATCTCCCCTATCCCTACTTTTGCTCAGAAAAGACCAGATGGCATCCTTTACATGTATTCCATTCCACTTCTGACTTCCAGAAGGATGAATGGGATATGTTTACAATGAAATGCAAATCAAACATTTTTCTCTGCATCTCTAATCTTAATGGAAGATGTAAACTGTAGAGAGTGGAGAATTTGAAACTGAAGGGTTGTCGCGGCCTTCTGGCTTTGTCAGGTCCTTCAGACTTTGAGGTTTGTGGAAATTTAAAGACTGTCCGAATCATAGAAAAGAAGTCAAAACTGATGATCTAGGAAAACTTGCCACGGCAAATTGTCCCATTCCACACACTGAGCTATAGACCCTTGGTATTGGCAGTGATTAGTCAATTAGTTTAGAACAGGGGTCTGCAACCTTAACACTCAAAAGAGCCATTTGGACCCGTTTCCCACAGAAAAGAAAACACTGGGAGCCACAAAATCCTTCCCGTGCCTGACTATTTCTTGAGCGGCCACAAAACTAGCATATGTAGTCAAACTAAACGTTCTGTTTCCTTCTGAAACTTTTCTTGGATTTATCCATGGTTGGCCTACCAGAGGTTGAAAAGCTCAATAAATCGTGTGCCGGCAGGTGTCGCACATTGGCGGTTGTGACTGGGGTGAAATGCTACCGGTTCAGGCCGGTTTGCCCGAACTGGTAGTAAACAAAATGCTTTAAAAAATTAAAAAAAGAGGTTCTTATAATCGCGTGGCACAGCTGATTGTCACAGCTGATCATCGGAACCTTTTAAAAAAAAACTTTTTAAAAGCATTTTTTACTACCTATTCGCCCGAATCGGTAGTAAAAAAATGCTTTAAAAAGTAAAAAAAAAAAAGTTGGCCACTCCCACCCAGTCACATGACCCACCAAGCCACACCCACTAAGCCACACCCCCAGAACTGGTAGGGAAATTTTTTTTGAATTTCACCACTGGTTGTGACACATATTTTGAGTGACAGGGAGCCGCAGCAGAGGGGTAAAAGAGCCACATGCGGCTCCAGAGCCACAGGTTGCTGACCCCTGGCCTAGAATAAGATACTCGTACCTCCTTTGTGCAAGTTCAAAATGACAGAATATTCTAGCAGTTGAGGGGTCCTTTGTGCTCTCTGAGCTTGGTTGTTTTCTTGTAGATATTTCACGACCCAAACTAGGTAGCATCACCAGTGTGCCATTACTTGAAGGGCTGTCACAGAGAAAAGGGGGTCAACTTATTCTCCAAAGCATTTGAGGGCAGGACAAGAAACAATGGGTGGAGATCATTAAAGAGAGATCCAATGTGAAAGTAAGAAGAAATTTTCTGACTGGTGAGAACAATTAAACATGGGACAGCTTGCATCTTGAAGTTGTGGGTGCTTCATCACTAACCATTTAAATATATTTCCATTCTTCATGTGCATTGTGCTACTTTTTTTGCCACCATGCCAGCCAAGCTTGAGCAAAAACGATAACTAGAAATTGAATAAATAAATAAAAAAGCAGGGAGAGAAAATCGAGAATAAACAATCGAGAATAAATAAATGCCCTTCTTCCGGTGACAGTGCGCACTAGCAGTCCAAGAAATCAGTATATTAATAATACATGAAATGAAAATAATTCTCTTTAATGTTGAATTTTGTATCCTTTCACCCACAGTGTTTGTGAGAAAGAAAGAATGACACATTGGGGCCCCAGCTTTTGAAAACAGAAGGAAAATAAGAGTTTAAAAGTAGAAAAGGAACATTTTTGTCTCTTCTGCTATATGTAGATGGGTCTCTCTATTTGAGGAGGGAGTAGAATGGATGAGATGGGACATTGTGGCTCAGTGGCTAAGACGCTGAGCTTGTTGATCAAAAGGTCGGCAGTTCAGCGGTTCGAATCCCTAGTGCTGTATAATGGAGTGAGCTCCCGTTACTTATGCCAGCTTCTGTCAACCTAGCAGTTCGAAAGCAGGTAAAAATGCAAGTAGAAAAATAGGGACCACCTTTAGTGGGAAGGTAACAGCGTTCCGTGCGCCTTTGGCATTGAGTCATGCCGGCCACATGACCACGATGACATCTTCAGACAGCACTGGCCCTTCGGCTTTGAAACGGAGATGAGCACTGCCCCCTAGAGTCAGGAACGACTAGCACGTATGTGCGAGGGGAACCTTTACCTTTACCTTAGAATGGATGAATAGTCAAAGGATCAGGCTAGAAGACTTTTGCCTCTGTCCATACCACATATTTATGAAATGTAAACTTGGAAGGTGGCCAATCCCTTTGCATTTTAAGTGATTAACAAATGTTTTCCTTTGAGTGGACACCTCTCTGTCTAAATATATTTGCAAGAATGCAAAAAAAAAAAAAAAGGCAACCAGGGATCTAGAGAGCAGACCGCAAGCATTTCCAGCAGAAATCTTTGCCAAGGATGTTGAGCTGTAGCTCCAGCCGTCTGTACCTAGTGCCAGCCGAATTGCAGTCTCCTACGGGCACCCTGCCAGCCACAAAGTAGATACCCTGCTGTTTAACGACACCGGATTTACAGCTTCCCTGCCTATTGGTGCTATTTTGTGTAAATAAGGTTAACACTCCTTTTAAATTAAATACACCACCTGGTGACTCAATGGGTGACCTTGGCAACAAGAATTCACCTGGTGTCCAAAAAAAAAGGAGGGGGGGAGAAAGAAAGAGAGAAAGAAAAAAAGAAGAGAGAGAGAAAAGAAGAGAGAGAGAAAAGGAAAAAAAGAAAAAGAGAAGGAAGGTAAGAAGGAAGGAGAGAAAAAAGCAGGAGAGAGAAAAAGAAAGCAGAAAGAAAGAAAGAGAAGGAAGGAGAGAGAGAGAAAGAAAAAAGAAAAAGAGAAGGAAGGTAAGAAGGAAGGAACGAAAGAAAGCAGGAGAGAGAAAAAGAAAGCAGAAAGAAAGAAAGAAAAAGAAGGAAGGAGAGAGAGAGAAAGAAAAAAGAAAGAGAAAGAAAGCAGGGGAGAGAAAAAGAAAGCAGAAAGAAAGAAAGAAAGAAAGAAAGAAAGAAAGAAAGAAAGAAAGAAAGAAAGAAAGAAAAAGAAAGAAAGTGTGGAGAAGGGTGGAGAAGGAAGAATGTACATTTCCATTCGCACACAGACATGCAAGCTTATTCCGGTGACAGCTGTCTTTGTGATATTGTTTTCCTGGCACATTTTTGTCTTTTTCTGTTTTGTTTAATTTGGAAAGAGAGGTGCCAAGTTTCAACCCGAGACATGCGAGAAAGGGCAACCTTTTAAGTGGCTGGACCAGTAAAGTCACATTTTGTTAGCTTATCATGTTTGGTCAAGCCAGAAAAGGGAGTTAAGGTTCAGATTCCAGCTGGTGCTGCCTTGCTATAAAGGATTCTCATTGCTGAGTTGAGCTCCCTAACTCTGGCCCAGAGGCTCCAGGGCCTGCTCAGGGGTCTGAGGACTGAAAGCAGGTTGGCAAAGTCTCAAACTCAGCATTGACATCAGACAGTCTCTTCTGAAAAGGAGGTGGATGTGTGACTAGATTTTAGGAGACTGCATTTTAAAGAGTTGTGAAAGGGAGGGAGGGAGGCAGGAAAGGAAAGAAGGAAGGAAGGAAGGAAATTGAGACATGGTTTGAAAGAAAGGGAAAGAGGAAGAAGGAAAAAAGGGAGGGAGGGAAGGAAAGAAGGAGGGAAGGAAAGAAGGAGGGAGGGAGGAAAATTGAAATGTGGTGTGAAAGAAGGAGAGAGGTAAAAGGAAGGAGGGAAGGGAGGAAGAAAATAAGAGAGGGAAAGAAAGGAAGGGAGAGAGGAAGGAAAATAAGAGCAGGAAAGAAGGAAGGAGGAAAGGAAAGAAAGAAAGAAAGGAAAGAAGGAATAAAGGAAGGAAAGAAAGAGCACAGCCAACCCCCCATCCAATCAGAGCACAGCCAAACCCCCAACCAATCAGAACACACCTCTACCCAATCAGTACACAGCCAAGCTCCACCCAATCAGTTCACACCCCCACTAGCAGTTAAAAGGAAGAAACAGCTGCGATCTCACATTGCTCCTAGAAGCACGAAGCCGAAAACACCAGCCTGAAGATGACGAGTGAGACTTTGTCGAAACGTCGCCAAGACACTTCCAATTTTACGCGGGAGAAAACCCGAATAACCAAAGACCTACATACAAATACCCGCAAAAACCTCAGAAAACAATTATATATTATATTTACATATATATATAATTGTAATATAATAATATATATAATATAATTATATGTATAATTATATAATTAATTAATTTATAATTAATTTATAAATAATAATAAAGTTATAGAAAATGAGAAGGTGAAGAACTTGTGGGACTTTCGAATACAGACAGATCGTCACTTGGAACACAACATGCCAGATATCACAGTTGTGGAAAACTGAAACGTACAGTTTACTGACATCGCGGTACCAGGAGATGCCAGAGTCAAAGAAAAAGAACTGGAAAAAATCATGAAATATCGCGACCTGGCTATCAAAACTACACGGCTATGGATGAAACATGTAACAGTGATACCCATTGTCATCGGGGCACTTGATACCATGTCGAAGAATTTTATAAGATACATCAACAAATTGCAGCTTCCTGCAATAACACCAGCGGAACTGCAAAAAAAGTGCGCTACTTGGAACATCATATATTTTAAGAAGGTACTTGGTTGATACCTAGGATGCTGGCAGCAACCCGTATCAACCATTAGCGCCAGTCAATGGTATTTGTGATGCATTTTTGAATGTTCAGTTGACTGAGTTTCATGTTTAATGAATAAAAGTGTAATAAAATGAATTAGAATTTAGACAAAGAACCTCTACATTATCTGGGTCAGGTTAGAGACCTGCTCCATCTTCATCTCTTTGGCAAACCCCTATGTTCACCCCGAGTTACCCCTTCGTCTTTCGCCGTGAAGATGTTTCTCTGGGGTTTGATCCTTTCTATTGATTTTAGGAGCAGAAAGGACGTCCTTCTGCCCTAATCCGTGCCAGAAGAGATTCTAAACATTTCGCTCGTCTCCTTAATTGCGGGTACGTGCTATGAGATGACCCCCCCACACACACACCCTCTCTGAATCAGCCCCCATCGCATCTTTTGTTGCCTTGAGTTCAGGGACCCCCATTGTTGGAATGGAAGGCCGCTCGGTAATTGGTTGAGTATGCCCATATCCAGTCTGAGAGGGTGACCTTTCACGCCCTGTGCCCAAGGAGTTGCATAGAAAGTGAGAGGGTCGTATTCTGGGTTAAAGCCTTCTGACTAACAACAACGTGGAGAGCTTGCTTCGTCTTGCGCGCACACCGAGAGTGACACAACCAGTTGAAAGGAAGGCTGGAGTTTGCTGATAAGCTAGGTACATTTTTCGGCTGCTCTTGAGACAGTCTCTTTTTTTCTCCCCCAAGAGAATAAAGGACAGCCTCTTCGTTGAAATGCAGATGCTGGTCTCCTCACACACCAGGGCCGCGCCGAACAAGAGAAAAAAAAAAAAAGACCACAGGGCAAGGATGGGTTTTGTTCCACATGCACAGTGCACATGCACAGGCCCTGCACACACACACACACACACACACACACACACACACACACACACACACACACAGAGGAGATCACCTTGTCCTTAGAAATGAAATAAAAGAAAAACCCGGTTTTACGTGACGGAGGTATCAAGGCATAATGGACAACATGGTTTACACCCTGGAGTTCTCGCACCTATGGGAGGGAGATGGGTGGGGCTTAAGCATCTCCTAAAATGACAAAGAAACATAACTCAAAAGAAGATAAAAGATAAGATCATTCTTGCTTGCTTTAAGATCATCATTCAATGAGTTGGTGGACATGTCCGTGCAGTTTTCTTGGTAAGATGTACATTCTAAATTCAGAATCAAGCTGGAAGGGACCTTTGAGGTCTTCTAGTCCAACCCCCTGCTCAAGCAAAAGACCCTATACCATTTCAGACAAGTGGCTGTCTATTTGTCTTCTTAAAAGCCCCCTCAGTGATGAAGCATCCACAACTTCTGAAGGCAAACTCCTCCATTGGTTAATTGTCCTCCCTGTTAGGAAGTTTCTCCTTAATTCCAGGTTGCTTCTCTCTGTGGTTAGTTTCCATCCATATTGTTTCTTGTCCTGCCTTCTGGTGCTTTGGAGAATTCTAGGATTTTCTTTCGAATTTCCCAGTCTAGATTAGAGCTAATATTCTGTGTTAGTTTCCCATCAAAATACTAACCAGGGCTAAACCTGCTTAGCTTCTGAATCCGGCCAGATACTTCTCCACTTCAATCTAATTTATTTTTACACATACGTGTTTAGAGAGAACAGTCATATTTTTTTTTAAAACAACACCAACAACTCCATATCACCGAAGTAGGGATGATAATCAGACAGCAAGTGATTGCAGCTCCAAAGCTGTTCCAAATTATCAGTTATTAGCAGATTTATATTATATTTATATAATTTATATTAGCATATTATTTCATGTAACTTATAAATCTGCTTAGCTGGGTTACATCATGTGGACTTTTCTTTATTATTATTTTTTTAAAACTATAATAATTGCGTGTGTGTATTTGACTTCTGGCCTACGACCATTAATTATAAAGATTGATTGATTTGGCTCCCCCTAACTGAATTTGAACAACATTCAAAGCTTGGTTAGTTTTTTAATACGAAGGGGATTTAATATATTACATACTCCAGTCTATTTGCTTGGTTAGTGGGTTAAATCATTGCATAAACTGTAGAAAATAGGTTAATTCCGTTAATCGGGTTAATCATATCACATGAACTTATCTTTTAAAACAGAGATTGACCAATTATCCTTTCTTTAAAAACACAAAATCAAACCAACTTCAAATGAAGAATTAATGCAAGCCTTGTTAACACAGACAGTTTTGTTTTTTAAAAAATGTGATTTCTCATGAAAAGCACTTTTCCATCCTAACCAGATATGATGGATGGTTCGTACAGAAGGAGTGTTCCAGATTTACTATCACAGAACATTGTAATGATTGTCAGCCTTTAATTAATAATAAAATATGTAATGAATCCACCCTACCCATCCCTTTTTACGAGATACAGTATCTGCAAAATAAAGATGCTTTTGTTCTCTCGGGCTCTTTCATGAAATTTCATTCTCTTTCTTTGGGAAAAAAAAATATCCCCAGAAGATTAGGGGGTAATTTTCCTTTCTTCCCCTCCAATTTTTAATTTCTTTAGTTTTATGGAAGCCTCTTCCATGCACACATATAACAGGTGATTAGACTCTTCCTCTCCTTTCTCCTTCTTCTAAGAACCATGATCATGTAAGGGTCAGAGGTTATGCACCATTCTGATGACTAATGCTGATTATTGTCCCAATAAATATGATTGATTGATTGACAGAGAACTATTCTTATACAAAGTACGATCAAGAGGGCATCTGATGGCCACCCAAGTGTCCTTCCAATCAAATTCCAAGAGGAATCTTGACCCTCATTTCCTTTGGGATGCCAAATAACAGAGTTGGAAGGGACCTTGGAGGTCTTCTAATCCAATCCCCTGCTTTGGCAGGAAACTCTATACTATTTCAGACAAATGGTTTTTCTAATCTCTTCTTAAAGACTTCAAGTGTTGGAGCATTTACAAGTAATTCCACTGATTAAGTGTTCTAACTGTCACAAAATTTCTCCTTAGTTCTAGATTGCTTCTCTCCTTGATAAATTTCCAACCATTGCTTCTTGTCCTGCCTTTAGGTATTGTGGAGAATAGCTTGACCCCTTTTTTCTTTGTGGTAGCTCCTCAAATATTGGAAGACTGCTATCATGTCCCTCCAAGTCCTTCTTTTCACTAGACTAGACACACCCAATTCCTACAATCATTCTTCATCTGTTTTAGCATCCAACCCACTAATCATCTTTGTTGCTCTTCTCTGCACTCCTTCCAAAGTCTCAACATCTTTTTTATATTGTTGTGACCAAAACGGGATGCAATGTTCCAAGTGTGGTCATACTAAGGTTTTATAAATAAAATATACTTAAACTGTTTAAGTATATTTGGACATTAAGTATATATGGACAATACTGTTTCAACTCCTACCCTCAAAACGATGCTATAGAGCATTACACACCAGAAGAAGTAGACACAAGAACAGTTTTTTCCCGAACTCCTTCACTCTGCTAAACAAATAATTCCCTCAACACTGTCAAACTATTTACTACGTCTGCATTACTATTAATCTTCTCATCATTCCTACCACCCATCTCCTCCCACTTATGACTGTATGATTGTAACCTTGTTGCTGGTATCCTTAAGATTTATATTGACTGTTTCCTAATATGATTTGATTGCTTTTTTGTTCCCTATGACTATCATTAAGTATTGTACCTTATGATTCTTGACAAACGTATCTTTTATTTTATGTACTCCGAAAGCGAATGCACCAAGACAAATTCCTTGTGTGTCCAATCACACTTGGCCAATAAAGAATTCTATTCTATTCTATAAAAATAATAAAAAAGGCATCATGCTATTAATTACTAAACAGAAAAATGAGAAAGCAACTATTTTGAAAAAGTAGAATGACTTGGAAAACAGGCAAAAAAGGTTGATATGAGCTAAACATGCCTTCAAGTATCAGCTAGCGAAGTCATTTATTTACTGGGGATGTCTGCATTTGCTGCTCTTGACTTTGTTTGATTTCAGTTGTCAAAGTGACTTGAGTTGCAATGTTTATTTTTGAATCACAGAATTGAAACACTCTCTTGTCTCAAGGATTCTCATCAATATATGGAAGCCAATTTCATTCAAATAACTACTTCCTCCAGAGGAAAAAATAACCCTGCTTTCCCCCTAAAGATAATCTAAGGAGAGAGACAATGGGGGGAAAAAAACCCCATAACTTTCAAACTTTCCATTCAAGAAGCTTACAATGTTTGTACACATTATTAGAATCAAAAGGTTTTTCAAAAACTTTCTCTTAAGTTCATGAAAGGAAAGACAGAGTTTGGGTGTTCTTTTTGAAGTCAAGCTGTTATGTACAGTGGTGCTTTGCCTTCTGTTATAGGAATGGAAGTAAGAGATGCTAATAAAGGAGAATATTTGTAGCTCAGCTTTGACATGAGGGGTCCTTTGTGCTCTCTGAGCTTGGTTGTTTTCTTCTAGACATTTCATTACCCAAATAGGTAATATCATCAGTGCTAAATAAGGAGTGTGGTTTGCTGTCAGTTGATATACTGGTGGCTTGCCCTGTTGATCTTGGTGGAGATTCTTTGATTGGGCTATTTGCTGTTGGCTCTTTGGCAGTTCCTTGACTGGACATCATTTCCTTGGCTGTTGGTCTGATCATTGATGAGTTGCCCCTGGTTCAGACCGGTTCTATAGAACCGGTAGTAAAACTGGTGGGAGGCTCTGCCCACCGACCCTGACATCATCAGGAAGCTTTTGCGTATGCACAGAAGCGCGCTCGTGGCCCTGTTGCGAACTGGTAGCAAAGGTAAGTAGAACCCATCCCTAGGTCTGATGTTAACCTTGGAATTAATCTATGCCCATGATGGTGAACCTATGGCACGCTTGCTGGAAGTGGCATGCAGAGCCATCTCTCTAGGCACGCGAGCCATCTCCCGTTGCTCTTCTGGGTTCCGGCATGCCAGCCAACTGGTCTTCATGAGCACGGGAGTACTGGAAACCAGAAGAGCAGCCACCCAGTGTGCATGCGTGCACCTGGAAGATGATCTTCTGGTTTCTGCGGAAACCAGGTCATCTTCCTGTTGCGCGTGCGCTCCTGTTTCGGCACTCAGTGCCGAAAAAGTTCACCAACACTGATCAATGCTGATCTGGGTGCTGATTGTTGATGGAGAGATGCCAGGGTGTTTTTGTTCCCTTTTGGGCTGGTTGATTGTCTCTTTTGCCTAGTCTATAGTTGTTGTTAACATCTATGTGCCTATTGATGGCTGGTTTGCTGACCTCACATCATCACCACTACCAGCTCGCCCGAACCGGCCCGAACCGGGAGCAACCCACCACTGGTTTACATGCATCAGCTGGACCATTCTGGTCTCCATGCATTCAGTGGTTCCATGTGCCAGAAGCTTATACTTGTATCCATAGAACATGTGTGAGCAGCAATCTGCTTGTTCCATTTCCTTCTTCTTCTTTTGACATGAAAAATGTAAGTTGGAGTTATGCAACCTGACATCCCAACAACTATGGCGGCTATTTGGTCGCCAAAGATATTAAAATGCATAAACTGAAGGAAATTATCGAACTGTAATATTTATGTGATAAAGGTAAAGGTAAAGGTTCCCCTCGCACATATGTGCTAGTCGTTCCCGACTCTAGGGGTGCTAGAGCAGTGCTCATCTCCGTTTCAAAGCCGAAGAGCCAGCGCTGTCCAACGAAGATGTCTCCGTGGTTATGTGGCCGGCATGACTCAACACCAAAGGCACATGGAATGCTGTTACTTTCCCACCAAAGGTGGTCCCTATTTTTCTACTTGCATTTTTTACATCCTTTTGAACTGCTAGGTTGGCAGAAGCTGGGACAAGTAACGGGAGCTCACCCCGTTACGCGGCCCCAGGGAGTCAAATCGCTGAACTGCCGACCTTTCGATCCACAAGCTCAGTGTCTTAGCAACTGAGCCACCACATCCCATATATTTATGTGATAGAATTGGGTAAATTATTACAATCACAGCCGAATTAAAACTAACTCTATTTAATTTTAATTATGTACAAATGTATCTGTAAACCAAATTAAAGGCATGTGTTAACTTGGCACTCTACATGTGGCTTTTTGGAATCTGGTCCCTGGAAACTACTCAAAGAACATGCATAGCTCCTGGTCCAGAAAAGCCATTCATCCCTGGAATAGCAAGAAGCCATGAACCTGAGTATACAATCCTCTCTAACAGGTCTACCAAAACTTCGGAATTGTCTGCATACTGAAGGACAAAGATGGACAAGAGGATCATGAATCCAGAACAGGTAGTCCTTGACCTATGACCCTCATTGAGCCCAGAATTACAATGGTAAGTTGCAATTATTTTTAAGCGGGACACTCCATGACTGCCCCCAATTTTATTACATCTTTTGTGCAGTCATTAAGCAAACTCAGTAGTGATTGTGATTGTTAAGCCAATGTCATGGTCATTTAAAACCCAATAGGCGTTTCTGGCACAAAATGCCAATGTACACGATCATGTGACTGGAGGATGCTAAAAATGGCCAGAAATGCGGACTGGTTGCCAAGCATCCAAAATTCAATCACTTAATGGGGGGGATGCTGTACCTTCAAAACCAGGTCATAAGTAATTTTTGGGTGTGTGCGTCCATCCTCACTTCGAGGACCATGTATTTTGTCAAGGGTTACTTGTAAGTTTCCATGGATCAAAATTGCATTGCAGCCAATCTTCATCAACTAGATCAGGGGCCAGCAACCTGCGGCTCTGGAGCCGCATGTGGCTCTTTCACTCCTCTGCTATGGCTCCCTATCGCTCAAAATATGTGTCACAACCGCCAATGTGCAACACCTGCTGGCATGCAATTTATTGTGCTTTTCAAACCCTGGTAGGCCAACCATGGATAAATCCAAGAAAAGAAAAGCTTCAGAAGAAAACAGAACGTTTAATTCAACTACATATGCTAGTTTTGTGGCTGCTCAAGAAATAGTCAGGCATGGGGAGGGTTTTGTGGCTCCCGGTGTTTTCTTTTCTGTGGGAAACAAGTCCAAATGACTCTTTGAGAGTTTAAGGTTGCAGACCCCTGGACTAGATGAAGACTTACACGAGACTTAAAGTGCACCTTTTAAAACACTGCAAGCAACAATCTGCAAGCCCCTTCAGGATAGATGCTATAAAATGATGTCATTTGTCCTTCCCTTCCCCAGCTAACTTTTCCATCACATTTAATACTGCGTAATTTGGAATGGCATCTGCAGCCACCAGCCCTTCCACAACCCATGGCAACAGATGACATTCCATGCTAAAAGAGGTCAGGAGAGGTCTCCAACTCCCGTTTCTGGCAGGCAACATCTAGGCTCATAAAAACACACTGGTGGAAATAATCTGGCCAATAAATAAATTGGTAAAGATGTAGCTTTATGCCTTACGGCATGCAATCAAAAGAAAATGGGCATCAACATTTGATGTTATACAAACGAATAAAAATACATGCGACTCTAAGGAAGACCAAAACAGGTGCCAAATTCGATATGATCTGATGAGATCTCTCAAAAGTCATCCAGGCTCCAAAATTAAAGGTAAAGATAAAGGTTCCCTTTGCACATATGTGGTAGTCATTCCTGACTCTAGGGGGCGGTGCTCATCTCAGTTTCTAAGACGAAGAGCCAGTGCTGTCCGAAGATGTCTCCATGGTCATGTGTTCGGCAGGACTAAATGCACACGGAACACTGTTACCTTCCCACCAAAAGTGGTCCCTATTTTTCTACTTGCATTTTTTACATGCTTTCGAACTGCTAGGTTGGCAGAAGCTGGGACAAATAATGGGAGCTTACATGGCACTAGGGATTCGAACCGCCGAACTGCCAACCTTTCTGATTGACAAACTCAGCGTCTTAGCCACTGAGCCACAGTGGACCACTGAGCCAAAACAGATGCCAAATTCGATATGGTCTCATGAGACCTGCTTGGAAAAAAAACCATACACCTCTCAAAAGTCATCCAGACTCCAAACTTAGAGAGGCATGTAAATCTTCCACATCTCCGTTGTTTGAAAGTAAGATGCATGGCATCGTATTCAAAAGCTAAGGTCATTGTAGCGTTTGGTTAAAGATTCACTAGAAAAATCAATAATTGTCCTGCTAAGTTGTCTGCAGCTTAGCGAGTCTGTTAAGTGGTAAAATTGCAAGCTGTGTATTTAAGAGCCCTTGACAGTTCATGGATGTGAGAACACACACATATTGTCAGCGATGGGCATCCTGGAAGTCTATGAACTCAGGAGGTAGCAAATTAATAACTCAGGGTAGCGGAATTTTGTTTAAAAAGAAGCCAAAAAAATACAGTTCAACTGAGAACAGAGTCAGTCATTTATCTGGACCAGATCCAAACTATTCAGTGTCACACAGTTATCAAGCAGATGTATCCTGGACTGTCACCTGTGATGGATAGGTTCTTCCCCACTATTGATCCCCAGCAACAGGTATTTAAAGGAAGCTGACTTGGATTTTGATGGAATCGCGCAGACATGAACCCAAGGCGTTTTTGGTAACTTGGTAATATCTGCAAGAATTGCAAAACTATTTCTGGTAGGCAGAACTGGTGGTTAACATGGAAACGAATCAAACAGAAGGAAGCGCTATCATTTGTAGATCAGAGCAGGTGCCAAGGGTAGGTGGATTGTCCCTAGCAACACAAACAGACACTGCTTGTGGTGGGAACTATTGAAAGAGTAAGATATGTATGGAAAGCCATCTCTTTCATTTCTTCCCAGCTAGCCTGCTTTCTTCAGGTTTGTCCGAATAGGTTACTCTCCAGACTACCCATTCTTCAACCTCCGTGGGGGAGTCATTGGCCCCCATGGAGAGGGCCCGTAACTTGGGGGTCCACTTGGATGCACGGCTGTCTTTAGAAGAGCATATGACAGCCGTGGCCAGGGGGGCTTTTTATCAGGTCTGCCTGATATGCCAGTTGCGCCCCTTTCTGAATCAGGACTCCTTATGCACTGTCACTCATGCCCTCGTTACTTCCCACCTGGACTACTGTAATGCTCTCTACATGGGGCTCCCCTTGAGGAGCACTCGAGGCTCCAACTGGTCCAGAATGCAGCCGTGCGGGTGATTATGGGGGAGACATGACGCTCCCATGTAACACCTCTCCTGCGCGAGCTGCACTGGCTTCCGGTGGCCTTCCGGGTGCGCTTCAAGGTTTTGATTCTCATCTTTAAAGTGCTCCATGGCTTAGGGCCTGGGTATCTACGAGACCACCTTCTGCCACCGATAACCTCCCACCGGCCAATATGCTCCCACAGAGAGGGTCTCCTCAGGGTGCTGTCGGTCAAGCAATGTCGACTGGCAACCCCCAGGGAGAGAGCCTTCTCTGTGGGGGCACCCGCCCTCTGGAACGAGCTGCCCCCAGGGATACGACTGATCCCGGACCTCCATACTTTCCGCCGGGCCCTGAAGACTTTCTTGTTTCAGCAAGCCGGGCTGGCTTAAAATTTTAATTTATTAATTTTATGGGTAAGGGGTTTTAAAATTGGAAAGCCAAATTGTTTTAATTATTTTTTAAATTATTTTAATTTTCATATTGTATGTATTTTAATCCTGGCTGTTTACCGCCCTGAGTCCTTCAGGAGAAGGGTGGTATAAAAATTTAATAAATAATAAAATAATAATAATAATAATAATAACCTGTCATTGCTGAGACTTCAAGTCTTCAATTGAAGTTTCAAGAACACATGAAGTGATAGTACTGCTTTATGTACTGTATATTGCACTGATGAGACCACACTTGGAATACTGCATCTAGTTCTGGTCACTATGATACAAAAAAAGATGTCGAGACCCAAGAAAGAGTGCAGAGAAGAGCAACAAACATGAGTAGGGATCTGGAGGCTAAACTGTACACTAAATGGTTGAGGGAACTTGGTATGTCTAGCTTACTGATGGGAAGGATTATTTATTTTTATTTTATTTATTTGTCAAGAACATATTAGGTAATATATATATATATATATATATATATATATATATATATATATGTATGTATAAGCATGAATTGAATACATAAAATAGATACAAATAGAGGAAACATTAGGACAGGGACGGTAGGCACGCTGGTGCTCTTATGCACGCCCCTTACAGACCTCTTAGGAATGGGGTGAGGTCAACAGGAGGCAGTCTAAGGTTAAAGTTTTGGGGGTTTGGGGAAGAAACCACGGAGTCAAGTAGTGCATTCCAGGCATTGACCACTCTGTTGCTGAAGTCCTATTTTCTGCAATCGAGTTTGGAGCGGTTTAGCTTGAGTTTGTATCTATTGTGTGCTCATGTATCGTTGTGGTTGAAGCTGAAGTAGTCATTGACAAGTAGGACACTGTAGCAGATAATTTTATGAGCTATGCTTAGGTCATACCGAAGACGGCATAGTTCTAAGTTTTCTAGATTTTAAGAGGGAGATGATGGCAGTCTTCTAGTACTTTAGGGCTTGTCACACAGAATCAGGGGTGGACCTATTCTCCAAAGCACCAGAGGGCAGGACAAAAAGTAGATGCTCATTAAAGAGAGGGACAATCTAGAACAAAGGAGAAATTTCCTGACAGTGAGAACAATTAATCAATGGAATGGCTTGCCTCTTGGAGTTGTGAGTGCTTCCATCGCTGGAGGTTTTTAAGGGGAAAAAACCCTGGAGGTGGGTTTCAGCAGGTTCTGACCAGTTCTGGAGAACCGGTAGTGGGAATTTTGAGTAGTTCGGAGAACTGGTAAATACCATCTCTGACTGGCCCCGCCCCCATCTATTCTCTGCCTCCCGAGTTCCAGCTGATCGGGAGGAAATGGGAATTTTGCAGTATCCTTCCCCTGCTACGCCCACCATACCACACCACACCACGCCCACCACACCACACCATGCCCACCAAGCCACGCCCACAGAACCAAACCAAACCAAACCAAACCAAACCAAACAACCAAACCAAACCAAACCAAACCAAACCAAACCAAACCAAACCAAACCAAACCAAACCAAACCAAACCAAACCAAACCAAACCAATACAATACAATACAATACAATACAATACAATAAAATAATAAAACAAAACAAAACAAAACAAAACAAAACAAAACAAAACAAAACAAAACAAAACAAAACAAAACAAAACCATTATTCCATAATGTGTAGGCTGAGCTTTCGGATTATAGTTTAACTCAGAGACGAGTGAAGGAATTTCTGGTATGAGTTTAAGCTAGTTTAATATAACCTCTTTTTTTTCCAGGGCTGTTGGGGTGAGTAAGACAGTTTGGTCTAAAACAAGAAAGGCTCCTTTCCAATCTCTTTTTTCACGGGCTAAGCAAGTTCATGAGAGAAGTGAGATTTGAACTGAGGCAATCCAGCTGTCAGCTCACTATCTTAGTGACAGTCTCACTCTTGTCAGTTACCCCAACTTCATTCTGCATTGGAAACAAGGGCTCCTTAAAATAACTCCCTCAAAGTCACACTTGCAGCATAAATCCCTGGGAACGTGATAGATTTCACCAAAGCAGAACCCTCAACCTTTAGTAAAGGATTGAATCTGATGCTATTTTCCTGTAGCAATAGTAAGATCTTCACCATGAGCCTCTCGCAAGGTTTGTGTTCGACTTGTGGCTTGTGGAAAAGTGAGGGAGCGAGAAAGATCCAAGCCAACTTGTCAAAAGCTAATCATGCTAAAGTTAAAACAAAACAACAACAAAAAAAGGGGGATTAATTTAATGGAATAAAGCTAATGATAAATCTGAATTAGCGTTGCTCTGATTTACTTTGTGGTTTGTGGTGAGCTTGTAGACAGTAGTTAGGAAACCCCAAATGTGGTTAAAATAAGAAAGTCGAGAGTGAGGAAAGCATGTTGCTTAAAGCTCGGGATTTTAATTCTAAGCGCAAGACTTCCCTTTGTGGTCTTCGGAGATGGGAAACCGAGGGGGCGTTTTCTTGAGTTAATTTGAATGATAACATGTTTTGACAGGGAAATTGCTTTGGATGCATGTACTTAATCTGCAAAATTCCTGATCCGGAAGCCAGAATGGGTAACTTGCAGAAGGTGTTCAAAAGCAGAAGCTTACAAGGTTTGCTCTGAAGTCAAGACGTTAGACTCATTTTTTCTACCCCCCCCCCCTTTTTTTTTACACTGGGATTTTGGGGGTATTATTCTGAAGCTGGCTTCAGATATTATACTTGGGCACCATTTAATGTTGATTAGTGGAATAAATCACTATGGTTTATCTATCATACAACATGTTAAACTTCCTTCCTTCCTTCCTTCCTTCCTTCCTTCCTTCCTTCCTTCCTTCCTTCCTTCCTTCCTTCCTTCCTTCCCTCCCTCCCTCCTTTTCTTCCTTCCTTCTCTCTCTCCCTCTTTCTTTCTTTCTTTCTTTCTTTCTTTCTTTCCTTCCTTCCTTCCCTCCCTCCCTCCTTCCTTCCTTCCTTCCTTCCTTCCTTCCTTCCTTCCTTCCCTCCCTCCCTCTTTCCTCCCCTCCCTCCCTCTTTCCTTCCTTCCTTCCTTCCTTCCCTCCCTCTTTCCTTACTACCTTCCTTCCCTCCCTCCTTCCTTCCTCCCCTCCCTCCCTCTTTCCTTCCTCCCTTCCTTCCGCCATCCCTCCTTCCTTCCTCCTCATTCACTTTCCCTGTTTCTCTTTCTTCCTCTTCTTTTCACTTTACTCCTTTCTCTTTCTTGTTCACTTCACTTTTTCCCTTTTCCCTTTCTTTCCCTTACTCTTCTTCTCCTTCCTTTCCTCCCTCCACATTTAGAGATCATTTGCTATTTTCATCTGCTTCCACTTGGAAAAAGTTTGCAATGGGATGGCTATTCTGGACAGAAAGTTGGCAATAATATATGATTTTTTATTTTTTTTAAAAAAATGGTCAGCTACCATTGATAAATCGTTGGGATTGATGGATAAGTATCCACCGAAATGGCAAGTTAAAAGGACCTTCCAAGAATTTGTGAGTACGAAAATAAATTGCCCAGTGAATTCTGCTTTCAACGTTCAACCCATTCTGGTTAGAAAGGCAGGAAATGGAGAAACCGGAGGACATCTGTGCCCTCCCCCATGGTTTTAGTGTGATGGATCCCCTTGCCCAGCAAAATTATTGTTTGAGATAAAAATGAATAGGCTGGGGGGAAAAAACCCTATTTGTTACCCAGAGCTGCTTGAAAGGATCAGTAGCAACAAAAAGAGGGGGTTATTTTTTCCCCACAGCTCAATTGGAGATAGAGAAACTGTCTCTTCCTCCTCTTCCTCTCCTCCTCCTCCTCCTCCTTCTTTAACACGATCCTAAGTTAAAAGATTCCAAAGCTGTTAAACTTGTCTCCCACTCAGGTGACCTTTCTAGCATGCAGCAGCAAAGACTGTTAATACACTTTGCCCATATTAGAGAGCAACAGGTGGCCGCTAACTCCCTCCCCCCCCCCAGATCTGAAGGGTCAGAATTCTTTGCTTTTCAAACCAGTGGGCCCTGGTATTTCAAGATTCAGGCTACCTTCCCCCTCCGGGCTCTGACTGACAAGCTAATCAGTGGGCTGGAGAGCCTGAAGCTATTGATTCCAGTGTAACAGATCACCCACCCACCCCATCCCCACCCCAGTCAATGGAACAGCAATGAAATGGTTCAGCAGAGAAGAAAAGGAAGCAGAAGATGGTGGGAGCAACTTGGAAGAAACTTGCTTGCTGGCTGCGCTGCAGGTATGAAAAGCTCTTGGGGAGCAAGATTGAGTAGACAAGTTATTAAAAGAAGGGCGGGGAGAGAGAGAGAGACCCACAAAGCTAGCCCCAGGGAGCCTAGTTTGTCTGCTTAGAGCACAGGGAGGCATAGGCTGAAAGAAAAAAGGGAGAGAATATTTGGGGCAATCCAAGGAGGCCTCTGTGGGTAGTGAGAAGAAGGTCTTCACCCAACTTAGCACCAACTGACATTTCTCCTCCAGCTTGCTACTAACCCATCACTGTAAGGGGGACGTTCAGATGGTTCAGGGGACACTACAGCTATACACAATGTCTCAACAGGAGGGCTCCCTTGCTGTCCAGATAGGTTCATACAGAAAGTGGGCTGGAGAGAGCTCATTGTGTAGCTCTTCTACTTAAGTGCAGTCCTGTCCATGAGAATACTATGCCTTTGTTGTTGTTGTTAGTTGTGAAGTTGTGTCTGACCTGTCGCGACCCCATGGACAGCATTCCTCCAGGCCTTCCTGTCCTCTACCTTCCTCTGGAGTCCATTTAAGCTCACGCCGACTGCTTCAGTGGCTCCATCCAACCACCTTGTTCTCTGTCGTCTCTTTCTTCTTTTGCCCCCAATCTTTCCCAGCATTCGGCTCTTCTCCAGGGAGTCCTTTCTTCTCATTAGGTGGCCAAAGGATTTGAATTTCATCTTCAGGATCTGGCCTTCTAAAGAGCAGCCAGGGTTGATCTCCTCTAGGACTGACCGGTTTGATCGCCTTGCAGTCCAAGGGACTCGCAGGATCTTCTCCATCACCAGAGTTCAAAAGCGTTGATTCTTTGGCGCTCAGCCTTCCATATGTTCCAACTTTCACAGCCATACATTGCAACTGGGAAAACCATCGCCCTGACTATACGCACTTTTGTTCGCAGGGTGATGTCTCTGTTTTTTAGTATGCTGTCTAGATTTGCCATAGCTTTCCTCCCCAGGAGCAAGCGTCTTTTAAATTCTTGGCTGTAGTCCCCATCTGTCACTATCTCCATTTCGTTCTCATCTATTTGGATCTGGCCCGTGGGGTGCTTAGATCTGGCCCGCGGGGCTATCCTGGAAATAGTGAAGGACCGGCCCACTGTGCCTCTGCCAGTGGAAACAGAGCTTGGAATAGCCATGGGTGGCCCTCCTGAGCTCCCTTTTCACTGGCAGAGGGTTGCAGGAGGCCATCGTAGCTGAAAATGGAGCTCGGGAGCCCATTATTGATGGCAGAGAGCTCAGGCCACCACAGGTACCCCAACACAAGTGACATCGAGCTGGCCATGCCCACCCTAGCCACACCCCCTGAGGTCAAACACAACCCTTATGCGGCCCGTGATGAAATCGAGTTTGATACCCCTGGTTTAGAAGAAATGAGAAAGGCTAACTCCACCATTTTGTCTTCGTTCGAATGCCAACAAGCAAACTGTGGATGCCATTTTGTGAATAAGGAAACAAGTCTCTGTTAAAACCATTATATATGAAGACTCCCAAAATCTGCCCTGTCCACCCCCCACCCCCCGCCCCCAAATGAAGTCCCCCTCCGAAGCCAGAATTTTCTTGAATTTTGAGTTGACTTCATCACCCAGTTTTTCTTCCGGTTCTCCTCTCAGGTACTTTGTCTTTTGAGTTACACATACAATTAAGGCCGGGGGTGGGGTGAGGTGGGAAGACAAGCAATATGTTTCTGATTACACATATGAGAAAATATTAGTCACACAGGCAATTAACCACACAGAAAAGTTGGTTAATTTTTCATTGACACTAAAGGGGCTGACTTGGCACATAAAGTATAACTGACAAAATTGGCTGTCTTCGGAAAGTTTAGGAAACATTCATTCATCAATTAGGACTGGCTGCACTTTTATAAATTTGCCTGAAGAAAGGGAATTCCCCCCCACCCTGCTGCAAATCTATCTCTGTCCGTATGGCATGCTTTCATGCTTTTTTTGTTTTTTTGTTTTTTCCCTTCTGTGCAATGCTTCAAGTTTTAGGTTTTTTTTCATAATGGGAGATTATTGAATCCGCCCGCAGTTCTTACCCCAAACTTGATGGTCGTTAGTTTACACAAGGAATGGATTAGTGTGTAGTTTTGTTTTGCTTTTTCTGTTTCCTAGCCTTCCAATTCATGCTATTGTGGATTCAATGCATGTTGCCGCTGTTGTTTTAGATTTATATTGTTGTTGTTAGTTATGAAGTTGTGTCCTACCCATCACAACCCCATGGACAATGTTCCTCCAGGCCTTTCTGTCCTCTACCATCCCCCAGAGTCCATTTAAGTTCACGCCGAATGCTTCAGCGATTCCATCCAGTCACCTCATTCTCTGTCGTCCCCTTCTTCTTTTGCCCTCCATCATTCCCAGCATTGGGCTCTCCTCCAGTGAGTCCTTCCTTCTCCTTAGGTGGCCAAAGTATTTGAGTTTCCTCTTCAGGATCTGGCCTTCTAAACAGCAGTCAGGGTTGATCTCCTCTAGGACTGACCGGTTGGATCGCCTTGCAGTCCAAGGGACTCACAGGAGTCTTCTCCAGCACCAGAGTTCAAAGGCCTCAATTCTTTGGTGTTTCTTATGGTCTAACTTTCGCAGCCATACATTGCAACTGGGAAAACCATAGCCTTGACTATGCACACTTTTGTTGGCAGGGTGATGTCTTTAGATTTATATGGCTGCCCAATTTGCAAAAATGACTCTGAGCAACTTACAGTTGGAAGCAAGAAATGAACAATGCAATACAATGAAATCTGAAGGCAATACTTTCAGAAGATAGGACCAAGAGGACAGCAGGATAACAGAAATAACAATAAATAACACAAGCAATTGAAGCCAATCAACATGTCTCTTGGGTGCTGTGACCTAGTGGTTAAGATGCTGAAAGGTTGGCAGTTCAAGACCCCAAGCATCTCATGACTGCATGAGCTCCTGTTCTCACCCCAGCTCCTGTGAATTTAGCAGTCCGAAAACATGCAAATGTGAGTAGATAAATAGGTACCACTTCAGTGGGAAGGTAACAGCATTCTGTGCACCTTGGCATATAATCATGCTGGCCACATGACCACAGATGCTTCTTCAGACAACGTTTAACTCCCTTACCTAGGAAATGGAGATGAGCACTGCCCCCTAGAACTGGACATGACTGGACAGGATCAAAGGACTCAGAGTCTTATGGCTACTTATTCTTGTGACAGTTAAAGCCAATGTCTGTTTTTCCTCATCCTGAGTCCCCCAATCTCCAGACCCTGGCAGGAGACGTTGATAGCATCACTTGGTTGGCCCAGTGTAGAGATGTATCATTGGGTATCACTAATCCAGATGGATCTTGACAGACTGGAACACTGGGCCCTATCTAACAAAATGAAATTTAATGTAGAGAAAAGTAAAGTCTTACACTGAGGCAAGAAAAACCAAAAGTACACATATTGACTGGGTAAAACCAGGCTTAATAGCAGTAACTGTGAGAGGGATCTTGGAGTCTTAGTGGACAACCAGCTAAATAGGAGCCAACAGTGTGCGGTGACAGCCAAAAAAGCCAATGCAATCTTAAATTGCATTAACAGAGGAAAACAATCAAGATCAAGGGAGGTACTAATACCACTCTATAAACCCTTAGTAAGACCACACCTAGAGTACTGCATCCAGTTTTGGTCACCACACTATAAAAAAGATGTAGAGACTCTAGAAAAAGTGCAGAGAAAAGCAACCAAGATGATGAGGGGACTGGAGGCTAAAACATATGATGAACGGTTGCAGGAACTGGGCATGGCTAGTCTAGTGAAGAGAAGGACCAGGGGAGACATGATAGCAGTCTTCCAATATTTGAGGGGCTGCCACAAAGAGGAAGGAGTCAAGCTATTTTCCAAAGCACCTGACAAGAAATAATGGATGGAAACTGACCAAGGAGAGATTCAACCTAGAAATAAGGAGGAACTTTCTGACAGGGAGAACAATCAACCCATGGAACAGAAGTTGCCTTCAGAAGTTGTGAGAACTTCATCCCTGGAAGCTTTCAAGAAGAGACTGGACTGCAATCTGTGAAAAATGGTGTAGGGTCTCCTGCTTGGGCAGGGGGTTGGACTAGATGACCTACAAGGTCCCTTCCAACTCTGTTAATCTGTAATCTGATCTCATAATGATGGAATAATGATGGAATACCTCATCTAGAAGTTCCATGGAGATCAGTATTTTTCAACCTTGACAACCTGAAGATATGTGGACTTCAACTCTCAGAATTCCTCAGTCAACATGCTGGCTGGGGAAATTCTAGGAGCTGGAGTCCCCACATCTTCAAGCCACCAAAACAAACAAACAAACAAACAAACAAACAAACAAACAAACAAACAAACCACTGCTATATATGTTAAATAATAGCATAGCTGCAATGCCACATTCTGATTTGCCCTTTTGCTTTGCGTAATTTCCTTGGTGTTTCTTCCCAAATCATTGTTTTGAAGCATCCTTTTCATGTAACTTTATGCAGGCCTTCTTTTAATACCTTATAGTGAAGTGCACAGAAATTCAGGAAAAAAAAATATGCATTTCAAAGGGTAATTGATCGATCCGAGAATGACACTGGATAAAATTTGCATTGAGATGAGAAATCCTCTCCTCCCTCTCCCCCAAACACAACCCCCCTGACCACCACCCCCAATCCCTTAACTGGCATTGCTGGAGGAACATTTCCTCTTTCATTTTTTCTTTCAGCACAGAGACGAAGTCCATCTTTCTGAGCTGAATGCAGACAGAAGCCAGTTCCTTTGCAATCAGCAAGCTTGTAAAAGAGCCTTTACTGTTGGCTTTAGATTAGCAGTGAAGTCAGTGCTGGCCTGGCTACCAACAGCTGTTAATACCTCTCCTTGGCTGTTGACAGGCATTAATAAAAAACCTAATCTGAGGAAATTATGAAAAACCTCCTCATTATGCAATCTGGTTTATGTTTTGGCATGTGCCAGGACTTGGCTGCTTTTCAAGGGAAACCACCAAGTTTTCGCTTCTATTTATTTTACTTCTTGGCTCGGGTTCAAACTAAGCTACACTCAGAGTCTGTATGAAATGGGTTTCTTCTTCTCTCACCCAGGGGTGGGCTTCAAAATTTTTAGCAAGGGGTTCTCTACTGGATTGCTCGGTGGATGTGGCCAGGGTGGCCGTGGCCTACTCACGCTCCTGCATCACAGTGGGGAGGGGGTGTTTTTGCCCTCCCCAGGCTCCGGAGGCTTTCTTCGAGCCTCCAGGAGTGCGAAAACAACCTCCCCAGGCTCTGGAGCAGTGGTGGGTTCCTCCCGGTTCGGTCCGGTTCGGCCGAGCCGGTAGCAGTGACAATATGACGTCACCGAACCAGTTCTCCCACCCCCCACCCCCCACGTTATTCTTACCTTTTATTTGGTCCCACCCCCAATCTATTGCGGCCTCCTGAGTCCCAGCTGATGACTAGAGGGAAAAAAACTGTTTAAACTCTTGCCGCGGGGCTTCAAAGGGCCGTCCTACAGCTGATCAGTGTTAAAAGCAAACAAATGAGTCGGGTCGTAAGTGCAAGGACTGGTCGTAAGTGCGAGGACCTTCCAGAAATGACTCTGACCAGCTAGCCATGCCCACCTAGTCACATGACCTCCAAGCCATACCCACAAAATAAGCCACGCCCACAGAACCATTAGTAAAAAAATTTAGAACCCACCCCTGCTCTGGAGGCCCTCTGGAGGCCGGAAATGGCCCATTTCCAGACTTTCCGAACTTCCGATAGGCCCATTTTTCGCCCTCCCCGAGCCTCCGCGCGCACCCTGCACTTACCTGCATTGAAAACAGGCTGTGTGAGGACGCATGGGAGGGGCGGGGTGAGGTGGGCGGGGCCAGCCAGGAGTGGTATTTGGGGGTTCTCTGAACTGCACAGAATCTTAGCTAGAGGTTCTCCCGAACCCCTGCGAACCCCCAGCAGCCCACCTTTGCTCTCACCCCGTTGATGGTAATCTAGTCCATTTCAGGAAGGTCAAATTTGCCGAATTTGGTCTCAGAACTCATCAACCAGTCAAGACATTGGTCACCCAACTGGGAAGCTTCTCCAGACTGACCCAGATAAATAGGCTTCCACTTTCTAATCCCGGAGCTGGCAGGGGCTTTATTGAAAACTCTGAAAATTGGTCCAGACATCTGGTGGGGCAGCCAGATTGAGAAGAAAAAAAAAAAACCTAAATTAAACCACATCATGCTTCTGAGCATATTCTGAATCCAACATTTTGTCTTCCAGCAACAGGACAACATTTTCTGTCTCACGTAAAGCTGCTCGCATTTTACACCTGGATAAAAAGGATTGGGATAATTCTTTTCGCTGCTCTTTTTTTATACGGTTGAATGTAGAATTCTTTCTAATCTACTGCAAATACCTCCGGATTACTTAATTGCTTCCTTAAAATAGCAATAAATTAGTCAAATCCCAGTTAAGACTGAGTGTAACCTCAGATGCTTACCTTAAAGTTCCATTTTAATAATTTGTCTTTTTAAAAAAAATAGCAGTTTCTTGCTATTGGTATTGGAAAGGGCCAAATAACCATTAATCAGAGGCAGTTTTGTGTAGTGCTTAAAGACTTCAGGAAGAAATTCAAAGACTCTGAGTTTTAGTCCTCCCTTAGGCACAAAGCCTGCTGGGTAACCTTGGGCCAGTCACCTCTCTCAACCCCAGGAAGGAGGCAATGGCAAACCACTTCCGAAATCTTAACAAGAAAACTGCAGGGACTGATTTGAAAAGATCAAGCAAACAAACAAAAAACAGCTATTAAATCTCCTTGAGGTGATTTTAACATCCATCTTCGCAGGTGAAAATGAACCCCTCAGCAAAAATAGGTGGACTTCAAGCTTTCCTCAATCCCTAATTAAATTACCATGAGTTTGAAATCTTTCAGAAAATCAGAGGAAATGATCCCATGAATGTTAAACAGACACAGTTTCCCTAATTTAGTTTTCCTTGTTGATTTTTTTTTTTCTGTGCAAGATGAAGAGGATCTTGGAGAAATGGTGTAGGGTCTCCTGCTTTGGTAGGGGGTTGGACTAGATGGCCTACAAGATCCCTTCTAACTCTGTTAATCTGTTAAATTCTCACAGGTACAATAGGTTTTCTTGTACTTCTTCCTTTTCACAAGGGCCAAGGTGTGCGTACAAATATCCTGCATTCAGGAGTGGGTTCTACTTTACTACCAGTTCGCAATGGGATCGCGCGAGAGAAGTGCATGCACAGATCGGTAATGACGACATCCGGGGCGGTGGGTGGGGCCTGTTGTGGTTCACCAGCAGCCTGCAGAGCTGGCAGTGGAGTCAGACAGTGATGAGGCTGAGGAAGAACATGGGCCAGTCCTGGAGGCTGGGGAAGGCCCGGATGAGGGCTCTGCATCGGAGGCAGAGATGGGGCCAGGGCCATCTGGGAGTGAGGTGCGGACTCCGGAGCCTCCAGAGGCTGACAGTAGAGAGAGGAACAGGAGGAGCCTGTTCCTAGTGTACGTATGAGAAGAGCTGCCAGAAGGCAAGAGCAGCTAAAGCAAAGAGGACAACTTGGGAGTAGGGCCAAGAGATGATTGGCCCCTCCCATAAGGCTTAAAACAGACCAGCAACAGCTCTTGGGCTCTTTGTCGGAAAACAACGTTGATAGACTTGTTCTTGTCTTGCTGCACTTATCTCTGGTTGGTGTCTTCTGCTTTTGAACTTTTGCCAAGAGAAGCCTTTGGCAGTTTGCCTAATTATACCAAGGTTGGTGATTAGACTGAAGAATTTGTGTTATGAAGAATTTGTTTTGATTTAGTTTGGACTACGCTGAGAATGAGTTAATTCTCAGCTGTTCTAATGAAGTCTGTTTGTTTTGTGACCCAGCCCTGTTGGGCCTGGGTCACAACAGGGCCTCCCACCAGTTTTACTACTGGTTCTTGCGAACTGGTCCGAACCGGGGGCAACCCACCATTGCCTGCATTTCATGATACATCTACTTCTGGGCTTATCTGTAGCTTCCCTGACTTTCCTTGCTTCCCTTCAGCCTCAAAAGAAGACATTAGGGGGAAAAAAGTTCCTTGATAGGCTTTAAGACATGGTCGTGGCTAATGACAGTTTTAATCCTTGAGAAAATGTTGGAGAATGACTCTTTCCTCTTGAGAAATTCAGAGGGATCATCTCTGTCCTCAAGTTTAGTGGAAAATTTTGAAAGGTCATTTGTACCCAACTCTAGATCCAATCTTCGGATGGGTTAAACAGTTGGACTCACACAGAGAAAATGTAATATTCTGGAGTCAAGTCTCCAAGGCTGACACACGAAGGGATCTCAGTATGGGTTTAAATTCCAGTTAATTAATCACCCTGGAAGAAGGAACACTGACCCAGTTAGATGCAGGCCAGGGTAAAGTTTTCTACAAGATCCCTTGTGTTAGACGAGTGTCGCACAAAGACAATTCTCTTGTTCTTCTGATATGAATAAAAGTTGTTTTGACATGGGGGAATTCTGAAGCATCTGTCCTTTGAAACAAGGTAAAGCTTTGCTGCACGACGATACTCAGTGCTACTTCGCTTACATATCCTTCAACAAACACAGCAAATTCTCTGTTACTATACCACAGTGTTCCTCCCCCGTGGCAACTTTAAGATGTGCAGACTTCAACTCCCAGGAATTCCCTGTAGAATGCCAACCGGTGCCAGAAATTCTGGATGAATAGAGGAGTGGTGGGTTCCAACTGGTGTTACCACCGTTTCTCTTCTCGCATGTGCTTTGTGTGTGCATGCACATTAGATTTCTGTCCAGCTGAAATTAGATTTCTTTTCAGCTGGGCTAAAAAACGACAAATAAAGGTAGGCGGGAGGGCCCAGCTCACAGTCATAGAGAACCAGTTTGCTGACGTCACATCACCACCATTACTGGCTCGCCCGAACCGGGAGCAACCCACCACTGGAATAGAGCCATAAATTTACCTGCTACCTTGCTAATGTGACTCACAGTTTGAAATAATAAACCTAACCACCCTGGATCTGTGTGGCTGTCAGGGATGGTAAGTGCAATTCTCATTAAGTTACAGAATTAGAGACCAAAATGGTTGGAAGTTTCCTGACTTAACAAAATCTGCAGGTCTCCGTTTTCCTCATTGATTATTGTGATCTTAAGTTGGTGCTCTTAACCAATGGATAACGTCCCAACCTTATTCCTTTCATTACTTCAGAGTTTCTCAAATTCAGTCTCAGCCATTTTAAGATTAACAGGATGCTGGGCTGGGGGATTCTGGGATTTGAAGTCCAGACAACTTGAAGTTGCCTGTTTTGACCTAGGCTTCCTAATATAGTAAAAAAAGCATACAATTAGTCCCAAAACCCCCCTTTTTTATTTTATTAACAGCTGTGAATTCCTTTCATTCATAGCATGTGCTGAATCACCAAGAGTTTATAAATAGTCCAATAGAAGTCTGCCACAGTCCTTCGGCTAAGGCTGGTAAACACCCACCTTTATCTTCTTTGACACGCTGCCAAAGACCTAATTGGCAATTATCTTGGCAAGGCCACATGGAAACAGAGTCAAAAACAGAGCTTCAAAGTACAAACCGACACCATCCACAACGTTGCTTCCTGCAAAGGCCCACGTGCTTCTGCTCTTCCTTTATGTCTTATGGGAGGGGCCAATCATCTCTAAGCCTTACTCCCGAGTCGGCCCTTTTGTTTTTAACTGTTCTTGCCTTCTGGCAGCTCTGCGCATGCATGCACTAGGAACAGTCTCCTGTTCCTCTGCCTTTCTGCTGTCCGACTCTGAAGGCTCCGGAGTCCATGCATCACTCCCAAATGGCCCTGGCCCTGCCTCTGATGCAGAGCCCTCATCCGAGCCTTCCCCAGACTCCAGGACTGGCCCATGTTCCTCCCCAGCTCCTCACTGTCTGACTTTGCTGCCAGCTCCACAGGCTGCTGGCAGACCACAACACTGCCAAGATTGAGAAACGCTGATTTAACCATTGCTCAAACAATAGGAAATGAGTAGTTGTAAGTTCTCTGACCATGAGGTCAACAGGGGAATTCTGGGAGTTGAAGTCTACTCATCTGAAAGTTGCCAAGGTTGAAAAACACTGCTGTACTACATTGTTTTGCATATCTTTATTATGCAGATAAGCATATTTAAGAAACACCCACACTCACACACTGAGACAATCTCCTACAGACACACACACTAAAATACTAGTCTCTGAAAGAAAGGAAACCCCATGCTAACAAACCAAGAAAAAAATTCATCATCATCAACAACCATACAACCCCTCCCACCAGAAACAAGCACTTGATGTAATAAAGTCAATTTAAAATTTGTTCCACCAATCTTTTGCATCTGTAATTTTCCCATTAAACGTAAATGCCCATGAGGCATGCCATTTGCATTACATTGCATTTGCAGTCTTTAAAACAAACTATAAACCCCCCTCCTTGTTTCATGTGATTGATGTTGTTGTATAAATACCACCATAAACCTCAAAGGGGGCTAACAGTGACAGTAAATTAAAGTTTTTATTTTTTTTAAAAAAAAAGTCTGCTAGTACCACCACACTTAAGCCCTTGCTCTGATGCAATTTTAGAAAAGATAGATGATAGAACAATCGTGAATTTGGAAGAGACCTTGGGAGGTCCAACCTCCTGCTCAAGCAGAAGACCTTATACCAGTGATGGCTAACCTTTTTGCCATCGAGACCCAAAAGTGGGGGTCACGCATGTGTGTGCCCACACCCATAATTCTATGTGCCCCACCCTCTGCGCATGTGCGCATGACTCCCCCCGTGCTCCCCCCTGCTTTTGGCACACGATGGCATGGTGGGCCACTGGACTTCCGGTGGAACCGGAAGTGGGGAAACGGGCTGTTTCCATCCTCCGGTGGGCCTCCAGGGGAGATGTGGCAGGCCATTTTTGCCCTCCCCAGGCTCCTAGAAAGCCTCTGGAGCCAGGGGAGAGCAAAAAACGGGCCTTCCTCATCCTCCGGAGACCCTCCGGAGGCTAGATACAGCGTGTTTCCTGACTTCTGGTGGGCCCAGAAGGCCTGAAAATCAGCTGGCTGGTGCACACATGCGCACCGGAGCTCAGCTCATGGGCCCACCAATATGGCTCCGCATGCCACCTGTGGCATGCATGCCATAGGTTCGCCATCACAGCCGTATACACTTTCAGACAAATGGCTACCCAGTTTCATCTTTTTTTTTTTTGGTATTAATTAAATATTTATTTATTGAATACATTTCTCTCCCACCACAATCAAAAATTCCCAGGATATATTATCAGCGTAGTGTGTAACAAACTGCAAGGACAACAAATGACAACTAAACAATGACAGTTGCACGATGGCATCAACGTGAAAATGCTGCGGTAGTAATACATACCTTCTATATAACATTTGGTGCAAGACCATAAGACATGGCATTTACACGATGATGTTATTATGCATATCTTGTTGGCTGTCCCACCCCCATGCACTCCAAACAGTAATTGCTGATTATATACACAGTTCTATGGCATTGCTTTTTTTTTTAAAAAAAAAGGTTTTTTTTTATTTTATAAACAAACAAACATACAATACATAATCATTCATTCAGTGCATCATCTGAGTGCATCTTTTATGTCTTCTTTTTACTCCTCCAATGCAGAGGTGGGTTTCAGCAGGTTCTGACCAGTTCTGGAGAATCGGTAGTAGAAATTTTGAGTAGTTCGAAGAATTGGTACTAAAAATTTTGACTGGCCCCACCCCCATCTATTCTCTGCCTCCCGAGTCCCATCTGATCAGGAGGAAATGGGGATTTTGTAGTAACCTTCCTCTGGATCGGAGAGGGAATGGCGATTTTACATGATGCTCGGGTCTCGAACCTGGGCTGTCAGATTTCCAGCTGACAAGCGCAGTGTCTTAACCACTGAGCCATCGCACCACCATGAGTGAGATGGGCAGTGCCTAAATTTGACAAACAAACAAACAGCTTTGCAATATTTTCAACAAATCCCAGCCCAGTGGGGAGATGCTACTAAGGACCATGCAGTTCTGCAGCTCCCCTGCAGGTTAAGAAAAGTTTATTCAATCTGCAGGGTCATTGTAGGTGAGGCTGTTGAATTGCAGAATATCTGGAGGAATATCCATAATATTTAGAATTGTGGAATATCTCTTATTGTAAATACCGTGTTTCCCTGAAAATAAGACTAGGTCTTACATTAATTTTTGCTCCAAAAGATGCATTAGGGCTTATTTTCCGGTTGGGTCTTATTTTTGGGGAAATATGGTACTAAATGCATCCATCTGGCTGACAATCTTAACTGGGGTTTATTTGGGGGGTAGGGCTTATATTACGAGCATCCTGAAAAATCATGCTAGGGCTTGTTTTCCGGTTGGGTCTTATTTTTGGGGAAGCAGGGCATTAGGCAGCCCAGTTAACTAAGCAGCATGATCTCAAAAAGTATTACTTTGGGCCCCAAATTCCTCTTTTTGGTTTACCTCCAGAAGTAGTGGCTGATTGGACACCCATTTGTCCAGAATGGTATACGATCTCCAGCTCGAGCAGGGAGTTGAACTAGTAGACATCCAAGGTCCCTTCCTGGTATTCTGGTATTCTGTATAACTATATTTTTCATTACCAACACAGTTTATTCCCAATGTCCTTACTGTAGTTTGGAAATAGGTTAAAAAGTTTGTCCAACTCTTGAGTAGAAAACTATGGAACTGACTGGGTTTACAGTGCTTATTATTCTATGTTTTTTTTTTAAATCCTATTTTTTAATCCTAGCTTCTTGAATATACAACAATTGGCTAGAAACGCAGTGCAAAATTTCTGCTTTGCAACCATCAAATGTTGATGCATGATCCCACTTATTGCAAAGGGTATCTTCTTCCAAGGTTTATGAATGTCAGTGGCCTTGTTCACTCAATTTCTGTGTCTTAAAAATCACCTCTGATTTCCCCCCCCCCCCCCTCCTCCTTGGACTAAGCAGGTCTTTGTGACAAGAGCACCAAGTCCATTTAAGTAAAACTTGGTTTCTTTTTCAAACTCTTGCGCTCCTTTCTGTAACTTCCATCTAATCCAATATAGCTCCTAGGGTGAAAGGAGATGAGCAAGTAATGATATTTAATGCTCTGACATTTGGTTCTTTCTGGGTAATGAATGAGACACATTTGCTCCAGTAATTTCCATGTTCCACTACGTCATACCTTCCTAACTGTGTCTGAGTCCCAAAATGGTTCTTGAGTCACACTCCAAGAGCAAGATGACAATCCTGTAAAAAGTGTTTTTCTCTGTTAGAAATAACAGAGTTGGAAGGGACCTTGGAGGTCTTCTACTCCAACCCCCTGGTTAGGCAGGAAACCCTACACCACTTCAGACAAATGGTTGTCCGACCTCTTCTTAAAAACTTCCAGCGTTGGAGCATTCATAACTTCTGGAGGCAAGTTGTTCCACTGGTTAATTGATCTCACCTGTCAGGAAATTTCTCCTTAGTTCTAGCATGGTTCTCCCCTAGATTAGTTTCCATTCATTGCTTCTTGTCCTGCCCTCAGGGGCTTTGGAGAATAGCTTGATTCCCTCTTCTTTGTGCAGCCCCTGAGATATTGGAACACTGCTATCACTGGTCACTGCTGTTGAGTTTCATTGTGTCAGTGTTGACATCAACAGCCTCTTGCCCAAATCTTCAGCAGCAATCAATGTTTGCCACTGAGGGTCAGCAAATTATTTTAAGTTTTTGTACGGTGTTATTGCTATGGCTATTTTAAAATCAATCAGGACTAGGTGTGTTGCATAAAGTAGACCTGGTTTGCATGATCATCAGACCAGACAATGTTCATTCTAGAGTGAATAAGTGGCCACACGAATCTCAACATGCTATGTAGGATGGCGGTATTCTACTACAAAGATAGCATAGGATACTTATGAACCTACAGTGTAAACACACATGTACAAACTAATATGTATGAACTAATATGTATGAACAAAGTCAGAAATGGGTGTCCTGAATAAGTCTGCTCCAGTTATCTCTTTGGCCCAAAGGTGCTTTTTCAAGAGGCAACTGGACTTTCTGGTTTTTCTTTGAAGACATTTCACTTCCCATCCAAGAAGCTTCTTCAGCTTCTTGGATGAGAAGTGAAATGTCTCCAAAGAAAAAAACAGGAAGTCCAGTTGCTAGATGGATAGATGGATGGACGGATGGATGGATGGATAGACACAGACAGACAGACAGAAGATAGACAGATAGAAAGATGATAGATAAATTGATAAAGTTAATAGATAGATAGCTAGATAGATAGATAGATGGACACAGACAGACAGACAGAAGATAGACAGATAGAAAGATGATAGATAAATTGATAAAGTTGATAGATAGATAGATAGATAGATAGATAGATAGATAGATAGATAGATAGATAGATAGACGGATGGACACAGACAGACAGAAGATAGACAGAAAGATGATAGATAAATAGATAAAGATGATAGATAGATATGCTGATGCTTTATTTAAGCTAAATTTGTATATCAGTGATTGCATGACTTCTGTAGGTGTTATATACACTTACTAAATAAATGAATGAATAAACATACATAACCCATAACCACAGACCTGCGGTCATAGTGACCACAACAGTTTTCCAAAATGTTTGGAACATGCATATTTTTAGAAATGGACCATTCTGGTTGCGAATAGCTTTTGTTTTCCCGTCAATAGGAGTATATGCAGCATTGCACTTACATAAGTTATTTGTTGTTTTCTGTAGCGGCGTTTGAATTTGAATTGCGGTTATTTTGACTGCAGATCTTTGTTAATATATATATATATATAGAGAGAGAGAGAGAGAGAGAGAGATGTTTTCTCAGGTTTTCGCGGGTGTTTGTATGTAGGTCTTTGGTTATTCGGGTCTTCTCCCACGTAAAATTGGAAGTGTCTTGGCGACGTTTCGACGAAGTCTCATTCGTCATCTTCAGGCTGGTGTTCTCGGCTTCGTGCTTCCAGGAGCAACCGAGAACACCAGCCTGAAGATGACGAATGAGACTTCGTCGAAACGTCGCCAAGACACTTCCAATTTTACGTGGGAGAAGACCCGAATAACCAAAGACTTACATATATATATATATATATATATATATATATATATATATATATATATATATATATATATATATATATATATATATATAATGTCAAGGCCACATTTTCCACCAAAAATATTGCAATTTGGTGACCCAAACTTCAAAGAAACTGTTCTAACATGGTATGAAGAAGCAGAGAGTGATCTGAGTGAAGTGGAATCAGATTGTAAACGAAAATTTTGTAATGGACGATGACGAACCCTCCCCGCCGCCGCCAATTCTGACATCAGCAATGATGAAGCTCCTGATGAAATTGATGACCAGGTACAATCTACATCATGCAATAATTTATGTGGCAAGAACAAATTCAAATGGTCTTCTGCACCTTTTGGAAGCAATAGATCCAGAACCACTAGTGACAATAAGGTAAAGGTAAAGGTTCCCCTTGCACATATGTGCTACTCATTCCTGACTCTAGGGGGCAGTGCTCATCTCTGTTTCAAAGCCAAAGAGCCAGCGCTGTCCAAAGATGTCTCTGTGGTCATGTGGCTGGCATGACTCAATGCCAAAGGCGCACGGAACACTTTTCCCTTCCCACCAAAGGTGGTCCCTATTTTTCTACTTGCATTTTTTACGTCCTTTCCAACTGTTAGGTTGGCAGAAGCTGGGACAAGTAACGGGAGCTCACCCCGTTACGCGGCACTAGGGATTCGAACAGCTGAACTGCCCACCTTTTGATCGACAAGCTCAGCATCTTAATCACTGAGCCACTGCATCCCTTACTAGTCACAATATTGTAGTGCAATTACCTGGACTATAGCCAGCAGCTAGAGCGGTCATTATGACCTCATGTCTGTAATAGCGTAGCTGAAATAGTACGACTGTGGTTAAGGGATACATACATACACACCAGTAGTGGGTTGCCCCTGGTTCGGACCAGTTTGCAACAACTGGTAATAAAACTGGGGGGAGGCCCTGTCCACCACCCCGGATGTCGTCATCGGCAATCTGCACATGCGCAGAAGCAAGTCGCGCTCGCGATCCCGTTGCAAACTGGTAGTAAAGGTAAGTAGAACCCACCCCGATACATACATACATACATACATACATTCATACATACATATATACATACCAATGGTGGCTTGCGACCCGGTTCGCACCAGTTCTATAGAACCGGTAGTAAAACCGGCGGGAGACTCCTCCCACTGACCCCACATCATCAGAATGCTTCTGCGCATGTGCAGAAGAGCGTGCGTGCGGCCCCGCTGGAAACTGGTAGGAAAGGTAAGTAGAACCCACCCCTGTTACCTACATACTACCTTTTCAATGCAAAGAGGCATCTTTAGTTGGTGGACCTACTCTTCCTATATTTCTACGTTCTGGCCAGCACATAGAATGGATTTCTCCCCAACGCCTGTATGGTTAACAGTTCAAGACCTATTACTGGCTCGTGTCCTAATGAGTGACCCACTTTTTATGAACTGTCTTTTTTTTAAAAAAAAAAAAAAAAAAAGGGAGAAAACTCACAGGAGACCGTAATAATAGCTTATAGAATTATGTATCCTCCAGAATTAGTGTACAGTATAAAACAGGAGTAGGTCACGGAAGCTGACTTAGAAGGTCACCTGTGCCACCGCTGACCCACTTTGAAGAAATTGTTTGGCTTCTTCTTCTTCTTCTTCTTCTTCTTTTTTTAGCCAGAGAAAAGACGATACGCTGAACATTGGTGACATTAATGCTAACATAATAGATATACTTTTGCTCACATTGGAGACACGCCACATAAGCACGATCGACTCCGAAATATCTTATTTAGTAAAGCAACAACAACACATAGATAACTATATTTCAAATCCGAGACTTCTCGGGAGTGGGGAAACAATCAAAATTTATTGGAGTTTTCAGCACACTGGGAAATAAAGCCACCAAAACTCATTAGCATTGCCTATTAAAAAACAGAGTCTGGGGTACATCTTAAAAAAGATGCCTTATTTTATTTTATTTTTTTGAGTTGCTCTGCAAACTGGCAATACAAGGGGGACTTTGTCTATTTTAAAATACCCTTCTCTTTTGAATGGTCGACATCCCATCAGCCCACAGTAAAAAAAAACCCTTTTTCCTGTTCCACACTTTGTTCTTAGTTGCGAAGTTTTGCCCGACCCATCGTGACCCCATGGACAATGTTCCTCCAGGCCTTCCTGTCCTCTACCATCCTCTGGAGTCCACTTAAGTTCACGCCAACTGCTTCAGTGACTCCATCCAGCCACCTCATTCTCTGTGGTCCCGTTCTTCTTTTGCCCTCCATTGTTCCCAGCATTAGGCTCTTCTCCAGCGAGTCCTTCCTTCTCATTAGGTGGCCAAAGTACTTGAGTTTCCTCTTCAGGATCTGGCCTTCTGAAGAGCAGTCAGGGTTGATCTCCTCTAGAACTGACCGGTTTGATCACCTTGCAGTCCAAGGGACTCACAGGAGTCTTCTCCAGCACCAGAGTTCAAAGGCCTCAATTCTTTGGTGCTCAGCCTTCCTTATGGTCCAACTTTCACAGCTATACATTGCAACTGGGAAAACCATAGCCTTGACTATACGCACTTTAATTAGAACATAGAATATTAGGGTTGGATGGGATCTTGGAGGTCTTCTAGTCCAAACCCCTGCTCAAGCAGGAAACCCTTTGTTGTTAGTTGTGGAGTCATGTCCGACCTATCACAGCCCCATGGACCACATTCCTCCAGGCCTTCCTGTCCTCTATCATCCTTTGGAGTCCATTTAAGCTCACTCGCCAACTGCTTCAGTGACTCCGTCCAGCCACCTCATTCTCTGCCATCCCCTTCTTCTTTTGCCCTCAATTGTTCCCAGCATTAGGCTCTTCTTCAGTGAGTCCTTCCTTCTCATTAGGTAGCCAAAGCATTTGAGTTTCCTCTTCAGGATCTGACCTTCTAAAGAGCAGTCAGGGTTGATCTCCTCTTGGACTGACGGGTTGGATCGCCTTGCAGTCCAAGGGACTCGCAGGAGTCTTCTCCAGCACCAGAGTTCAAAGGCCTCCATTCTTTGGTTTCTGCTTTCTTTACCTGAATTCAATTTGATCAGTCAAATGACCATTTCTTAACTAGGTCACAAGTAGTCCTCAATTTACAGCAGTTCGCTTAGTGACCGTTCAAAGTTACGATGGCACTGGAAAAAAGGGACTTAGTTTTTCTCAGTTACAACCATTGCAGCTTCTCCATGGTCACGTGATTTACATTTGGATGCTTGACAAAGGACTCACATTTATGACGGTTGCAGTGTCCTGGGGTCACATGATCCCCTTTGTGATCTTCTGACGAGCAAAGTCAATGGGGAAAGCCAGATTCACATAGCGACCGTTGTTACTTAATTTAGCAACCGCAGTGATCCACTTCACAAACGTGGCAATAAAAGTCACAACATGGGACAAAAGGCACTTAACCGATGTCTCATTTAACAATAGAAATGTTGGGCTCCATTGTGGTCGTAAGTTGAGAATTACTTGTATATTGTCAATAGGCATTACAGAAAGATACCAACCCAATTTCTATTGCACTTTCCAGCTCTTTCCTTTCCTTTCCTTTCCTTTCCTTTCCTTTCCTTTCCTTTCCTTTCCTTTCCTTTCCTTTCCTTTCCTTTCCTTCCCTTCCCTTCCCTTCCCTTCCCTTCCCTTCCCTTCCCTTCCCTTTCCCTTTCCCTTTCCCTTTCCCTTTCCCTTTCTCTTCCTTTTCTCCTTTCTCCTTTCTCCTTTCTCCTTCCCTTCCCTTCCCTTCCCTTCCATCTTCCTTTCCTTTCCTTTCCTTTCCTTTCCTTTCCTTTCCTTTCCTTTCCTTTCCTTTCCTTTCCTTTCCTTTCCTTTCCTTTCCTTTCCTTCCCTTCCCTTCCCTTCCCTTCCCTTCCCTTCCTTTCCCTTCCCTTCCCTTCCCTTCCCCAATCCCCAATCCCCAATCCCCAATCCCCAATCCCCAATCCCCAATCCCCAATCCCCAATCCCATCCCATCCCATCCCATCCCATCCCATCCCATCCCATCCTATCCTATCCTATCCAATCCAATCCAATCCAATCCAATCCAATCCAATCCAATCCAATCCAATCCAATCCTATCCTATCCTATCCTATTTGGAATGGCAAAAAGAATGATAATCTTGTTTAGACTGTAAACAGGGACATGGGAACAGTGTTATAGCTGAAATGAGATGGCAGTTTATTTTCAGGATACCTCAGATCCGATCTTGCAAGCATGATAGGGAGCAGGTTCAGTTTCCTACTTTACCTGTCCCTGTTTCTGCCCCTAATCAAATCTGAAAATAAATCTTGCCCCCTGCCCACCCCCCTTAAAGAGAGAAATAAGTGAAAAGAAGGACTAGGGGTGATAGGATAGCAGCGTTCCAGTATTTGATGGGCTGTCACAGAGAAGAAGTGGGGAAACTATTTACCAAAGCACCAGAAGGCAAGGCAAAATGCAATGAATGGAAGCTAATCAAGGTGAGAAGCAACCTAAGAATGAAGGAGAAATTTCCTAACCGCGAGAACAATAACCTTGCCTCCAGAAGTTGTAGGTGCTTCATCACTGGAGACTTTTAAGAAGAGACTGGACAGCCATCTATCTGAAATGGTGTAGGGAGCTGGACTAGATGACTTCCAAGGTCTTTTCCAGTTCTATTATTCTAAGGCAGAATGAAATTGACTAGAAACAATGCACACCCTGCCCCATGCAACTGACTAATTTAAAAAAAAAAGATTGCAGCATTTTGGGAGGCCATATGCACCTGATCTCATTCAGACAAAATGCAATAGCTATTTCCAGAATTGTAAAACGGCTTTCCTAAAATGTCTAGTATGGAGATTCTCAGTCATCCAGGTCATGGTTGTCCCAAAGGTGCTTTTTCAAAAGGCACCTGGACTTTCTTGATTTTTTCCTTGCAGACATTTTGCTTCTCATACAACTCCTTTTTTTTACAACACAGTCCTTTCATCAGTTCCAAGAAGGCTCCACACCCATTTGCACTACTCAGATGACCCCAAGGACACAGACAAATCTCCAAGTGGCCTCAATGACTCTCTAAGAGAATGCAAATCACCAGCTGTCTGCAAGGAGTATAAATCCTTCCATTTCCCACCAACCAGTCAGAGCTGAAGAAGCTTCTTGGTTGAGAAGCGAAATGTCTTCAAGGAAAAACAAAGAAAATCCAGTTGCCTCTTGAAAAAGCACCTTTGGGACAACCATGACCTGGGTGACTGAGAATCTCCATAGACATAGTTTTCCATCGTTTTCTGTTCCTCTCCTTGTGAAGCTAGCACCCAATGATCATTGGAATAAAAAGTAATAGCACTTACTTATATACTGCTTTACAACCCTCTGTAAGTGGTTTATAGAGTCGGCCTATTGCCCCCAACAATTTGGGTCCTCATTTTACTCATCTCGGAAGGATGGAAGGCTGAGTCCACCATGAGCCTGGTGAGATTCGAACTGCCAAATTGCAATCAGCTGGCAGTCAGCAGAAGTAGCCTGCAATACTGCACTCTAACCACTGCGCCACCGTGGCACATGTTGGTTACTTCTCCTCAAGATTGTCCTCTTTCCTTCTGAATTTTCCATGACAAACAGGATCCCTTATATTGAATGAGGATCTGGGTATTTTCCAGATTAATATGGTGCACCACCAGGGGTGGGCTTCAAAATTTTTATCAAGGGGTTCTCTGCCAGGCTGCTGGGTGGTCGTGGCCATGGTGGGCATGGCCTAGATGGCCTCCTGCACCATGGTGGCGGCGGCGGGGGGCATTTTTGCCCTCCTGTTCTGTCCCCGTCTCACACACACACACAAACAGACAGACAGGGGTTAAATAAACTGGCAGGCAACCAATTCTTCCGATAAGATGCTTGGCAGCAACCCAGTAGCTGCTTGCCAAGAACTTTTACTCAATAAACAAAATACCCACAGTCAAGAATTATCCAGTTCGTAAAATAAATCCAAGGTCAATCATGTTGTTTCCAAAGATGCAATGACTCGATAGTAGTTAGTTTTGTCTGTCACAGAGTCTGAATGGCCACCTCACCCTCTTTTATACCCTGTGGGGTGTGGTCTAGTGACTCAGCCTAATCTCTGGCACTCCTTTTCTTCTGTTGCGTGCACTTATCTCTGCGACGCTGCCAGGGATCCAGCCAAGACTCATTACCCTCATCACTGTCCACCTGTGGCTGTGTGGACGTACTTGTCCCTGGCCCTATCTCTTGCCCTTCGGCGGACACCGAAGGCATTGCCAGAGAGGAGGGTCCTGGAGAGGGAGGCCTTGCCAACTCCTCTCCTTCACTCTCGGAGTCCTCTCCTGCTGATGACACAGGCTCAGGTAACGGAGCCACAACACCTCCCTGGGCTCCAGAGGCTTTCCTTGAGCCTCCAGGAGGGCATTTTTCACCTTCCTCAAGCCTCCGCGTGCACCTTGCCCTTATCTGCATCCAAAATGGGCTGCGTGGGACTCCTGGGAGGGGCAGGGTTGAGTGGGTGGGGCCAGCCAGGAATGGGATTTGGGGGTTCTCCAAATTGCACAGAATCTTAGCTAGAGGTTCTCCTGAACCCCCAGCAGCCCACACCTGTGCACCACTGTGAAATTTAGACCTTGCTATGAAGTATATGATGAATACTGGATATCGGGACTTGAGCTGGTATATGAAATTATGAGTACCAAAATCCGCCTTGCTGTTTTTCAGAAGTTTTCTTCCCCTGCGGGTTCAATTTTCCTCCCTTCTCCATTTCTCCAACCTCTTGTCTTTTGTATTTCTCTTGGGGGTGCTTCCGAGCTCACTTTATGACACGGCAAAAGTATTACTGCTGCTGTTGTGATTTCTGAACACATCTTTCCACTACTTTGGAGCTCCCTGGTTCCCAATCTGAAGATAGAACCGAAGGAGGGATTCTCTTACAATGTTTTCCCCTTGAGAATTAATAAAAAACCTGGGAAGAAAGGAAGGGTGCAGGTTTTCACATAAAACACTGCCTACTACACAATTAAACCCATGAAAGAATACTAGTGCTGTTGTTTGTCGGAGAGTCAAAAATTGATATCTTACATCCTCTATAAATACAAATTTCCCTCAATCTCAAATGAAGGAGAAAAAACATTTTTTTTTGTCCCTGCCTCTTTGGGTTATGTGTAAATTGCTTTTCCTCTTGCAGCCCTTTTTGTTGTGATGATGATATAGTAATAATTTATTTATTTATTTATTTATTTATTTATTTATTTATTTATTTATTTATTATATTTCTATACCGCCTTTCTCCCGTAGGACTCAAGGCGGTGTACAGTCAAGAAAAATATAGATACACAAACATCATAAAATTGCTAATTAAAATTATTATTATAACATAGTTTGGCCCACTTAAATAGAACCTAAAATTAGATAACATTTTAAAAACATTCACATGTTCATATGTTTAGCCCCGCCTGTTGGAACATCAGGGTTTTGAGGGCATGGCGGAAAGCACGGAGACCAGGGATATTCCGTATCTCAGGGGGCAGTTCATTCCAAAGGGTTGGAGCCCTCACAGAGAAGGCCCTCCCCCTGGGAGTCGCCAGTCGACATAATTTGACTGACGGTACCCTGAGTAGTCCCTCCCTGTGAGAACAAACTGGTCGGTGGGAGGCTATTGGTGGCAAAAGACGGTCTCGTAGGTACCCAGGTCCTAAGCCATGGAGCGCTTTAAAGGTGATGACTAACACCTTGAATCGCACCCGGAAGACCACCGGGAGCCAGTGCAGCTCGCGTAGGAGAGGCGTTACATGGGCGCAATGAGCTGCACCCATAATCACCCATGTGGCTACATTCTGGACCAGTTGGAGCCTCCGGGTGCTCTTCAAGGGGAGCCCCATGTAGAGAGCATTACAGTAGTCCATACGGGAGGTGACTAGGATGATTAACTATAGTTAATATTAACTATAAAAGAAAGCAAAGGCAGTACCAAAAGTAATAAGCAGCTTGAGTGCAACCCCAAAACAACTGGAGCACCACTTGAACGCCATCGGCATTGACAGATTCACCATCAGTCAATTTCAAAAGGCAGCTTGACTCAGAATAGCTTACATCTGGTGACCATACCTTTTAAGACCATCAAACCAGTGGTGGGTTGCCCCCGGTTCACACCGGTTCTATAGAACTGGTAGTAAAACCAGTGGGAGGCTTCGCCCACCAACCCCGATGTCATCAAAACGCTTCTGTGCATGCGTAGAAGAGTGCGCGCGCGGCCCCGCTGCAAATGGTAGTAAAGGTAAGTAGAACCCATCCCTGCATCAAACGTCAACATCTACCTATCCCAGATCCTTGGGAAGGACTCGATAGGTAGACAAAAAAATGCCAAATCCAGACTGAACATCTGTGACAAACCAACTTGAACATCATTGGCATTGACAAAATCGTAATCGGTCAATTGCAAAATATAGATTTATTCGAAACATCTTATGTCCTGTGACCATCTCTTTCAAGAGAATGGACAGGCTGAAGGTCACTCCTCTCGCTTTCTTAGCTAAGGCAGGACTTGAACTCACACTCTCCTGCTTCCCAGCCTAGGGCCTTAACCGTTGGACCAAGCTGGCTCTCGTTGGATGTCACCTCACGGCAAATTGCAATTAAAGCACGGGGAATACAGGTAGCCTTCAATTTATGGCCCTTTGTTTAATACAAAGGGCCATAAGAGCCTTGATAGTACAGTGGTTTGGTGCACCCTGTCATTAACACAGCTGCCTGCAATTTCTCCTGGTTTGAATCTCTCCAAGGCTCAAGGTTGACTCAGCCTTCCATCCTTTCTAAGGTAGGTGAAATGAGGACCCAGTTTGTGGGGGCAATAAGCTGACTTTGTATAAAAATATACAAAAGAATGAAGGCTATTGCTTAACGCATTGTAAGCCGCCCTGAGTCTCCGGAGAAGGGCGGCATATAAATCAATTTTTTTTAAAAAAAAAAATACAGATTAACAGCATTAGAAGGAACCTTGTAGGTCATCTAGTCCAACCTCCCACCCAAGCAGGAGATCCTACACTATATGTGACAAATGGCAGTCCAATCTCTTCTTGAAAGCTTCCAGTGATAAAGCTCCCACAATATCCGAAGGCAACTTCTGTTCCATTGGTTGATTGTTTTCATTGTCAGAAAATTCCTCCTTATTTCCAGGTTGAATCTCTCCTTGATCAGTTTCCATCCATTCTTCCTTGTCTGGCATTCAGGTGCCTTGGAAAATAGCTTGACCCCCACCTCTCTCTGGCAGCCCCTCAAATATTGGAACTGCTATCATGTCTCCCCTGCTCCTTCTCTTCATTAGATTAGTCATACCGACTATTTGCAACCTTTGACTGTTTGAATTTACAAACAAAATGACTGTTTGAAGTTACAAAGACACTGAAAAAAAATGACTCATGGCCCATCCTTGTGCTTAAACCATCTCAACATCCTCACAGTCACGTAATCAAAATTTTGACAAGTGGCAACTACCATGCATTTATAACTGTTGTAGGGTCCTGGAGTCCCATGATCCATATCTCCAACCTTCTCAGGGGCCTCCGACAAGCAAAGTCAATGGGGGAAGCTGGATTCACTCAACAACCACATGATTCCTTTAAAGACCATGGCAAAAAAAAATCAGTTGTGACTCACTTAACAACCGCTTATCCACAGAAATTTCAATCCCAACGGTGGTTGTAGGTCCAGAATTACCTGTAACGTTAAGGAGATGTTGCATGTATGGGTGAAACTGGCCCACTGAATTTATTCGAGAGGTTATTTATGCTCCACATCAGAGGATATTTTTTGTGGGGGAAAGCAAGGGGTCCTTAATTTGAAAAAGGAGCCAATCATTGTGTGCTAGACAATTTCTTATCCCAAATAGGGTAAATCACACATCAGCAATATTCCTTCCCAGAAACTGATTCTGATCCAGCAGCCACCACCCAAGTTGCAACCTCAGCTCTCTCCTCCTGCAAGACTGATTCCGTGGTAGCTTATGGGAGTTGAGAGAAACAATGCTGTCGTAGAACCAGCTAGCAAATTAAATCCAGATTATGGAAATTACAGGAGCCTTGCTGTTTTATGCAATATTTATTAGAGAACCAATTATTTAAAGGATAATTTAAGACTGCCTCTTTTCCCTCCCACCCCCCTCCCATGGAATCAGCTCACCTGTTGAAAGCTGATGAGCTCTGGAGACAGATCAGGACATGCTTAATGTACATTGGCAATAAATTATGAAAACAATAATTGTGGTTCATCAAACCCCCTTTTGCGGGGGGAGGGAAAAAAATCCCATCCTGTTTATTCTGATTCTAGTGCCAGCTGTCTCAAACTTTAATTTAAGTGCTAGCTTGAGGCAAGACATTTGGAATACTAGTTGAGAGTGTTTTATAGCCAAAGCAATATGTTTTACTAACCTCAAATACTATGTTGATGATGATTTTAATGGGAAGTATAATTTGTGTGTAAGGGGTTCAGGGTGAGCTTTGATTTAACCAGAATGGGCACATAGCTAGAAAAACTTAATGTTTTCTAACTCAACCAATTGCCAGATCTAAAATCAAAAGAAGGAAAAGGAGAAAGAGGGAGGGAGGGAGGGAAGGAAGGAAGAAGGAAGGAAGGAAGGAAGGAAGGAAGGAAGGAAGGAAGGAAGGAAGGAGAGAGGAAGGGAAAAAGGATATAAAGGAATGGAAGAGGAAGGAAGAAGGGAAGCAGGGAGGGAGAGAAGGAATGGAGAGAGGAAAGAAAGAGATAGAAAGAGAGAAAGAGAAAGAAAGAAAGAAAGAAAAGAGGGGAAGAAGGAAGGAGGGTGGAAGAGGAGGGAGGCAGAAGGGTGGAAGAGGAAGGGAGGGAGGGAGGGAAGGAAGAGAGAGAGAGAGAGAGAGAGAGAGAGAGAGAGAGGGAGAGAGAGAGAGAGAGAGAGAGATTGCAGTAGAAATCCAATTTAACTCCAGAGCAAATGATTGACATTGCCTATTGCTTAATTATAATCTAACATGTGAATGAGGAGAGTCTAAGAATTCCCCTGCACAGTTTTTTTTTTAACCACATTTTTCATCTTGAAGAAAGAATATTTGCTAATGAAATTTCTTTCAAACGTGAAAAGGTGTTCAGGAAATGTTCCATGGATAATGGTCTTGCACATATGGGGTGATGCGGTTAAGACACTGGACTTGTTGAATGGAAAACCGGCAGTCTAGGTTTGAGACCCGAGCACCATGTGATGGGGTGAGCTCCTGTCCTCGACCCAGCTCCTGCTAGGCTTAGCAGTTTGAAAGCATGCAAATGCGAGTAGATAAATAGGTACCACTTTGCTGGGAAGGTAACAGTGCTCCATGACATCATGCTGGTCACATGATAGTAGAAATTGAGAGCGCCGGCTCAATGGCCTTGAAACAAAGATGAATCGGCACTCCCAACGAATAGAAATAGCAAAATTTGCAGGGACTCCTTTACTTATTTTTTACTTGCACTTACAGGTAGTCCACAAATCAACCACAAATAGAGCCCAAAATTTCTGTTGTTAAGCAAGACAGCGGTTAAGGGTGTTTTGTCCCATTTTACAACTTTTCTTGCCACATTTGTGAAGTGAATAAATTCATTTCTGCAAATGGAGTTAATGATTATCGTCTCGGTAATCAATCATTCCACTGTTCTTCAAGGCTTATTCCCTATGCACTCAATGGTGATCATACACAAAGAATTGATAGGTCAAACTGAAGTTTACCTTCTGATTGTTCTTGAATGCTAAAGTCTTCTCAGTTTTCAAGCAGAAGACTATAAGTTAAGATGCATGGTTACTCTACCTGAAGTATTTTCTCTTAATATGTTAGTTTTCTGCTCAAGAGGGATCTTTTCCCCCTTCTGGGGGTCCAGATTCGGCCTGCAGGGTGCTGAGGTCTGGCCAGGGGTGAAATCCAGCAGGTTCTGACAGGTTCTGGAGATCCGGTAACGGAAATTTTGAGTAGTTCGGAGAACCGGCAAATACTACATCTGGCTGGCCCCAGAGTGGGGAAGGAATAGGGATTTTGCAGTATCCTTCCCCTGGAGTGGAGTGGGAATGGAGATTTTGCAGTATCCTTCCCCTGGAGTGGGGTGGGAATGGAGATGTTGCAGTATCCTTCCCCTGCCATACCCACCAAGCCACGCCCACCAAGCCATACCACACCCACCAAGCCACACCCAGAGAACCGATAGTAAAAAAAAAATGGATTTCATTTCATTTCATTTTCATTTTATTTAATTTGTATACCGCCCTACTCCCAAAGGACTCAGGACGGTGAACAGGCACAGAATAAAACACATAGAATACAAAAATTAAGAGCAGAAGTAAAATCGAATTAAATCAATTTAGCCCAAGACAAATTTAAAACCCCAGGTTAAGAACAAATTAAATTAAAATTTCACCACTGGGTCTGGCCCACAAGGCTGCCCTGGAAAAGTGAAGGACTGGCCCACGGTGCCTCTGCCAGCAAAAACGGACCTTGTTAGGGCTGCCCGTAGTCCTTCCAAGCTCAATTTTCACTGGCAGAGCGTTGCAGGAGGCTGTTGAAGCTGAAAATGGAGCTCGGGAGCCCATTTTCGCTGGCAGAATGCTCGGGCTATGACAGGCGCCCAGACACGAGTGACATCAAGCTGGCCACGCCCACCCCAGCCATACCCACCCCGGGCCCCCAAGGTCAACACAACCCTGATGCGTCCCTCAATGAAATTGAGTTTGACACCTCTGGCCTAGGTGATTGTCTGGATGAATGAACATGCATTCTATCTACATGTTCCCAAAGGCTAAAACGTAGGACTAACAGTTGCAGGAATTGGGTATGTCTAGTTTAATGAAGAGGGACGCAGTGGCTCAGTGGCTAAGACGCTGAGCTTGTCGATCAAAAGGTTGGCAGTTCAGCGGTTCAAATCCCTAGTGCCGTGTAACAGGGTGAGCTCTCATTACTTGTCCCAGCTTCTGCCAACCTAGCAGTTCGAAAGCATGTAAAAAATGCAAGCAGAAAAATAGGGACTACCTTTGGTGGGAAGGGAACAGTGTTCCATATGCCTTTGGCATTTAGTCATGCTGGCCACATGCCCACGGAGAGATCTTTGGACAGCACTGGCTCTTAGACTTTGAAACGGATCTGAGCACCACCCCCTAGAGTCAGGAACAACTAGCACATAGATGCGAGGGGAACCTTTACCTTTACCTTAGTTTAATGGAAAGAAGGACTAAGGGCAACATGATAGCAGTCTTCCAATATCTGAGGGGCTGCCAAAAAGAAGAAGGGGGTCAACCTGTTTTCCAAACCACCTGATGGCAGGACAAGAAACAATGGATGGAAAATAATCAAGGAGAGAACCAACCTAGAATTAAGGAGAAATGTCCTGACAGTGAGAACAATTTATCAATGGAATGGCTTTGCCTTCAGAAATTGTGGGTGCTCCAACACTGGAAGCTTTTAAGAAGAGAGTGGACAGCCATTTGTCTGAAATGGTATAGGATATCCTGCTTGAGCAGAGGCGGGGGGGGGGGGGTGGACTAGAGGACCTCCAAGGTCCCCTTCCAAGTCTGTTGTTATTCTATTATTCTAGCAAAATTATCAACTTGAGGAAGGCATCCTCTTAACTAATCCGGTTTCAAAGAGGAATAGTGAGCAGGTCTCAAGAGAATCACTCTGTTTTCACTTGAGAAGACACTTCCTAGAAAGTTTGATCATCCCTCCTGAAACCCTGGAGTGGAAACACCCAGCTGGGAAACTTGAAAAGGAAATTCTTAAATCAAAACAGTACACCTCCAAGGCACCCTTGGAAAGGCAATTAAAACCATTTCCCCATATACAGCTATGATAATGTTGCCTAAATGTTCCTAATTTTCAACATCTGTTATGCCTTGTCAGGAGTTCTGTTTCCCGCACCCCCAAGACAATTTAAAAAAAAAAAAAGATTTCTGCCAATGTAATTCAATTTAAAGCTTTTAATGTCAACTCAACAGGTCATGCAACTTTCCCCACGTCTGTGCTTGCAACTCTCCGAGACAAGGCAGAAAGTATGATGAATGTTTTTCAGCGGAGGATTTTTATTTGGAGCAAATTGCAAAGGCGGCTTGCTTCATTATTTGCAAAGCATGTCTTCAAAACATGCTTTTTTTTTTCTTCCGTGTGTGTGCAGAGAGATGATATTTTATTGTTGGGGGTGAGCCCTTCGCGGTTCTTCTGCAATGCAGGCAGTCATTTCCACCCAACTGCGATTATTGGCTAAGTCCCCTTGTAACTGCCTCTGCTCTCTGCCAAAACTGTTCGTTGAACAATAAATTCAATCATGCATACAGTTACACAAATGGTGCTCTAAGCAAATGAGCAGATAGTCTGCATCCTTATTCAACTAATACTCACAAGAAAATATTCCTTGGTTGCCTTTAAATAGTCACTCAATCCTCAGTTAATCACTAGCTACACCAGAATAGAATAGAGTAGAATAGAGTAGAGTAGAGTAGAGTAGAGTAGAGTAGAGAATGGGAATGGGAATGGGAATGGGAATGGAATAGGAATAGGAATAGGAATAGGAATAGGAATAGGAATAGGAATAGGAATAGAGTAGAGTAGAGTAGAGTAGAGTAGAGTAGAGTAGAGGGAATGGGAATGGGAATAGAATAGAATAGAATAGAATAGAATAGAATAGAATAGAATAGAATAGAATAGAATAGAATAGAATAGAA